>VZRQ01001302.1:184116-277808 GCA_013397975.1 Machaerirhynchus nigripectus
AGCATCTGATCTGGGGCTTTGTGTGGTCCTGAAGTTAAGTAGGTGCCACTGTCATGACCCTGCCATTTTGAAGTACCAATTACATGACTCCAGTAATTCAACCCCCAGGGCAAAGACAAAAATTAAAACCCATGTACTTAAGCTGCTGCATAATGTGTCCTCACCAAAGGCATTTGCATGGGGCACAAGGGATTCACCTGGGGACTCTCTTAGCCAGAGCCGTCTTGGAACTGATGGAAAGAATATAATGAAAACCTATCACCTTTGTGTAGAAGAATGTGGTGTGTGCTGGTGCTGCTGGTTGCTTTCTTTTTGCTGTATCTTTCTGCATGTAAGATAAATGCACTCCTGCCCCAGGATCTGGTCTAAATTTGAGTAATTTCAAGATAGAGCATCTTTCAGAGGGAATTCTGATCATGTTCCATAATATTACTTTTGTTTCTTCATTTTCCTGTTAAAACAATTCAAAAATACATGCTTTTTTTTCTTTTTTTAATCTGATGGAAAAAGAAACAATATAGCATTTTTCTTTTAATTTTAAGTCAGTACTTAACATGCAAAAAACATTCCCTTAAATCTGAGCTAATTTGCTCTCACAGGATTGCCATTAAGTTTGTATACTTCTGTGTGCTGTGTATTGAGCTGTGTGCTTTCTAGAGAAAGCACTTATTCAAAATTACAGGAAAATATGCACTCCTCTAAAATGTAGAATGTTAATGTAAATACAGATCCACTATTAAAACCAATGGATCTCCATTCCTTCTGCTTCAGACTCTGAAATCTCCTTCGGTCTCAACTAAAGCAATGATAGTAATCAGAAATGATGGATTTAATTTTCTTTATTTATTTTTTAAGTGTGTTGCATCAGCATGACTTTTCCAAATCGTAATTTCTGTGGTTTGGGATCTCTTCAGGAATTGTTTTTTCCCCGTTATCAGTAGTATTTTCTCAAAGAGAGTTACTGGAAATACACAAAGGTTCTGCCAGGCTTGCGTGCTGTGAAAACACTGTAAGTTCCATTTTATTTACATCAATACAGGAAGTCAGACAGAAAAAATATCATAAGTATATGCAACAGAGTTCAGCAAAGGAATAGACACAGCAGCTTCTAAGGAAAACATGATTTTTTTTATTCAAACCACATTTCTTTTTCAGCCTCTTTCTTTCGTGCTGTGGCTAGGGAGGAAGATTCCTCTTTTCTCTTGATGAAGGAGGAAGAGCTAATTCCAAAAAGCCTTTTTGCATCATCTCTAGCTCAAACTTCCTTCTATGCCCCAGTTAGAAATGACCCAGGATAGGGGCGAGGAGAAGGGTTCCCAGGTAGATGAAAATACTCTTACATAGGAGAAACAGGTTGTTCCCAAGGGGCCGAGAATTGCCTCTGGGTTTTCAAGGGCTTTGCCTCATTCCTGTGGAATGGCCCTTCCTGAGGGCTCCCCGTCAAAGGGCTGGGTCCAGCCTGAGGATTTCCTTGTGAAAGCCCTGCAAGAGCAGAAGGCCTTTGTTTGTCTGCTGCTTCTCCAGCCCGGGTTACAGAGCAGTGGTGGCAGCCACCCTTCACAGCAGAGCAGCCTCCTTGTAAATGGGGTGAGATGTGCAGAAAGGCAGCTGCTGCCTGCTCTCAGTGAGTGAGAATCATCCTGGGGCCACGGGTTTATCATTTTTATTGCTTTTATTGGAATATTGAGTGTATACACACACAAACACAGAAACATATTATTATATTGAATTTTGGACCAAGTTTTATGACATCTTCCCTTCCCCCTGTTCAGACTTTCTTATCTATGCGCAGCCTTGCAGTGTTTGCTGATAAAGGAGGGTTATTTCTGTCAGAGAAACTCAGGTGGAAGCATATGATTTTCCAAGGTTTCGTGGTGGACAGCTGTTCCTTTATTTGTAAAGTAAGACTCCAGGTCTTTTGATTTTCTAGGTATTTTGATTCAAGCTCCTCTTTGCTGCCACTTGGCAAAAGGGTCAGGGATTGTGTGCAATTCCCATGTTTACATGTCATCTCTGCATCCTGCAATGTAGAACCTGCAGATTTGGGGCTAATGGTAATTTTTTCTGCTCATGGTGGTATCATAATTAGATACATAAGTCTTGTTGCACACTTGTTTTGTAAAGCTTTTGATTTAGTAGCTTCTTGATGGTGCTTGTGTTTTCTCTGGCAGTCTGTTGCAAGGCAGAGGTATGGATTTAACTTGGGAAGCATAAAAGAATATCCTTTTCCCTGGTTAGGTTATATGTAATCACACAGACATTTATGCAGTACCATCTTAGCTGAGCCTGCTGCCAAAGCTCAAGGATAAGAGTTTGCAGGGTCAAGGCTTCAGTTAGACACAAAACACAAGAATAGTAAGGAGCTTTTTTGGAAGGGAAGAATGAATGCAAATAGAAAAGAGGAGACAAGGAAATCTCTGTGCTAGAAAAGGATATTTCACAGGGAGAACTCTAACGCTGAATGACAGAAACCTAAATCCTTTCAGGAGGACATTTGAAAGATGTAATGCGTGGTGCTGGCAGCTGTTGGATGATGTCTATGTTCATAATTGGGTTTAACATTAGGCAGTGCTAATATTTTTGTCATGATGGGTCAAGTCACAGAGATTTATTTTCACTGAAGTGGGTGTATGTACTATATGATTTGCTCTGGTGAATAATACTCAGCGTTCTGGGAAGATTTTTTAATGCCAGAATTGAGGAGTAAGAGGGATTTTTTTTTAGAGTTTCCTCTCTTAGCTAAAATGTTTAATTGCACCTATCTGAGTCACTTGTTATTCTGGATTTTCCTGTTTCTGTAATGTATTGGAATTAGTAAAGAACTGTCCTCCAGAGGCCTCTTGTGAATGTGTGCTTCCTTAAAGCATTTCAAAACTGTCTGCTGAAGTATCTGGGAGCATCTGCTTCAGGATTATCTGTTTGGAAAGGTTGTCACTAGACTTTGGGTTCTGGAAGCCACATGTTCTCCCAGTCCAAGACAGTCTGCCTATTGATTTTTCCCAGAAATTATTTGCCCCACTTCCTCGTTCAGCTGCTCTCCCAAATGATTATCTCAAATGTAATTTCTTCATCTGCCCAGGTCATCCTAATAAACTATTCATCATTGGATGGCTACTAAAGCCAAGTGAGGAGTAATAAAAGATAAGTGGCAATAAATGCTGCTTGCCCATTTCCATGGAAGGAGTTATAATTTAGGAATATCAGCTTCTCTGAAAGAGAAGGTCCCTTCCTCAGCTGAACACCCATCTTTGTCTGCCAGGATGGCCTCAACATCCTCTGGAGCCCATCACGTCTGAGGGGAAAAAGTGCCATTGACAGAGTGGGTGTTTTTATTTTATACACATTTTTCTGTCTTTCCTGCACTCTTTCATAGTCAAAGATGAAATTTAGTGACACCTGAAGCCAGGGGCAGCAGATGTGTCTGTCCCAGGGGCTGGAGGGCACTGAGTTCCAGACCCCATCTCTCTGGGCTGCCTATGTGGAGCCAGATTTCTGGGGAAAGCTGCCATTTCCTCCAAAGACCCTTTTTCTTGTTCGACCCTACAAAGTTTGATGCATTTTCAGCTTTGCTGGCAATGAACTGAATATAATACACTCCCTTAGTGCTGTAGTATGAGAAGATATCTATCCCCCCAAACTGTACTGATTATAAAATCAATTCTTGTAATGATGTAGCTTCGTCTGTTGGACCTGGTTGTTATCAGTCCCAATTCTGCAGACTAATCATGTGCTTTTTCAGATTAGAGAGACCAATTTAAAACCCTTACATGGACAATTAATTTGATGCAACCAAACTCTCCGCAGACTTTCATCTGGATTGCTGGCATGGTGCTAAAGCACCAATAGAAATAAAATCCCCTTTGCTTCTGTCTGCTGTGTGGAAATTTGCATTTTATTTTTCCCATGCCTGCACGGATTTACTTGAGAACATGGTTTCATGCCTTTGGAGAAGACAGGAAGGCACAGCACTGGCACCTCCTGATAATCTCCCTCAAAGACTGATGTATATAAACTATCTGGCTCTAAGTGTGGAGTCACTGTTAGTGTTCAGTTGGTTAAATGGGTACTCCACTTACTTAGTAAGGCTGGCACAACATGTGTGTGTATCTTCAGCAACATAAAAAGATGATGAGAGGAGTCAGTGCTTGATTTCATTTCTGAAATGTCAATATCTGCTAAGAGATATTACCCTGTAACTCCCTGGTGTTCAATAAATCATGGTAGGGAGACAAGTTTTTCATGTTCACAAGGAAAAGTGACAGGAGAAAGTGTCAACTATCTATTTTTAAAAGGTCAAAAGTCTCTAATATTTTTAAGAAAAATGGCTTTTCCTTTGTAACCTGTTTAAATCAATGTAGTAGCATTTTGCTGTCACTTTAGAGGGAAGTTTTCAAAAGTAGATTTCAGACTGGCTTGTTTCTGGTCAGGCTGAAGAAATAAGAGCCACTCCATCCATGAGAGAGAGATAGAGGGGACAGAGGTAGCCAGGTGTTTAACTTTTCAGTTCAGACACGTCTCAGGCTGATCCCGTGGGGGCTCACCCAGTGAATGCTGGGCAGGATTGCCTGGGCAACACCACATTGCTGCCATTTACTTCTGAGGCTTGACATAAATTGTGGCATCAGTCAAACTGCTGAGTAAAACTGACCTGGAAAATTGCTCTAAAGGGTATTTATATTTAAAGAAAAGGGGGGAAATAAGCATTGTTGGCCTTTTTTTCCCTTCTCTTTTCCCTTAAATGACCACAATGCTGTTGATTTGTAGCAGTACAGAGAGCACAGTGAGGCCAGCTGCTCTGGGAATCAGAACCTCAAGCCTCCAGTATCACTGCTGATTGCAGGTACCTATAGAGTGAAAGAAAAGCATTCATAGCAATCCACAGGACAGCTATGCCACAAAAAATCTGTGTCGAAGGCTAAGGATAATGGGCCAAAACACCCAATTATAATGTATCACATGAAATATAAGGTGAACAGATCAAGTGTATAACCTGTGCACTTACCTGCTCTAGAAAGGAATTTAAGGAAGGCTGCAGGAGTTTACAGGGACTGAGTCACCACCCAGATCACAGAGTAGGGCTGTGTGCCTGGAGAGGGGAAATACTTCCTTCACACCATCTGTGGGCAAGGTGCACGCACCAGAAAGGACCAGAGAAGCCTTGACAGACAGGGCAGTCCCCTCTGCTAGTCCACCACAGGGAGAAGAAACACAGAAATCCATAAATCCCACATTTATTGTGGCCATCACAGCCAAGCTCACCGGGTGGGCAGCAGTTTCTCTATGTCATTCCTGCTGCTGGAATTACAAGGTCTTTGTGCTCGAAATCACACGTCCCTGGGCACCGTGTGAGGGGCTAATGCTGGTCTAAGCTGCTCTTCTGCCTTGTGTATGCTCTGCTCTTCTTCTGACACGAGTTACCACTTACTGATCTGTGTTAACCTTCTGTGTCTGTATGAAGGCACACATACATAAACACACATTTTTTTAAAACAGACATATTTCCAAGCAGGGGAAGAAATCACCCAATACCCTATCCCTGCATGCTCTGCTCTGATCCTGAAAGGAATTCCTGTCATAAAAGACATAAACTTACAGTCTGTTATTCTTTCGTTATTTTTAAATATGAGACCACTTGTCTCCAAGGTCATTATTTTGTGAGGTTAATACAGTCTTGTTTTTTCTGTAAGACTTTGGTTAGTCTAAGAGGCTTTTCCTTTAGTGGACTACAAAGAAACTGCCATGAACTCTAAGTCCCTTGCTAACAGAATTGTTTAAAAGGCCATTTGGATGTATCTTGATATTTACGGGTCGCGCTCTGAGTGCAGCTGGTTTGAAGAGGAATCCTTCCTATGCATCACACTGGGCTCTGCCACAGATGTCATGAATTTGCACCCCCGGCCTTGCCTAAGGGCAGCTTTGCAGGAAGATTAAACAATTTTCCATCTCTCTCCCTTCTAAGACAGGCTCTGACTGTCACACGTGGAAATTATACACTACAGTCAGTTGCTGGGGAATGGGTAGTAACGATTCCAGTTTGCTACTTTAGTGGCAAATTAGAGGAGATCCCCTAATCATGTGATGTCACACCTTAGAGTCTGACATTCTCTTTGCAGAAAAGTAAAAACAGTTGTCCTTTGTGCCTTGGCAAACTGTGTTTACTGAATGCTTTTTCATCTTTTAGGCTGTGTTTGAGTAAACAATTTATGCTTTCAAGGATCACTGTTGACTTCAGTACAACTCTGCATGCAGTGAAAACTAAGCTCAGGCAGATGCTTAAGCATTTTGCAACCAGTGGTAGTTTGGATATTCGGGGTTTTTTTAAGAAATTGCCCCTGACTGTTTAGCACACCATCTAGTCAAAGGCTTGCCTGTTTCAGAAATGACGCTGGGATTGCCAGCTGGGTTTCCTGCCGTAGCTACCAGTAGCACAAATAGTGTCATTCATTCCAAACAAACAACGTAATAACAGCCCCATCCTCTCTCTTGATGACTTATAATCAGATATGCATTATGAGCAATCATCTGTTTGTGTGTATTTATACTGTAAGACAAATCACTTGCACAAACACTAGCCAGCAATCCCTTTTTTTCTCTTTGTAGCTGCTGCCTCAGGTATTATTTGCTCTCCTCCACAGAGGATCTGAGTCTGCTGAGTTGGTTGTTTGATGTGAGCAGCAGTGGTTTGCACTTTTAATGTCATGGATACCTGTATCCAAGACAGTGTTGTTTGGGATTTCCAGGAGCAGGTGTTCACTTTTTGCCAGGTATGAATAAATAGCTCACACAAATTATGCAGCCAAACCCCAGATTAGTGCTGCCTATTGTTCTCCTAAAAAGAAGGGTTTTATTTTATTTATCCTTCTTACCTGAATGACAGCCCTGTCAGGTTTATGGGCAGCCCAGGACTGGGGTTTATCTGCAAGAACAGTGATGAGTAAGGTCATCACCAACGGGATTTCCTGGAGAGAGTGTAGCAGAGGATGCAGTTAATTGCAGGGGACAGAGGGTCTTTCCCATCAGCCCTGCAATCCCCTGAACACTGAGGATGAAGCCCAGCACCAGAAGGGTTACTGCCTTCTGCCACTGACAAGTTTCCCCTTTGTTGCTTTTACTGATCTTGAGGTGCTCATAACCTGTACAGCTGCAGCAGTGGTTTGCTTCAACTGGAACACAAAAAAAAGTCATTGTAAATGGACATATTTATATAGGTCCATATTTTCATTACCTGTTTAAAAAAAAAAAAGCCTGCCACCTTTGTAGCTGTGAATGGGAGCATTAGAATGAAATCCAAGTAATTTCCCCCATCTCTGAAAGCCCCCTCACACGAGTGTTATTTAATTCTGTTTAAAACGTAATCTCTAAAAAACTTACTATTTCAAAAATCTAATCTTGCAAAAACAGGTTACAGATTCCTATCTTCCTGCCTCTCTTCATTCCCTTCCTTCACCGTGCATTCTCCAGGCCTTCCAGAGTGCCATGGCCTGCTTGTGCCCTGCCTTAATCAGATCTGTATCTTCCATTTCTTGAATCAAAACAAAGCCAATAACCTACCACACTCTTAGGAAGCCAAAAACAGTCTTCTGATGAAGAAACATTCATTTTTAAGCAATCCATTAAAAAAGATGTGTCATCCAAGTTGTTCCAAAGTTAGATAGCAGATTGGATCATAAAAAATTATTACCCTCAGCAGCACTGTCTGCTGGGTGAGGTCACTACTGTATTATGGTTTCTTAATAACCTTTTTTTTTTCCCTGTATAAGGCCAACAAATCCACAACGTTTTTTTTCTCTGAACTTCTTAGTGGCATGAAGTATCTTCTGGCTAAATGTATTTGTTGGTATTAAACGTGCTGCTTTTTCTGAAGATTTTCTTTTTTCTAGACGACTGATTTTTAGATTGTGGGGAATGGCAAATATACACCTGACCACCCAAAAACAGCACAAGGAAAACCAAACCAAGCCTTAAAAGTGTGAGACACCTCCCATGTTGTAAAATCTTCGAGACTGTAGTTGGGCAAGTGAATTTTATACTGTCATATAAATACCTCATAGGGAGTGTTTGCTTCTATTCTATTCTACTCTACTCTATTCTAGTCTATTCTATTCTATTCTATTCTATTCTATTCTATTCTATTCTATTCTATTCTTCTGGATATTTCTACTTATAATTATTTTTAAAGAAAACAGGAAGTTAATAAAAAGTCTTTGAAGCATCCCTTGCAATGGCAGTGTATCCCCCATTGCATGAAGGAATCCCTGTCTCAGTTGAAACATTTTGTTGCTGCTGAAAATTAATAAAGAGGAACACACTCACATGTGAGCTGGTGGTTCAGCACTGCTAAATAAACCCAGTTCTCAGTGCACCCTGCCAAGCACCTGTTGTCAGTCCTCGTGTACTTTTATTTTCTTGTTCTCCAGTCAGTTTAGAGCTCCTGGAGCAGAGCAGAGCTGGATTTCTTCCATAAAAAAACTTGAGGAAATAGGAGGGAAAACTTCTTATTAAACTAAAAAATATTAAAACACTAAGGCACTTTTTTTAAAACTGAAAAGGTCAGATGAAACAGAAGTATCAGAAAAACATACCTTCTTTTGTAAGGCTTTTGTTTGTCTTAAATGGGCAGATAATCTGTCAGGTATGGTTCATCTCTCACAGAAGAGAGTGGAATACATTTATATTCCTCAGATTAATTTTCGTGATTATTTTTTGACTATGCACCTAACATTATAATCTCTTTTCTACCTCAGGCCTATTTGAATCGATTTGCAACCATCCTAATTTCAAAAGAACAAGATACCCAGGAATAAGTGTCGTCCAGTTTTCAATCTGTTTATCCAAGGTTTCATTCCAAAGATGTGCACAGTTACCTGATGATTAAAATGCAATAGACCGTGACGCTATCACTGAATTACAGCTGTATTATGAATTTTACTTCCTACAGCTGACCTCAGCCTGGGAAAATAACATTTTGGCACCATTTCCGAAAAGAGATGGCAGCGGGAAATCTTTTGGCATGGCTGTCTTTGCCTCGACCTTCCTGGTCAGTGCCAACATCAGGGATGTGACTGGGACAGGGGACACTGCAGTAATGCCCACTTGATTCACCAGGAGAACTCCTGAGCTCTACATTACGCCAGAGCCTGAGCCCTGTCTTTGCCACCCCACAGATTAAGGAAAAAAGCAAACTGGCCATTTATATTCTGCAGTTCTCGGGCTGTAAGTGGGCATTAACTGTGTACAGACCATGTCAAATAGGGTTAGCTGCAAGGTGTGGAAGACTTCTTCTCTTCTATGGTCCCCAGCTGCTGTTAACAAGAGTGCATCTGCCAGTGGCTTAATTTTAATCTCTGTACTTCCCACTGGGTCAAGACAGCAGTGTCCTATTGTTGAAGTTGTATCTTAATTCTTGGGAACTTTTTAGCTGTCTTTGTTTTCAGTCACCTTCACCCCTCTTTTCATCACCGAGTTAAAAGGTTTCATTAAATTTCTGTCAGTAATTAGTAATGTCAGAGGTCCAGTAGCCCATGATGGATAGACCCTGACTTCTAATACACAGAGAATGATGGCAGCAGGAGGTGCTGCAGATGCAAACTCCAGCCTCAGATGTCTGTTCCTGACTGTTGTTGTTGCTTGCCACAGCAGTACTCATCAGTGTTTCTGTTTTCTTATCTCATATCCACCTTGTTTTTAAACCAGGAATCTGAGAAGTTCCTTGTGAATTTTTCACTTCTCCATTTTCTGCTTCACCATGACTTGAAATATCTTGACTTCTGAATTATTTTTCAGAGAGATCTCACAGAATGATGCCTTGGAGGTCATAGAAGCAAATGTGTTTTCCAGCCTTCCCAAACTACATGAAATGTAAGTAATGAGCAATCTAAATGCAAAGGAGACAATTACAAAGATTCATTATAGGCAAGTATCAAAGGTTTTGCAGTTTGGTTCAGGTAAGCGCTGAAGAATTTGTAGCAATATAGGAGAATTGAAATCTGCCTTTGTCTTTTCCATCTTCTTATCTATCTGTCCATTTCTTTCCCGGCTCAGCCTAAAATTTATCCTCAGACCACTGCCAGGATCAAAAGGTGGTGGGGTCTACCAGTCTATGGTAGGCTGCTCCCTGAAATCATGAAGATCTTCTGCTGTCAGAAAGAAAATCTCAGCGTATTGTTCCACCACATCACAGGACAAACACAATTTTAAGACCAATATATTGACATATTTTTCTCTGATGTTTCATTTCCTCTTTGCAGAAGAATTGAGAAAGCCAACAACCTCGTGTACATCGATAAAGATGCCTTCCAACACCTTCCAAGCCTCAGATATTTGTAAGATCTTTTGCTCTTTACAAGTCCTAGAGTCACTTTGAATTACACACCTGTGTATCTGTCCGGCTGGTGCTGAGCACTTTTGGTGAAAAGACAGGATAATGGCCTCTCCTCACTACCAGTTGCACTTTGTCAACCCTCATTTTCATGCCTGCATAGTCCTCAGAAAAGCTGAAGATAAGAGCTTCCACAGAGGAGTCCCTCCTCCTTGAGCCTTTCTAAGCAATAAATTGGAAATGAGTGATGAGAAGAGGAGCTGGACCTTTCTTATGTCTATAGAAACAAGTTTAGGTTGAAATTCCTCCTGGGAGCTTAAGGACAAAAAAAAAAACATCTCTCATCTGTCTTTGCTATGGTGCTGCCTTCTGTTATGTGTCATATACATGGTGTTAAGCATTCAAATTACTTTTTCTTTAGCAAAGGTAGCATTATAGCCGTGGTCTTCATAAATGCTTGATGTGAGATGATTAGATCCCTAAAATACAAACATATTGATGTATGGTACAGCTTTATTTCCTCAGCCAGCCTCATCAAGAATGTCATTTGCACCACTGTGGTTGCCACATCTGCTTCCATGGGATTGCCGTCAAAATTCAGTGGTAATTGAATGCATCCTTAAAATAAGTTGGTTACTGAAATGTATTTTCACAGCTTTTAGCTCATGGTTTTAACATGACTAATAATCTCTCATCTGCATTAAAACCCCAATGAAGTCAAATGAACTCCATCTAACACTGATTGTTTTTAATGGTCACAGCTTATACAGCTGAAATGGTGCCCTTTGATGAGCAGGATACCAATTTATTCACCCAGCAGGGTCCCAACTTAACTTTTGTATGTCCATCCACCTGAGCACAATAAACCCTGTATGATTTTTCTGACTGACACAAGAAACCTTACTCATACCAGAAGCCTTGTTTTCCTTACTCATCCAAGAAGCCTGGTCATGATTTCTACATTTCAGTACATAAAAGTAAGCATTTAATTGTCTGGTTAGATATTTTTTAAAGACAGTATGAAATCAGGTCAGTGGCCTGATAAGTGTAGCTCCCAGTAAGCCAAGGAGTGTTTAAAGTCTCTGAGAACCACTAGTATCTGACAGGTTCTGGGCTCAAAAATGCCAGTGGGCATTGCTTTGAATTTTTACTTTAAGATTTGAGATTTAAGTCTTGGACTTTAGGAGATAAGGTATATTTAGCACTCAGAAGACATTATAGTTTAAACCCTCATTGAACTGGAATATGTGGCTAGATTTGGAGTAGGATTTTTGCTCTTCCCCGTATTTTGACTGATTCTCACTTTACCAAATTCATCAGGCGCCTTGGTAAACTTTAACTTTTGTGTTTGCATAACTGAAACACAGATTTTTCTCTTGACACTATGGAAATAAAGATCTAAGTTTGCTTTGTCATGAGCAGAAATCACGTGCCTTTTCCCTCCCATTTCAAGCCTGAGTCATTCAGCAGTGACTGCTGTCTTTGAGTAGCTTTGGCCATCTAAGAACAAAGCCACAATGGTTTTTTATCCCATGTAAAATCCCCAGAACAAGCTGCCATGGGTAATACCATCGTCAGATGCACAGGTGGGTAGAAAGAATGAGAGCACATTTATCTCACACCAAATTGAAGAAGAAGAAATGTGAACACACTAAAGTACACACTAATTTCAGTGATCGTTTAAATATGAGACGCAGAAATCATCAGTAAAGGTAAATTCACACTTTAAATATCTGAAATAGTGAAAGTTTTTCTCTTGGCACTCGTGGACGTTGCCTCTTCTGAACATTTGTCATCCCACACTCCCAGGCATGTTGACTCAAACATTCAGAGATTCCACCTGTATAAAAATTCAGCTGCAGCAGCAATACTATGACCTATAGAAGCAACAGATTAAAAATACAGGGGATTTCTTGTCCACCTGACCATTCCCCTCTCCTCTTCAGCTAGTTTTACTTGCTAGCTGATATCAGAGGAAAATGCATTTTGGAGTTTTTTTAAGGTTTTTTCTCTTGTGAGCATGGGGGGCTGGAAGAGACTCTCTACCTACTGTATCCTATTTCTTCCACTTCATATATCCCATTAATTATGTGCTTTATTGACATTCTTGATTCTCTTCACTGTTCCCTGCTTTCTTATTTTTTCCGGGAGAGTCTTTTCCAGATGATTTGGTAACTTGAAGATTTTCTCTAGTTTTATTCAAGGCCACTTAATCCACATTCATTCTTATGCCAAAGCTTTTCTTTTAATTTATGTTCATGAAATCCATCTGTGGTGTTTACTCCACTAATGCATTTATGCTGCATCCCCTCTGTGCCTTCGTTTTAGGAGGTAAAACCCCCCAGTCTTGCATGACTATAGATAGTACAAAAGGTGCAGGATTCGTGGCTCGGAGCTTATGGACAGATGAATGTGGGGTTTGTGCTGCTGACAAAGGTTGGGGAAGATGTGCTGGGGGTAAAAATCAGTGCAATATTGTAGGCTTCAGTGGAGCTACATCATTTCCCAACACAAGGAGCAGGAGCAGGACACAAAGTTCTTGTTGGGGACTTTCTACATCCAGTGAGCCAGGAGTGATGCTGAGTTGTATCATGCTCAGATCATCTGTCTACATACAGCCATGCCTTCATGTTCTCGCCTACATTTCTGTAGGAAAGATGCCATTTTCTCCATCCCCTGGTTTCACTGACTGGTGCTTGCCCTTTTGGAAGCTGAAAAGGCAGAAAACTTTGCTATTTGAAAGGGTAGGATAGTTAATTTAATGGGGAAGCAGAAACCTTGATGGAAGGCTGTAAAACAGCATCTGGTAAAGGTAACCCAGTCCTCATGTTCACCTTCCTATGACATACAAGGAAGAGGCAATACTGAAAAAATGAGGTGAGGTGTCGAGGAGGTTAATAGATTGATGGGTTTTCAGTTCAGTTGTGGGGGGTTTTGTGGTGGTTGTTCAGTGGTTTTTGTAAAATACAGAAGCAAAAGGTTGTAAACATGTGGGACTGAAGTTTAAAATAATTCATAAAAGCCTCAAGCATCTGTGTGGAACAGCTATTGCAGAAATGATAAAAATTTTAAGGCCATGAAAGGAAACTTGTAAAACCTGGAAACTTGTAAACCTGTACATCACTGCCTAATTTTCCTATTAATTGCTGTAAGTTAGGAACGAATAGCACACGGTTTTGTCAATATCTTGTCACATAACAGATTAGGTGATTCTGTCTGGCTGTGTAAGGAGGGACAGAGAGACCGAGCTGCAACCAGCATCTCAAATCATGAGGACTTGGGTACCTGCCCCTTCCTGGATCATTGTGGTTCTTCTGAAGGTCCCAGCTATGGGGACAGTCTGGCAGGATACAAGGCACATGCTCTGATTCCTTACACAGTTCTGTGGCTGTAGCAGAGCTGTGAAAACACAATTCAGAAAATCTTTCAGAAAAACATATGTTTACTGGTGGTTTTCATTTGGAAAAAAAATGGGAAAAAAAAAATTAACCAGTCTCAATATCCAAAACTGAGCCCGGGTACCACAGCCCATTAGTTTAATGACCTTTGCAACACATTGTTTGCAAGGCTTTCCCTGTGTTTCTACAAAAATAGTTGTATAGCCACTAGTTCTTGTTTATGGGCAGGCAAGAAGCTCTAGCTAGCCTTGTCAGTCCCCTCTTCAGCTTCATGGGCTCATTACAGCCACCAGCTGTTGAATATTAATATGCTTTTATCTCTGTCAACCTGGGTACAAATACATTTCCTGCTCAGCTCACTCCCTTTGTCCCCTGCATCATCATTACCGGTATGGCAAAAACACAAAGAAGGGGAAAATGCTGAAAAAACCCATCTCTAAATATCCTAAACCTTCTAGAAACAGGCAACCTTAACTTTCTCACCAGTCTTTTAGAAGCAGTGAAGAGAATTGCTAATTGGTCTTCTTGGGTATATGCCAGAGAGACAGACTGCTTCAAAATGGTAACTTACTGACCTTTTCATGGGTACAAGATTATTTATCTGCTCTCATTAGTGAGACCTGTGGCATAGTCTGTTTAATAATGTAGTGATGGCTTTTCAAACCCATTCTCTTTCCAAAATTAGTTCTCATATGCAATCTATGTCCTTTGGTTCATTTTTGGAGGGGTGTCGATGTCCTGCATTAAACAATCTCAGTTTACAATACAAAGATGTAAATGTAACACTCCTTTCAGGTCAATTTTGGTGGCATACAGCTGAAGTGTTGGAGGGGAGGGGAAATGTAGGTCCCAAAACCATGTGTTTTGCCTGCAAAAGGAGCAGAGCCCAACTCCGAAGTCTTGCAGCTTCTTGTACCTGCCTGGTGCTTCCTAAACCCAAATCTGCAGGTGCAGCAAAGTCCACAGAATTCCTGACCCTTTTCTTGGAGTAGACTCTTCAAGAAAAAGAAGTGATGCTCCACTTCTTCCTTTGGCATGGCAGCCTCACGGTTAAAGACCTTTCCCCAGGAGTGGGGGCTGCAGATTTAAGAAGCCTGGGATACATGAATCAGAGGAGTGTCTCGCTGGAATCAGGCTCACACGCACCGTAAAGTAACCAGTGTGATTAAGGGACACAAAGATAATGCTTCCTGAGTGGTGTTGTATTTATCTCTGCCTACCTTGAGTTTGCAATTTAGCAAATACCCACAGTAAATTGATGAGGTAAATTGCGTTCCCAGATTTGTCAGAAGAGCTCCCACAATTTGGCACAAAAAGGAGCAGATGTGTTGCTATATCTGGAGATAAGCAGCCAGAATCTTCCAGGAATTAGTTTCTGAAAGACTTTTTTGTTTTCCCCCTCTGCTGATTGTAGTGCTCTGTTTTTTAAAGTGTTGACTCCAATAAGCCTTTTCAGAAAGACAATTAATGCCTTGGAAAAGAGCCATCAGCCACCTGAAAAAGCAGGTTCTCACCAAGCTGTTTATGCATGGCAAGGGGGGGCTCAGTTATAACACAGATTAAAGAGGACACTTGTTTAAAGTGAGGCTACTAAGGATGTATACATTGTATGGTAAATATATTGACAAAGCTGTCCTGCAGGAAAGATATTCAGTAAATTGGATTATCTTCATTCTAAAAAGATTATCCACTTAAAGGCCTCTGGAGATTTGCTGGTTGAATAAAAAGAGAGGGAAGATCTAGGCTGCAGTCTAGCTAAATATTTTTTCTGTTCTTTTTCTGCATTTAATTGAAAGAACATCCTCTCCTGCTCCTAATCACCATTCTGTGCCTCTGTGCAATCAGTGCCTTGTGCCACCTGTAGATTTACTTCAATGTGTAATGATTTGTCAAAGATGCTTTCCTCTTCATCTCATGCTGCTCAGTTGACACCAGTGAAAATTGAGCCCTGAACACTTCGGAATTACTGGAAAGATCAGAACTAACCCAAGGCATTGGGGGTGTTTTTTCTCACATGTATGGTGAAAGCCCTGATAACCAATGTGGAATTTTGATATGCTGGGAGTAAGATGCCCTTTGGGAGCAGTGTTTGAATAGCATGTGTTAGAGTCCTGTCACCTTTCATTGCTGCACCACGAGGACGGAGATTTTCTCGGGGAAGGACTGTAGAAAGGAAAGCTTCTTATGTCTTCTCTGCTCGGCAGTAGCCACGCACTGCTTGGCAGCAGTCTCCTCCTTCGTTTTCCTACTAAGGGAAATGTATGCCATAATTTGTGTTTAAAAGGGGCCTGTAAAAAAAGATTGCGTGAATTTTTAGCAAATGACTCATTTAAAATTAAAGGCAGCTTTCAACTAAAACCCTGTACATCTCTAGTAATTTAGAGAGTGCATTTTAAAATATTTTAAGGGGGAGTTACAGGTTCTTCTCCTATTGCTTCTAATTTTTTTCAGCAAACTCCTCTTACAAAGTGTAAATGCAGAAATATTTTAAGTAACAAGGGCCTTGTGTAATCCACCTGCTTCATTAATCATGCTTTCTATTTAACTATCTGTAATAGTTTTTCAAAGGCATATTTGTGGAGCTTTCTTGGTCACATGTGACAGCTGTTATTTTTAAGTTAATGCAATGTCAGACCACTCTGACTCCTGAGACGAAGCAGTCATGACATTTCAGCAACTTTCCCAAATTGGCTTCTTGAATATTCACTAATACTACTTTAATTTTTCCCTGCATATGAAGTATTACTTTCTGTTATAAGATGAGACAGATCAAAGTTGGCTTTTCAGCATCTGAGGATACCCAGATACCATCTCAGGGAGCTCAGAGCAGTACTTATGCAAGTGAATGACTATTTTATGGACTTATGTGTCACCCTGAGTTCCCAAATGTAGGATTTGGTTGTCACATGGAGGCGTTCAGTTTCAGTTCAAATTATGAAACCTGAAAGACTGCAACTCTCCTGAAATAATCTAGGTTCATTAAAAAACATCATATGAACAATGTTACCTTTTTCCAGTCTCAACCACTCCTTTGATCACAATTCAACTCTTCAGGAATGATTCTGTTAAAAAAAAAAAAAGTCTCATCTAATAATGAAAGAATATTGTTCTGTCTAAGTGCCAGGATAAAAAACAACTTCCATATCCTATGTTCCTTAAGAAACCAATATTATCAGTGAAAGGTTACATTCTTTACCATCTCATATATTAAAAACACGAAGATATAATCAAACTTTCAAGAATCCAAATTTTCTCTTTGTTTGTTGGGGTAAACATGAGACTTTTTGGTGTCTGGGAAAAACTCCCAAATGGTCAGAGCCCAGTCCAATCCAGCTCCTCCCTCCAGCTCTCAGCCCTCCTTCCAGCCATCAGCAGCCACCAGTCATCTCCTGCTGCATGGCAACATCACGTTTGTCCTGTCCCTGCTACTGCTCTGGGTAACAAAATTTGACTAAATTAGACACGGTCCATCTCTGTGGATACCTGTGACCTCACTGGCTGTGAGCACAGGGTTGTCCTTCAGAGTCAGCAGTTCTGGGGTGGTGTGTCATGGACAGGAACCACAGTGCAGAGGCCAGTGATGGTCAGTGCGGTGGGAGGGTGGAGGTATTTAAGAACAGAGGCTCAGGTCCAGTTCCAGTTGTACAAACTGCTGAAGTGTTCCCATGGTTTTGGCTCCTCACTATCAAAGGTGGTGGGGAGTAAAATGTCCTAATTCTCTCCTAATTTCATCAATTAATTTCCCCTGGAATTAATGTATCCTCTATTAGAGTAGAAGGTTAAAATTGCGGTGAGTCGATACTTCTGTCTGAAAACAGCTGCTATGAAAATAATTATCCCGTGTCAGTGCAGTTGATTTCTTAGAATATTGTTGGGAAATTAATATGGACCATTTCCTGAGATCATCAGGAGGGACTTTGTAATCATCCAAGGCAGGGTTTCTCCCTTTACCTCCGTGGGGCTTGTACCTTGGACAAAAACCTTTTTAAATTACAATGTCAAGTTTCCTACTGGGAAACCCCACTCAAAAACCGCTGCTTTTGAGTTCAGTGTTCTTTTTTAATTGTTAATGCCTTCTTTCCCAGGGCAGAGCAAATAATCTCCATCTTCTCTTCCCCTTAGGTTAATATCAAACACTGGCCTTCGGTTTTTACCTGCTGTCCACAAGGTTCATTCCTTCCAGAAAGTTTTGCTGTAAGTTTGAACGTTTGCTTTTCACTTTTTGAAAGCTCCCTTTGAGTGTTCTTCTGCTCCAGCAAGACCTTTCAAGACATGATTCCCCTTGTGTTCATTTATTAGCTCTGCCAGTGGCATGTGGATTGCAATTTTGCAGTCATTGATGATACTGTGGCTCAGAAGGTCTCAGTTCTCTCCAGGTTTCCCTTCTGCAAAGCACTGGAACTTGCCCTTTACAGACCACTCTTCCTTTAACTGCACCGTGAGCACGTGTGTGGGTGGCCCAGGGGACAGATAACAGCCTTTGACTCCTCTTTCCCAAGCTGAAATCCAAACCAGGATGTTGGCAGTGGAAATTTGTTGCCACCTGGTGACAATTTTCTGGCCTGCGTGGGAAGAAGAGTCGCTGATCTCAGAGCTATGTTCCATCAGAAGTGGCCACATCACAGAGGAAAGAAGAAAAAAGACAAAAAAACCTCCAGACTCAGGGAATTATCTACCATAACCTTTTTTGTTTTCCCCGGCAGTAAAACTATCCAGAGAATGAAAATGTTTTTCTATGGAAAATTCCAGTGCCAATGAGGAAAAAAATATTTGTGCAAAATTTTGTGTGAAAACAGGCTGGTAATTTCCTAAAGCACTTTTTCTTCTATAGAAAAAAATGCATATCAGAAAAACTTGATTTCTTTTTCACTGAAAAGTATTTTTATATGCATTTCTCAGTCAGTTCTTACTATAACTGAAAGCATTCTTTTGGACAAGATTTGTTGTTAATTCACACACAAAGTTCTGCATCTTCAGATCTTTGATTAGAAGATTTCACCCTGCACTTATCTTAGTAATAGCCATTGATATAAATAAAAACACATATAAAACTTAGAGGGGGATGCCTGAATATAGCTTACACACATATAAGATAAGAAATCAATCCCAGGAATATATTTGACCTGTAATTCTGAGAACTTCAGTTCATTGCTTCTCAAAACCATCAAGGAACTGCAGCAGCTGTGGCACTACAGAGACTTTCCCCTGCACACCTTTGTGTTTATCATCAGTCTTAACTAGACTGGAATTACTGTGCCCTGCACCAGCAAGAGGTTTTAATTTTTTAGGTGCAACTCCTCACTTCCCTCTGAGAATAAATAGATGCGGATACTGTTTGAGTCCCAAACTAGACCTCGGTTCAAACCTTGGTCCCTCTGAGGTCAGTAAGAAAACTCCGCTTGGCTTCAGTTGTGCCAGTATTTAAGTCCCAAAGACAGGTCTTGATGTTTATAAAGGGCAGATCTTTAGCAGAGGGATACAGTTCACTTGCATGGGTGCCGTGTTCCCTCCCTATTCCTGCCTCTGCTGACCTCAGTTTGCTGAATGAAGCCTCTGTGTAAGTGTCACTAGGTGCAGAGTTGTGGCTGTATGGAGCTGTCAGCAGGAGATAATTTTGGAACTGCACTTAATTTCAAGCTTTGCAGATAATTAATTTTGTTCCGTGCTTTCCAACAGAAACAGCATGGAAACAGCCATATCCCCAGTCTAAATTATGAGTAACACCATTTAACTTCTTCAGGGACTATTTTGAGCCAGCAGCAGAACGTTCCTTTATTTTGTATCAGTCACAACTGAGGAAAGACAGAAATTCCTACTTGTCCGTTCAACAAACTGCACTGACAGGGGTCCTGCATTTAAGTTCTTAAGCACATACAAAGCTTATAAGCAACCCTGTCGACATCAGCTGGGGAATGATTCATGGGCTGGTAGGTACCCTGCTGAATCAGGCCAAAAAGGCTAATGGCTTTCCTCCTTCTGGTTGGGAGGCTGGGAGAAGGGGTGCCCTCGCAGCCCCTCCAGTTGCATTTTCTGGGGAGTATGTTTGCTGGAAGAGCTATTTCGTCCACCTCAGGGTTATAGACCTGAGCTTTTATGCATTTTAATGTCTTCAGCCTATTTGGGAGGAAAGTATGGGGGTGTTGGAAATGTTTTGCTCCAGCCTTTTTTATCAGGAAGGTTTGTGCTCTGCAGGAAAAAAGTGTCTTGGAAACTTAGGTTATTACCCGCTGTCTGTAGCACTTCCTCATATTGAATATAAGGGAAAAATACTGTGTTTGAAGCAGCATATTGTGTTGAAAGGCTCACAGAAGTACAAAAAGGTGTAGTTTCTATTGTATTTTATTTTTCAGAGATATCCAAGACAATATCAATATACGCACAATTGAAAGAAATTCATTCATGGGCCTGAGCTCTGAAAGTGTGATTCTGTGAGTAGACATAGCAAATTCATTATTCTCCTTGTTAGCTCGTTTCTTTTTCCAGAACAGGGTCAAGGATAACAGAAGTTGGGCACTTTTTCGTACACTTCCAAATTCAATTTGAGATTTTACATTTCTCCTTGCTCCTGAGATCACTGTATTCTGTTTCCCTGCCATGAAACAAATGAATGCTTTTGGGGTTTTTTTGTTGTGTTCTAGTCCTGCTCTTTATTTTAGAAGCACATCAGAGACCAAATTTAGTAATTACCAATGCCAAGGTTAAACTGCAGCTACAGTTCCCCGTGATACAAATTGTGTTCAAAAGGATGGCACGACTCATAAATATTTACAGTCAGACACATCACTCAAAGGCATTTATTACTTGGGCAGAATGTACGTAGATGTTGTGGAAATGTGGTTTATTTGTACACAATGTTAATGCATTGGTACGGATGGGTTCACAATGCATTTTGGAGCTGCGTGGTTAGGTGACTCCACATTTGATTGGAGCAGTCATGTATTTTAATGAACTAGCTGGCTTCTTTGATCCCTTCTCTCTGTATACCAAAACATACTGTTTGCTTGCTGACAAGCTGCCTTCCTTTCACTTAGCCAGTGGCCAGACTGGAAAAAAATTCCCACTGTGTTTGTGTGGTTTACCTGGCAGACTGAGAGAGAAAAGCAAGGTTTGAATTGACTGACTGGGCTCACGTCGATTCTGGGGGGAGCAAGGTCAGACCATCAATAATGAAGAGAGGCCAGTAACAAGTCATTTAGCTTTATCTCTCCCTTTTTTCTATCAGTTATGCACAACCTCTCTCTGCTTCAAGTTCTTAAGCTTTAAACACACACACACACATACACACATACACCCAGACTTTTCTCAAATATATATTCAAGTAATTATATCACAATTGCACTGCTTTATATTTTCTCCTGTGATGATAATATTTTCTGCTCAGGTAGGACTTTGCGTTTGCAAAGCACTGCACAACAAATGCTATATTTGTTTTCATAATGCCACAAAAGGGCGAGATAAATATCCCAGATTTTTGCAGTGTTTGACCCCTCTGTGGTGTTTGAGCAGCATGAAGCTGGCTTCCCCTCTCTCCCCAAGATGTTCTGTGCGTGTATCAGGAGGAGATTCTTTACTGTGAGGGGGCAAGGCAGGGGAACAGGTTGCCCCAAGGAGTTGTGGATGCCCCATCCCTGGATGTGTTCAAGGCCAGGTTGGATGGAGCTTTGGACAAGCTGGTCTAGTGGAAGGTGTTCCTGTCCATGGCAGGGGGGTTGGAATCAGGTGATCCCTTCCAGCCTAAACCTTTTTACGATTCTGTGATATGCTTATTGCCTGGATATTGAAGGATACCTGTCTGGGGGCTTCAGGCTGCTGGTTTGCTAGCAAAATTGTCCTGGCGGGGGGATCATGTCCACTTCCAGCTCCTTTGCCCTGCCTCCTGCAGCTCCCCATTGTCACGGGCTTCCCGCACCCACCAGTGTATGCAGGAGCAGCAAGAGCTGTGTGAGCAGACCTGGCCTCCACCACCCTGGTCAGACAATGTCCTGACTTTGCTCAAGTTCTCCCTAGAGCAGTTCAGGATAGAGGCCCTGCATGTACCCTTTGAGAGTCCCTGATTAGGCTTTCCTTGTGCTGTGGTGAACTTAGTTCACTTTAGACACAAATGCACCATTTTTCTGTACAAAACAAAAGTCACAGCAACTCAGCACAAAGTTCTGGTTATGGCAACATCATTTAGTGAAAGCAGGCATATCAAGATGATTAAAATCACCCAGGACTCACTGAACCCCCACATTCTGGGGAGAAGCCATTTTAATGGGCGTAGCTGTGGCTGGCTCCAAGCACATTTACACCAGTAATTTGGATTGCATCTGATTTATTCTATGCATGGGGTCAGCACAGGCGGGAACCAAGGAGACAGTTGGTAATGAAGAGCTAGAATTTAGGGAAGAAATTCACCTTGCTTCCAGGTCTGCGTGCGACTTAGGCTCCAAGATAGATCTTTCCAGTCTGGAAATAGGGTGTAAATGGCACCTGAGGGGCAGTGACCTCTTGCACTGGGTGAATTTTAAAGTGTGTTTTAAAAATCTGCTCTAGCCATAGAAATGATAAGGAAAAGCCCCCATGTCCAAGCTCTGGATCTCCGCCTCCACTGTCACCTTGCTAATGTAAGAGTTAGTGGAGTCAGTAAGGATGCTGGTTGAAGTGAGGGGAGAATTTGCCTCAACAGCAATTTATCCAAGTGTACTGTAATGAGGTCTTGGGATTTAGGTAATTTTTTTTTGCTCTTTTTACCACTCAGACACTATTAGCCAGGTGACAGGAGTGGATAGCCCACACTGCGTGGCTACAGTGACTCTACAACTTTTACAACCTTAGTATCTCTTTGCATTAACATCATGCTCAGTGAGAGAATGCAGTAAGTGCTAATAGCGTGATTAAAAACATATCTATCAGCCTGGCAGCTACAAATTTATAAGATCAATGTAATATAATAAATGTTTCAAATGCTGTAAGCAGGGACCTGTCTCTCCTCCATGCCCGCTCACTCATGTCTAATAGTGCTGGCAAGTGAAGGGGACGGTGACAGTTCTCCTGATCCAGCCTGACAGACATTATAGGCACAGAGCTATGTGCATCTGCCTGTCATGGTCAAAAGAGCAATCCTTTCAGCCAGACCCATGACTGATTTCCGTGCTGACCTTAGCTCACCTCCTCAGACCTCAGATAAGTGGGTCACTTGCATGCTCAGCTTTCAAAGTGAATTAGAAGAGAGTCCAGGTTTGCTGACAGTTTAATTAAATCAGGCCATTTTGGCCATCAGTCAGACCTGTCACTGCCTGTTGGAGAGGGCGTGAGCTGCAAAGTGACGTTTAAAGCGAGATGAAAGATTGCACTGTAAAGATGATAAATATAACTGACCTAAATGTAAATTTTTAGGACCGCAAAGGGACAGAGGGAAGGACGTTAAACGTTAATTAGGTAATGCACCGGAGTAAAGGCTTGGCAGAGAGCCCCAGGAGCTCCAATTGCCAGGTTCACAGTACCTGTGTCTCCTCCTGGGGAAAGGAGCCTGGGGAGGTAGGACTGGGCAGCAGAGCAGGCAGGGAGTGTAATTTGTCAAGGCAGCAGCGTAGGAAGAATCACCTGCTTTCTGGGCAGTTTGGCTGCCCCCTCCTGCCCTCCTGCCTGGCTCAGTGACCGTCAGCCTCCCCCCTCCACCTGCCTGTCTGCAGATGGGAGCCCATGGCACACAGCAGGCTTTTTTCTCTGGTAACTGGCAAAGATGAAGCCGCGGCCCAGCGTTTCAAAAGCATCTTGCTGAGAGTAAAACTGAGCAGCACTGACAGCACCAACCAGAAAGACCCTGCTCTCCCTGGCTCCTCTGCTGCCTTCCCAGTGGAGCCATGAGCAGCACCAGCACCTTCACCAGCTCTGCCCTTCAGGAACTTACTCCAGATGCCATTTCTGATGGTTGCACTCATCCACCCTATTCGTGTCTGCCCTCTCCAAAGCCTTCCTCCAACTGTTGGGATCTTACAGGCTAAGATTTGTAGAAATTTCACCATTTCAATGTTCATTTAACAATTTTATTTGTTTGAGATTCCCTGTTTTGAATTGCATACATTTTACTCATGAAGCGTAAATAAGAACATAACTCCTTTTTCCTTTTTCTCTACTGCAGACGGCTGAATAAAAATGGAATTCAGGACATTGAGAATCATGCATTTAATGGAACATACCTGGATGAGCTGTAATTATTTCTGTTGTTTGTAATTCTGAAAAATGAAGATAGTAGATTTTTTTTCTTTTTTTTAGAATCTTTTCTATTAGAAATCTTTTTTTTAAAAAAGGGGTTTTTTTTAAATCTCAGATTGTTTCAGCGTAAATGTTATGTTTTTCAGAAATCTAAGTGATAATCACAACCTAGAAAAATTACCAAATGAGGTCTTCCAGGGAGCCAATGGACCTGCAGTTTTGTAAGTAATATTTGGATCACATTTTTCATATTCTTGACTCCTTAGAAAAGATCAGAGAAGAACGTATGAATGCCGGTCTGGATTTCAACATCTTGCAAACCTTGGAGTTCAAGACCAGAGGTCTAGTTCTGAATAAAAAAAGATGAAGCCATAACAAAAATTTCAGTCTAGAATGTTATTTTCACTTTGTCCTCAAGTTTTTGAGAGTACTGAGAGTGAGAGATTTAGATCCAGGTTCCTCTCCACGGTTTATTGTGCAAGAGAGGAGTTGTTCTGCTTTGTTTCTTCCTCTAGAAGAGCAATGCTTTTGGTTTTCTGTTTAAGCAAAATTAAGACTGGGTGAGTGGTTCTCACTGCCTAAATCTGAATTACTTGCCACTGAAGATCTGCCCCTGCATCTGTGCAGCTTGATTCTGACAAAAAATTCCTATCCTAGATAGGGGGATGGGGATTGGGATAGGTATGAGATACATCCCGCTCAGTTACAGCAGCATGTCCTTGGTGGGTGATGAGCTGGGAATCCAGAACTCAGCAGTAGGATGCTCATGGATCTCAGCCACCGTTACCTCAAGCCACAGTTTGCCATAGGGTCCGAAAATGTATGAGTGTGCACAGCTGCTTGTGTTTCTGAGCACAAGCCACCACACATAACAGCTGCAAGAGAGATGTGTTACGCTTTTTTGTCTCACCAACTCATTGGAACATTTTTCTCTTTGCATCTACCCTGGTTGTCCAGAGAGGGCTAAAGGTCACCCAGAATGAGTGAGAGGGGTCACTGGAGCTGTCGGAAGATTTTACACAGATGCTAGACTGGTTACAAATCTGAAAAGAAGGGAGAAAAAAAAGCCTGATTAACCTTGAGTTCAGTCCAGAGTTCTTCTGAAAGCCTCATTTTCCACTTTATGATGGTCAGTGCACATATGACATAAAGAACTATGGTCTGGGTTACTGCATTCTGCTCTACTTCCATTGTTTCTTCAAAGCATCTTCTTTTTTCTGGAAAAGACTGACACTGGAGCATGTTTTCATCAGTAAATTTACAGGTGTTTCTTTGGGAAATCATTGTTTCCTGTAGAGAAAAGTAAATGCATTTTCTTTGCAAGCTGTACTTGATACAATCATATTCTGGAGGTTTATCGAATTGATTTGCCTGTAGTTGAGATTCATTTGATAGTTCAATTTCTAACACTGAGTTATTTGTGTAAAAAGTTTTCTGTTCCATTACCAATACATCCACTATTCCGTGGATGGGAAATTGCCTTTTTATCCTGGATGAGATCATGAAAGAAGAGCCTTCTCACTCATCCATCACTGTAGTGTACACCAGGGATGCGCTTTCACTCGTGGAAATGATTGACCCATAATCATATCTTTGCTGGGACAAATCGTATTTTTGCTGTTTCTGCAATGAAATCCATGTTGCAGACTGCGGTGTTTTAATAGAATGAACACCAGGGTGAATTAACTCTTGACCTTCCTGAACCAGTGTTACAGAGTCAATTAATGCCAACTTCTATTTTATAATTCATCATATTAAAGTAATGTGAAAGAAACACAAACGCAAACAGACAGCACCATTCATAGGCCTTGTACAGGCTACAGAGTTTCACAAATCAATTCCTCTCTCAGACTTACTGCTCTTGGCTGAATTAGAATCTCTCTTTGGGAAAGACATCAAATTTTGAGTTAAAGGATTTTGGCATCGACAGTTGGCCAGTAAATCAAATAGCTAATAAATCCCA
Source organism: Machaerirhynchus nigripectus (assembly GCA_013397975.1). Classification (NCBI taxonomy): domain Eukaryota; kingdom Metazoa; phylum Chordata; class Aves; order Passeriformes; family Dicruridae; genus Machaerirhynchus; species Machaerirhynchus nigripectus. The sequence goes on from VZRQ01001302.1 coordinate 209,993, forward strand.
CAACTATGCATATTCCTTCTATATAGAAATACACTCTGTTTCCAGCTTGGAGTTTCATAGCTTCAATTTTCAGCTGCATTGTTTCATTTAATTGTCTGCTGTTGTTCTCAGAGCTGTAGTGCACCAGCTTTTGCTGGCGTCCTTAAGTTCTCTGGCTGTGTCCTGACTCGATGCAGGGCGAGGTATGGCTGTGGCCCATCCCACCCTTGCAATTTGTCTTCCCTGGGAATCCCACATATGGGGGCTACAGGAGAGCTCCAGTAGATCCCCAGCTCAGCAGCTGAGTCCCTGAAGTGCAGCCAGAGATCAGTTTAGATACAAGCATAGAGGAAATTGTTCTCCCCAGTCTTCCTACCCTGCTCTGATTTCTGCTCCAGGAGCTATTTTTTGCCATTTCTGTAGGTGCCTTTCAGACCTCATCAGATGGTCAGTATTTTTGCTAATCCAACAGAGACTCCCAGTGGGAAAGGGAAGTGATTGGAAGAGAAGGCAGATTCATTTTGCTGTTCCTGCACTGGCTGCTGTCAAGGCTGATGACTCACAGCCAAGCAATGATAAGAACATGTATTAATCACTGATGCTTTCTGGTTTGATTTCCTACTGCCATTTTATAATCTTGTTCATCAGGCTTATTTAATTTATCAAGCCTCTAACTAAAGAACATCATCACAAAGAACCTCTGCACTGAGGTGTGTGTGCAGTAGCTCAGTGGAGTAATTTACTAAACCAGTGTCTGCGTTTGCTGTTTGGGGGCTTGTCGGTGGTGTACCCATAGCTATCCCTCACAGACAGACCAGAAAAACCCACCGGGGTATGCAGAGCACTTTCCCTAACTCGCTTCTGTTGATGTGTGATAATGAGCATGAAAAGAAAGGTTTCTTAAATAAGAAGAAAAAGTTTTTGTGTAAAAAATATTTAATATCTCTGAAACTATTTAGAGATGATGAGAGATTCAGTAAACTTTTAGATATTTTCAAGTCTAAATGCTGTTCCTATTCAGATTTGCATATTTCCACACAGTGTAATACCAGTTTGGACTCAGTAATGATTTTTAGCTAACAAGCCAAAGAAAACATTTTCTGTGCTCTTGTTCAGAGCTACGAAGTTACACATTCTCTTAATGATGCCATGAGTGATGCTGTCTGTGAATTTAAGCAGAAACCTGCTGTTTAGTTTTTGACTCATGAGCATATACTCTGGGTGACAGTTTTCATTAGGCAGAGCACTGAGGGCAGTAGTCAGCACATGTGAAAATCGAGGCCGCTCATTGCAACCTAATTACCTCTTCAAGCATCCAAGGCAGAAATCAATAGCCTAAAATTTCTTACCGGCTGCTGGTTTTAGCCGCTGTAGAAAGAGGCCCAGGAGCTCAGGACCCTTTCTGGGAGAGGTGTGGCTTCTCTTAGCCTGCCCTGCAGAAGTTCACAGCACTTTTGAAAACACCAGTCTGTCTTCCAGTAAAAGTCACGGTCTCAAGTCGGGGCAGCGGAGTGGAGTTTGTGTTTGCTCCTCTGCTGCCACAGTCCACTGTCCACTTGTTGAAAGTGGTACTTCAGAGCCTGGATGGAAAGCCTCAACTGTGGGAACAGCATGGACACAGAGAACATCCTTACCAATTTTACAAACCACTTTATCAGCTGCCTATGAACTTCTCAGGCTTGGCTGGCATTCAAGCAGAGCCCTTTCCTGGTATTAATTTTGCTTCCTAGACCAGAGAACAGCGGTGCAAATGTCTGTGTGGTACATAGCAACTGTCTAAATTTTATTACATGCTGCTAAACCTGGTCTTCCTCTCACATGGCACCACTCTCCTGTATTAATATGATAATAACAGTTTGTGCATGTTGGGTGATAGAGATCAGATAACATGTCCTGACATCACACTGTCACAGATGAATTGGAAACTGTACCTTTGGGGGGACATGGAGAAAAGTACAAATATTGTCAATCCAATTCCTTGATTAGGGAGAAATCTTTTCTTTTCTTGGAGAATTAAGAGCAGAGCAGCCTCAACAAACTCTGCGTCCTGGATCGGTCTCAGGCTGGGAGAGCACAGGGCTTAAAGGAGGAAGGGTGATTTTGTGCAGTTCATTTTTACCTTCGCTCTTCAGAGAAAGGAGCTGATCTCAGGCTGTCATGATCTGAGGGACATGGTTTGTGTCCCAGTGGGGGAAATGTGGAGATGTTTTGTCCCAGCTGTTGCAGTCTGGAGCTATGGGGATGGATTCCCAAGTACCTCTTAGCCTGGAGATGGAGCAGCCTTGGTCCTTCTTCCCTTTCTTCACTTGCATGGCACAAATCAAGATTAAGTGTTTGCAGAACGTGTTTCCTTTTAAAATCCCCTCTAATGCCCTCTTCAGTATGTTCATGGCTGCTGATTCCACCGCTGCCTCTGATAGCCTGTCCCACAGTAATTGCCTTCCACATAAATACATCTCTCCTAACCTCCTGCAGTAGTGCCCCTTTGCTTCTGTCTGTGCTATATTTGTTTTCTAAACCTCTGAGAAGGTATTGTTGAGATTCTTTTTGTTCCTAACAGCCTGAACAATGTCACCCCTGTCTCTCTTTAATCTGTTTTTCTTCCTAATGAGTACAAAACCTGATATCCCCAACCTGTCCTCACATCTGTACTCACATGTGAGCTTCTCTCTTTGTGTTTATTGCCTTTTCCACAGCAGCCTTCCCATGGTGTGATGTTCATGTAGCAAACTTCTATTGTGATTTCATCAGCCTTTTTTTATCCTTTAACAGTATTCTGGGACAATTGCTGCATTTACTGGGTATTTGCTAAACCCAGCATCATAGGGCAGTAATAGTTTATATGCCTGCTAATTTTTACCCAGAACATTATGGGATTTTTTTCTTTTGTTCTCACAGACTAACATCACTTGATTGTTGTTTGCAATGGATATTAGCTCAGTTTGCTGGAGGAACACCTAATTTAGCACTGGATCCTCTTTCAGTGTAGATTTCCAGCTGATCCGTTTCCAGTCACTACTCTGAGAATGAGTAGGACAGTCTAAAATGCATATCCATTGTTGAGCAGAAGTAAATTTGCTTTTTACCAAGATTTTCGTATGTTTTCTTAAAGGGATATTTCCAGCACGAAAATCAGTTTCCTGCCAAGTCATGGATTAGAACTCATTAAGAAGCTAAGAGCAAGGTCTACATACAATTTAAAAAAGCTTCCTGATTTAAGCAAATTTAGATCTTTGATTGAGGCAAACTTCACCTACCCTAGCCATTGCTGTGCATTTACAAACTGGAAAAGACAGAAGTAAGTGATTTGTTTTTTTCTTTTTGGTGCTTTTCAGCAGTTGATAGTGAATTAAATAAAATTCTTCAAAATGTGGATAGAAAAGGTCTCTTCAGTGCAGGTAAGTAAATGGATGGAAATAAATGAATACACAATAGATACAGGTTTATGCATGCTACACAGTGCACTGCCCCTCCACTACAGGGAATTATTAAATTTTGGTAGCATCAGCACCTTCCCCAGACACAGCTCTGCCCCCACCTGTCATAAGTCCATTTTTCACTGGGACCAGCCTGGAGCCACACTGAAGACATTAAACAGAAAACATTTGATAACTTTCTCAGAAAGTAACTGGAGGGAAAGCTGTGTTTGCAGAGAAGCTGGTCAACACTTGTTCATCGGTCCAGGAGGCCAACAGGACCACTGAGTGATCCCAAACTCTTCTCCCAGAAGGCCTCATTGATCTTGGAGCACTGTCCAGCCAAGCATCACAGATACATTATCTGCTGAGTTCACATTCACAGCACTTTGGGACATGATTTCTGAGCAGATCCATTTCACACAAATCAACAGAGCAGGGTAGGAGGATAAGGTGTCCTTTTAGACTCCAAAGGTAATTTTCCATGCTTTTTAAAATTTTCCATTAGCAAGTTACAGTGAGACTTCAGGTATCAGTGGTTCTCATTGAGTCACCTCAGTCATACATCCTTGAAATGTCCACATTCACTAGTTAATGAACCTCCTGGATTTGTGGCACTGGAAAACATGAGGAACTGGTACTTATGGAAACCCTTGTTACAGTTTGAAATTATTCCTTTACTGGATGTCCTGAAAGACTTGGACTTTGCCATGGCAGGAAAAAAAATATATAAGTCATTGTTAGAATTCAAGATATCATCTTCAGAGGTGGCACAAACCTTTAAAATAAAGTAAAACCATGCAGAGAAAGCATAAACTGTTAGTAACTTCTATTTCAATACCCTTAATAGCCATTTATTTTACTTTTAGCATTGAATTGTCACCAGACAAGGGAAGATAACTGCATTTGCTGATAGCTAATAAATATCACCTCCACGTGTTTCCAAAACTGTGTAAAGATTGCAAGTGTGATGGCAGAGATGGCAGTGATAACAGAAGTATCTGACAGAATCCCTCCCTCATCACCCATTTTTGATCCAAAATGCTAAGTTTTCACTAGAACAGTTTATCAGCAGGAGAGGTTTTCACACACTTGTGCGGTCTTATGCAGACACAGTGCCTGCTTGCTTCTAAGCAGAAATGGGTCCAGAACTGGTGGCTTCCAGAACTGGTGGCAAAGTGTTATTTTCCAATGAGTGCAGTGAAAGCATGTTTAGTCCTGGATCTGCAAAGGAACACTGACATCATTGTGATTCGTATTTCTGAAGGTACTTGGCTTCTGAGCTTCTTGGGCCTAATCGGAACCCAAACCCCAGAATCCACCCCTTAAATTAGGTAACTGGACTTTTCAAAAACAAAGTAAGAGTTGCTATTGAAGGAAAGCTCCAGGAGGAAATAGTCCTGACCCTGTGGTAAGCTCTCAGTATGCAGTCCCCTCACTTGGGCTTTGAAAAACTTCCCATGCCACACACTTGCTCCAGGGGATTGAAGTTCACACCACTTGGCAAAAAGCCAAGGAGAACATAACACAACCTCTTCCACAGCCTGGGTAAGTGTAAGTTTGCAGAGAAATGACAACAAAATCTGTGCAGAGCTCACACGGCCCCACTGCAGATGTTCCAGGCTGGGCTGGAACACCATGCCGTGGTGGGGCTGCTTCTGGAGCAAGTCTGGTCACAACTGTACCACCCTAGTCAACAGAACAAAATTGAACGTATTTATCCATGCCTTTAAGAGTTACCAGACGTATTTTCTACCAAATATTAAGCAGAAATGCAAAATTATGAGAACCTACAATTTAGACGAACCCTTCCTGTCAGCTGCTTTTTAACACAATTAAAAATTGTCATTTATTTCATACAGCCATGTCTCTTGTACTGAAATTGGTGGGAAACCAAGATCCTCTCTCCAGATAAAAGAGAGAAAGTGGGTGCATGTGTTTGGTTTGAAGACTGAAAGCATTACCATACACTTCTGCAGAGATTAGTCACACATACAGTAGCTACACCCTCTTTCATTTCAAAGCAGTTTTTGTGACAACTGGCACAAGCTGCGTGTGCACTGAAGGCTGCTCAGGCTGTTTAAAAGTTAATAATAGTTTGCACAGTGCTTGATCACACGACGTGTAATATTCCTTTGGTAACAGCTGTGCTTGGCTCAGAGCAGCAGGCATTGCTCCTGGTGCTGGGAACCCCGGTGTGACCTGGCTTGTCATGCCCCTTCACAGGAGACAGTCATTCCTTCTGGCCATTTGGCTCACAGAATACTTGCAGGTAGTCTAGGGAGTATAAAAATGATGCCCCATCACCCCCCAGAAGGGCATTTCTAAGGATCACAGCAGCAGCTGGTGTTCACATGGGAGCTCTGGGAAGGAATTAAGACAGGGATGTGTGGCCCCTTTCTGGTTGCCCATTCATGTTTGATTTCCTCTTTTTGAGATTTTGCAGCACTCAAAACCCTAGATAAAATAAGTTACCATAGAGGATCATGCTCAATCATCTCTCCAAAAACCATCTGCAGCAGCGAACAGGTGCTGTTGTGATAATGGAAAGCTTAAACCTGTTAGAGCAACAGTGCTCTCTAAATTTTGGAGGATGCCATCACATCAAGCACAGCTCTGCCAATATGAGACACAAATTAAAACATAAGACAGTTTTGATGTTTTTCCCACTCCATTAAGGATTATATACTAGATGTTGATCTGTAATTTGATCACACTGGAATATTGTGGCGCTGGCCCAAGAGAATGTAAGTTGCATTCTTAAGCCTGGTACAATATGTTGAAACCCCCTCACGTTTTTCTGTGACTGGAAAATAATACCCTGGAAGTGTGGATAGGACAGAGGCCGGATGTTATAACCCTCAACTTGACATACACCATTATGAACTTCAGCAAGATTTTGGCTTTCTTTGACGTAAAGATCACCTTCTGCCCAAAAGAATGGCATTGATATGACTCTGTCTTTACACTTGATCGTTATTCTTTGGAGGAGCTGTCACTTGAAATCCTACTTTTCAAAAAATGTGGCAGGATCAGGAATAGTGTTTGGGCCTCGTCTCACAAGAACATACTATGAGTTGCTCACAACTCACTTACGGCACTTTTTGGTGAGGATGCTTGGTTTGAAATAGGACTTATTACAGAACATAGGTCAAGACTGTTTATTCTGCTGAACATGTTTCTCAGCACACAAGATCCTGCTGTCACCAGATCCAGACGAGGCGCATAAAATAACAACTTGTACAAAGGTAGTAATTTTTGTTTATTTCTGTCTCTCTGCCAATTTCAATTTTGTTCTCTAAGTTGCCCTTTCTCCAGTTTATTTTTCTAGTTTACTTGAGCAAAATAATGTTAAACAGTAAGAAAGGTTTACAAAGAGAGGGAATAAATTAACCGTATTTTGACACCCATGGTCTCAGCAGGAAGCAAAGACTCACACACCCCTTGGCAAATAATGTTTTAACTTGTTGCTCTTGACTGCACTGCAGAGCCCAAAGGGTGAGAAACACAGGGCAAAGATGGCAAGGAGTCAGTATCAGAGGATGGCTCTTCTTCCCTTGGGAGTTTCATCTTACCTGCTCCCAGTACGGGGAACCAGCAGGACACTCCTGGTTACCCTTCCTTGGAGCAGACAGCTTACTCCTTGGGACCCTGGTTTTATTTGGGACCACTGGCTGTAAAATAAGGCAAGAGTTAATGAATTGTAATCATCAGAAATATTTCATTGTCCTTACATAGCACTCTTGCCTGGGGATATATTTAGGTCCAGGCAGTGCCTCCATAATTTTGGAAAAAGTTTATTTTTACCTCATGCTGAGAAGTGATTGGCTACAAACATTTCCCTCAGTTCATTTTCAAAGAACCTCCAATTGTCGTAGCTTTCAGTGCCCCCAAGTGCCTGTTGCACTGAAAAATGAGGGACTTTTTCTCCTGTTATTGCTCCTTGGAAGCCCATATTCCCTTTCAGCCAGAGAACTGTTGATATATTGATCAATACTCCAGACCCTTCACTCATCCTTATGCGAGTAGAACACAGGAGAGCAAAATGTAATGCCATGTTATTGCTACTGTGACCTTCATAGTGCATATTTGACCTCACAGAAAATCAGTTTTCTGACTCCGTTGACAGGCAAGATAAAAAATATTGATAATAGTAGAGGATGCTCAGAATCTCATAGGAAACGTCCCTCACCTTTTGGTGCTGGACCTTCATTAGTTTTCCTTTCTTGCAGACCCTTTAAACTCAATTTTTGGAAGATGTAGTGAGTGCAGAAAGTCAAAGGGTAAAATTAGGTTACAAAAAAGAATTCTCCCTTTTAGGCTGCTACCAATTGTTGAAATTTTTAACTTTACTTGCCTAGAGAGTTCTTACCTCAACTGTGCTCAGAGTCAGGGTGGAAGATAAGCTGGGGTCCTTTCCTAGAAATGACACACTTAAATTGCAGTCTGGGTTGCAGCTGATTGTAAGCAGAGCTGAACTGGGTTGGTTTTACAACACAGGGTCAACTGTTACATTCCATAATTCAGATTAGGTCTGCATCCAAATCTCTGGATACAAGTTTATGGGACAGCCAAATTCTAAGGCAGCCTAAGAGCTGTTGTAACAACTGGCCCTTCATTTCATGTTTATATTTGATATTTCTTGATATTTAAAATCTTGTTGGAGCTGATCATCTTTCTATCACCTCAGCCAAAATATTTATTTCTTCTGTAGGTCTAAGCACAGAGAAGGGCATAGAGCGAATACTCTACAAAGTAAAGCCAAACACAAAGCTATCAAAAATACTAGTATTTACCTGTGCTGCTAAAAATTCTCAAAATCTTTAAAAAATACTTTCTAACAGAAACAGAAGCAACTACTGTTTCCATTAAAATGTTTGGTTTGGTTTGGTTTGGTTTGGTTTGGTTTGGTTTGGTTTGGTTTGGTTTGGTTATGCTTCACTTCACTCGACCTCTAATCCACTTCTTTTGGAGAACAATTATTTAGCAAAATGGTCTACTGTGACTTGTGTTTCTGTTGTCATCTGTCATTTAGAGATTATCTGGAATCCTGCATGAACTTATTTGTGCTATTTGCTGGTGTTACTGGCTAGTCACTAATATGATACAAGGTACTAAAAATGAACAGCACAAAATGGAGTTGTGCGCCCTGACGGAGTTACAAGACAGTGATGGTCAAAACCTTTAGGAAGAAGGGAATTTGAGAATAACTCTGAGGGACAGTAGCATCACTGTGGTTATACAGACTCCCTATGAGCAGAGCTGACTTAACTCATTCCTCAAAGCTCAACCTTACATTGGTGTTCATCGTCATACATTTCCCCCACGCACAAATCAGCTTGTCAGTGACAGGCTAGGTGAGAAATTCAGTTCAAATGAGGGAGGCTTCTTACAGAGTGTGTTATCCAGGTGGATAACTGCATCATAAGTGTTAGGCAAATATTAGGTTTTCCTTTCCCTTGCAGTTTATGACGTTTCCAAACCATTTACATGTTCCTGTAATATTTTATAAATAGGGACCAGCCAGACTATTAATTTCAAGCTCCAGGGTAATCTATATAATCAGCTAACCAGAAAGACTGAGCTGTTAATGGAAACTGTATGATTTTGTGTTTGTTGTTTGCCTCATACTTTGTCTCTCAGCTTCCAACTCTACTCTTTTTTACAATTTCAGGACTGAATTACATCCAATATGTAGCATTTCTCAGGTGAAGCAAGACTTTGAGGAGAAGCCTGGCAAAAAAATATGGAGAAGATCTGCAGCTGAAGATTATATTTCCAACTACGGCATCAGATTTGACCCAGCAGAGAATGAATTTGACTATGGTTTGTGCAATGAAGTAGTTAATGTAGCCTGCTCACCTAAGCCTGATGCTTTCAACCCGTGTGAAGATATCATGGGATACAACATTCTGAGAGTCCTGATATGGTTCATCAACATCCTGGCTATTACTGGGAACACCATTGTCCTCATTATTTTAATAAGCAGTCAATATAAACTCACTGTTCCTCGCTTTCTGATGTGCAACCTTGCCTTTGCAGACCTCTGCATAGGGATCTATCTGCTGTTTATTGCCTCCGTAGACATCCAGACCAAAGGCCAGTACTACAACTACGCCATAGACTGGCAGACTGGGGCAGGATGCAACGCTGCAGGATTTTTCACAGTGTTTGCAAGTGAGCTCTCAGTGTACACGCTGACGGTGATCACCCTGGAACGGTGGCACACCATCACCTACGCCATGCAGCTGCACCGCAAGGTGCGCTTGCGCCATGCCGTGATTATCATGGTTTTTGGCTGGGTGTTTGCTTTCACAGTAGCACTCCTGCCCATATTTGGGGTCAGCAGCTACATGAAGGTCAGCATCTGTCTGCCCATGGATATAGAAACACCGCTTGCCCAGGCTTACGTTATATTCCTCTTAGTGCTGAATGTCGTCACGTTTGTCATCATCTGCGTCTGCTACATCTGCATCTACTTCACTGTGCGAAACCACAGCGTCATCTCTTCCAGCAGCGACGCCAACATTGCCAAGCGCATGGCCATACTGATCTTCACAGACTTCCTCTGCATGGCACCAATATCTTTCTTTGCCATATCGGCCTCACTCAAGGTTCCTCTCATCACAGTGTCGAATTCCAAGATCCTTCTGGTTTTGTTTTACCCCATCAACTCCTGCGCTAACCCTTTCCTCTACGCCATTTTCACAAAGACCTTCCGCAGGGATTTCTTCATTCTCTTGAGCAAGTTTGGTTGCTGTGAAATGCAAGCCCAGATTTACAGAACAGAGATCTCCTCATCTGCTCATACTTTCCACACAAGAAACGGCCATTGCCCTCCTGCATCTAAAAACAGTGGTGACGCTATTTATTCATCGGTTCCCCTGAATCACTTGAACTGAAATGCTTGCATAAATTTGTGACTGAGGCAGCGTGCTAATCGCTTGCAAATATGCAAATTTGAATAATGACTTCAGAATAACATGCAAACATGTTTTATGAGAAAAAAAAAATTATTTCCACTTTTCTGTTTTTGTTCAATGAACAACCATCAGAGATGACATATCATCTTCATCAGTTCTTGAAGAACGAAGTGTCAAAGTGTTCATGTAGAACTGTCTCAACAAATAAATGAGATCATAGACTGGTATCTCCCACCATGCAGGCAGAGATTCCCTTCAGTCTAGGGAGATGCTAGCTGCTTATTGAGAATTAAGTAGTGGTTATATACAGTTGAAAAAATATGTAGAATTAATTTCTCTTCCTGTGAATTGTGTTATAACAATACAGATAATTAGATTTTTTCATTAATCATATCTCCTGGGGTTACAAGAGACAAAAGGCCAATTTAAGCCCTCCTCCAGAACAGACTTGCTAGGAATGAGAATATCTCATGTTGTTTCTGTTTCTGTTGAGCACAGCAGGGAGGCAGGAGGCATCTCCATCCATGCTGGATCTTTGCTGTTCCACACTGTGTGGACCTGCCTTGCTGTGCACAAAAGTGTCACTTTGGGTGATATTTGTGTTGGTTTAGATTGGCAGGCTTAGAGAAACCTGTTTCATCTGAGTTTGTTTGAGCTGGTTTGATTTGGGGTTTGTTTTCAAGGTAAGAAAGAGTAAGAATGAGGGCAAGAGAAACCCCTCATAATAAAAAGGGGGTTCTCTAAAGTTGTTTTCACAAAGTTGAATTCACTTGTGTGTCTGGGAGCCTTGGATATGCCAGCATGGGCCAATGGGCTGCTCCACAAGGATATGTGAGGCAGGTTTGCCATACAACAGCATTTGTGTATGATACTGCCTGGGCTGCACAAAGGCCAATGGACCTAGACGTGGGTTTTGAATCCCTGAACAAAACTTCATGTGAAATCCTAATTTTTTGTATAATCCTTTTAGGATTTGTCCTTTCTTTCTAAAAAAAAAAACCTTTGTGCACACATTATCACATGCTGGTCCAGATTGGAACACCTGAAATAAATCATAAGCTGCATATGTTGGAAAAACAACAACCGCAACAACAACAACAACAAATAATAAAAAAAAAAGAAAGATAAAAAGAAATATAAAGGTATTTTAATCAGGATTTCCTGATTTTACAGGGGTTTTTAATATTATCTCAATGAATGTACAGAGTTTTTACATTATTTGAATATCTAATTTTTGCATGGTTCATCATTCCAAATTGCAACAAAGTTTCAGGGATGGGTAGGGTTTTCTGAAGCTGATTGTGTGTCTGTGTATGGATATGTGGGCATAAAGAAAACACCAGGAGAGCAGTCTGGGCTTCATTCCCATCTCACAAACAACTCACAGTTCTGCCCCATGAGATTATAAAAGCTTGGAGTCTTCATGGTTAAATTTGATGTGTTTTGAATATTTCCTACCTACAACTCATAGAATTTCAGTAGCAAATCTTGATGCTTCTATCCATAATTTCCCCTGTCATCAGCTTCACATTTCAGCATCTGAATCTTTTGTGAATAACAACAGGAGGTGATTATTCATTCAGTCCTAGCCAGGGAAGGAACTATCAGCTCCCTAGTGCATAAAACAGGGGAGATCAAAGACAGTGTGTTTTGGCAGGGGAAATTTCATTACTCAACACAAGTAGCACTCGTTCCAAGATCCAGGAAAAGGAAGAATGGAAGAGAAAAGTGGGAAAGACAGTTCATCTCTGGGAAGATCATCTGACTACTCAGAGGAATCTTTTTTTTTCACAAATGCTTTATGTCATATACAGTGTGCTGGCGTGCAGCCATTAAAACCCATCCCGATGGAAGTGACTGAATGATGATGTTCCAAAATTACGAATAATCTAGTTATATTTTTTAAAGCCTCCTGAGTCTATTATTTGGCTAAAAATGAGGGATGTTCTTTGGCAAATACTACCCCACCTCTGATGGTAAATAGGGAAAATTCTTGCAGTGCATCACATCACGCTTTTTTGCCTGAGCTCTGTCCATTTACCAAGAATGAGAACTGGCAGCTCAGGAAAGCACAGGCATAGCAGTCTAGAAGCCAGTCTAGTAGATCCTCTCCCAGGCACATCAGGCACATGAGCATGATACAGACCATCTGCTTCATGCAAACCCATTGCCCAGACATCCGCAGAATCAGGACACAGTTAAATATGTTTTTGCCGTTAACATCCCTGAAACGAGACCTTGCAGGATCGTGTCTTGTAGCTGGAGTCTGACCAGGGCCCACGGGATTGAGCCACTAGCCCATGGCTCTTCCTCCAAAGGAGACATGAGTTGATACTTGAGGAGCAAGGATAACCGACATAGTTGGACACCTTACCTCGTCCCTAGCAGGAGGACATGTCATCCTGCCCACACGTGCTGCTCAGGAGCTCTGGTGGCAGCTCCAAAGCTGAGAGACTGTGCAGTTACCAAGACAAAAATCTCCCTCTTCCAATCCTTAGATCTCCTTGGTTTTAGCTATTCTTTTGATTTTAATTTTAATAATCTTACAGATTGTAAGGGTCATTGTGGGACCTGTGTCTTTCCCGGTGTGAGATATTGATCTTTCTGTATAATTTTTTTAAGCAGTGTTTTTATTTGAAGAAAACAGTATAAGAAAAAAAACCCCTCAAGATATATTTTTGTTCATGCTTGTAATGTACAAAAAGCCTGCTGATGTTTCGTGTGTATTTCCTCTGCTCTGAACAACATGTTTATGTTGCAATCTTTAAACTACTTTACATTTCCCTTTCTCAAATCTATTTTAATAAAACCAATATCAAAACAGAGTGCCTTGAGAACAAGTGTGCAGCCAGAGATATGTTGACAAAGCGTGCAATAAATGTTGCTGCTTATCTGGAGAGCTCCATTTATGCGGCAGAGCCCCCACAGTCAGGTCACTGTGACCTACAGATGAGAGACTCTGCAGAGAAAACCCTCCTGTAGCCTTCTGGAGAGTTAACAAAGCACAGAAAGGTGTGCTTGAAACCTCTTCAACAAATAACACAGAAAGACCGACCCGTCTTTGTTTTAACAAATCTCTTGTATTAACTCACATTTCTTATGAAATAAGATATTAACCATTGACAGAACTCAGAGAGCCATATTTTTCCTCTTTAATTCATATGAATGGCTCTTCTTGTGTGATGCATTCTAACTTTTTTTCCTCGTTTTTATAGCCAGAGCTTGTAATTCTCTTTTCCCTTTAGTATTTTGCCCAGACAAATAAGTGTGTATCTGTGTGTGCACATATGCCCATGTGAGTAGGAGAGACAGGCCATAGGTAACAAGGAAACTGAATCAAAGCCTAGCTCTGATTCACAGGAAAAACCTTGGAGTTGGTCTATCTTGGATAGAATTGCCATTCACTGTGGCCATTCATTGCATTTTAGTCTTCACCAAGCCCCCAAAAATGCTGAGTTAAAGAGTTATGACTGTCTTGGCTGTAATGGTGCCATCACTGGAGTGACACAAAGAGACTGTGCTGGCAGTGAGGACCCAAAAAACAACTTGATCCTTTTGATAGAAGCGTCATTCCTGCAGGCATGTACCTTGTGGAGAACGCAAACCTGACCTCCCCAAGAAACATTCATCTAGGTGTTGTGATGGGAAATGAGAAATGGGGCCACTTCAGCTTGGCAGACTAAAGGCAGCATCACAAAAATTGCCACCGTGGGTAAAGGTAATGGGAGCGCCAGGAGCACCTGGTCAAAAGTGCCAATAAAAGCAAAAACCTGACTGAGTGGAGAAAATGAACCATGATCCACTTTCTCTACAACTTTGCTCTTGGGGTTGCACAGATATGCCAAAGCAGAGTTTGCTCATTAGAAGGCAGGTCTGTGTTTGAGCTTTTTAACAATGCAAGATGAGATTTGCATCCCATTTAGCAAGTCTTCAAATCATTTGACCACATTTCTTTCCTGTCGATTCCCTCCTAATCATTCCACTGAGGACACAGCAGATAATCTTACATTTAATTTATGCAGTTTTGTTGTTAAGAAGAGTTAATAATGCGAAATTATTTATCCTCAAGGAATAATTTAACCATCTCTCCCCTCCCTGAATGAAAGAACAGAGAAGAGAGGTGGGTCTGGTTCAAAGGGTCAAGTAAAAAGGTCAATCCCTTACAGATTTGCATCTTTAATATTGGCATATGCAATCTCCCATTGCGTATGCAAATGTGAATTGCACATACACACTCTTCTTCCGTGAGAGCTTTTGTCTAAGTACTTGGCTACAAGCACATATTTGAAAATCTGGGCCTTGTTGCTTTAAAATATTCAAGCACAGGAGCAGGATTTTATAGCTGTCATCTGGATAATTAAACTCTTCATTAACAGTTGTTCACGAACCAGTAGGTGACCTTTAATTAGGGATGAAAGTACTCAGGAATGGATTTCAAACATTAAGAAACTGCGGAGGAACCCTTTTCCCTCCACTTCCCCAAGTACATTAAAAATCTTTTGTAAAGCATTGGTTTTCCAAGAGAAATTATTCTGGGTGAGACAAAAATGTGTTTCCAGGCCCTACTCATCAGATACATGCTTTGTTTAACCTTGCTGTAACTAAAATATTTTATTTTCTGGTTTCTGTCTCATGCAGAGTTTGCCATGTGTTACCTGGGTCTTTGTTACCCCAGCCTGGACACCTGCACCAAGTCGTACCCCCACCGAAAAAGAATAGGAAAAATCAACAAGTTCACAATGAAAGCAATGCACAGATGGGAACGTGCCATATTTGTGAGTGGGTGGAAGATTGCAGGGCAGAATTTAGCAATATGGACTTTTCTGTTGAGTCGTTTGAATATCCACTGCTAAAATTCTGCGTTAAAGGGGCAGTTTTGGCTGAAGTATAGTTCCCAGGAATCATGTAATAGAAATTTGCATGGAAAAATCCTATGGAGAGATAAAATTTAAAGGAAGTTCAAGTCAGTGGGGCTTAAAAGCAAAAGATTTATATAAAGACAGAGTATGTGCTGTCTCTGGAAAAAGAGATAGCAGCTCGTTTAGGGGCCGTCCAGGCCCCACACTGCACCATCACCAGTCACCTTTGCATTGCAATTCTGTGTATTCATTGTGAGCTACAAACACCTGATTAGCTTGAAATGCTCACCGTTTCTGTTTTTCCTGGCTATGCTGTGTGGATAGGCATGTACCCCCTGGACATCTGTACTCTTCATTGCCTCAGCTTTACCCCATCTCATCCCTTTCCACAATGGTGGTTTGTGCTGTCTGAGCTTGGAAGTGCTCTGCTTTTACCTGCAATCATGTAAGGAACAGAATTCACATCCCTTAGAAACATTTCTTCAGAAATCAGCAGCTGGAAGACCAGAACACTGCTCGTAGCTCTCTGTTCTGGGGTGCACAAGTCTTCTTATGCTGCCTTCCAGCTTCTCTCTCTCTCTCTTTTTTGGTTATTTATTTAAATGACTGTTGTGATGATAACTGGCCCTTTGCCAAGCTTAAGACATTCTGCTTTGAAATAGTCATTGTTTGAGCCAGACAATTTCCACAAATCAGGGTGTATGAATAGATCCCTCTCTCTGACTCTACACATTCCCTGGACTTTGTTGGGGGAAAAAAAAAACCCTAATTTTTACACAGATGATTCACAATTTTCCTCTCCCACATGACCAGCTGCATTTTTGCCTTGTCCCACAGACGTCATGGTGGCATGAGGCAACCCTAAGTGCCCTGGGGAGGCTGGGGAAGGAGGAGGGAAGAAACAGTCTGGATAAAGTGGGGATATTAGAAGTTAGAAAAGCACAGCCAAATTAGGGCAGTTTTTAAATGACCCCCAAATGCTCCAAGAACTACCAGAACCCACACAAAAGACAAGCCCAAAGCCATTCTAATTTTCATTCCTGCACCAAAGCCTGGTGACCAGAGTCAGACAGGATTCACTCTGCCATGGGGTCTCTGTGTATGCCTTGGGGTCTGTCTGGCAGGAGGCTGAGACAAATACCAAGTTTAACCATGGCACCAGAAGCAGTGGTTTTGCTCAGTGCTGTACCTGTGCTGAAACACTGTTTCTCAGCAGAGCTAAGAGCCTGGACTGGGCAAAAAATTGAGTTGAACCACACTTTTTTCTAGAGGTGGCATATCCATGGCACTGTTTTCAACCACATCAGTTTAACCAAGGTTTGGGGTTTTTTTCTCAGCAAATTCAACTTCTCCTGCTACCCAACATTACCTTTCTCTTGGACTGCTTGTTCTTCCTTCCTTCAATAACCACTGCTGCCCACAATCACCACTTTTAGTACCAGTTTTCCTTCCTTCTGTGGACGGTGGCATCTTTCCCTGTGATTACACTGGAGTCACAACCAAAACACTCATTAGTCACTGAGAAAGCTTTCAAGGCGTCAGTACTCTATTTTTTTCCCCATAAAGGTATTGTTTTCCTTCATGGAAACACTCAGAGTATTTTTCCACACACTTAATACCATCATAACTAGTGCTCAGCTTCAGCATCTCTCCTACAGCACACCATTAATGCATGCAAAAGCTTGATGGTGCCTTTTCAGTTTCACTGCCCCTTCTGCACCTGTGTAAACCAGACAAGTGTCTTCACTCTCAGACCCTCAGAAGAGACCTCCCAGTTTGACTGCCCTGATTGTAGGTTCCAGTCCTGTTTTGTTGTTCGCCAGCGCCAGCAGGAGAGACCTGCTTTCGTCCCTGAGGAGGGCCAGCTGTGGAGTCATGAGAAATTGAGGCCACCTGTGTTCAGAACAGCCTCACCACTGCTCAAATACCTCAAAGGGCACTTGAAGGGAAGCCAGATCTCATGTGTAAACATATGTAATTACAATTCTGCCTCTCTCTCTGTTGCTGTAGATAAACCTCAGTGTATCACACAGCACCACCAGTGCTGTGCCCCAGGACTCACAGTGCTGGAGCTGCAGTTTGTAAAACACAGTGGGACCTCTCCTGTAAAACATACATGCATGCATTTGTCACCATGAGCCAATAAAGGTCACTAACAGTTAACTAGTTAGGCAATCAGTCAATTAATTATGCAACTAATTAGGTCTGTCCTGATTTCTGGAAAATAACCATCCAGAAATCCTTTGGTTTGTTTCCTCTCTCGGAATAATTCATCAACAAATAGATTTATTTCCCTGCTGTGAAAAGAGTCCCAAGTGAGTTGTAGCCCAAGCGGCTTCTGGTTACTTCTTTCATAATTAAAGACCCTTTGTCACTTTTTTCAAAAGGTGAGAAGCACCACCAGTGCTGTGTCTGGCATCCCCTTGCCAACCAGGCACAGATGGCAACGCCTGAGGCTGCAATCGAGGGGCTGAGGCTGTTTGCATAATGCAATCTCCACACTTCCCTCACTTTTGCAAAGCTCCAGTTAACACTTGCATGTAGACACCAGTGAACAAGGCTGGCAGAGAGCTCCAGAGGGACCTCAGGTGTCCAGGGTTCATGGACATTCGTGGGGAGAATGAACCTCCTTTGAAGGCTGGGGATTTTAGCATCCCTTTAGTTTCATAAAACTGTTAGAGGGAAGGGCTTATGGTTTTACATGAGACAAGATGATGATGTGCCCTATTTTAATTAATTACTGCTGACACAAAGGCTGGTTCCCAGCAGTGCCCTTCTTACCCTCATGGATTTCTTCCTCTCACAAAGAGGAAAATAAAAAGGCTTTTGAATGGTAAGCCTGGAAAAGCACTCACTGTTACTAGAGTGAGGAGACTTGCAAATAAGGGAGGGAGGGAAGGCACGAGGGTGAGAGGATGGGAGGGAGATGGATGGATGGATGGATGGATGGATGGATGGATGGATGGATGGATGGATGGATGGATGGATGGATGGATGGATGGATGGATGGATGGATGGATGGATGGATGGTATCCAGAAAAAAAGGTGCATTTAACAGGAGCTTTTGCTATATTTCAGAAGTGGAGTGATTTTCTTAAGGCTGCAACCAGAAACCAGGTGGTATTGAAGCAAAATCTCCCATGTCCTGCTCTCTTCAGCCAGCAAAGAGAACATGGCTGTCTGAGGAGAGAGTCTTAGTGAGGCTTTCAAAGACTTTAAACTTTTTTTTAATGTTAGCAAACTCCGAGGAAAAAGTGTTGGGGAAGGAGGGAAGCAGATGACAAGGAGAATGAAATTTCTCTTACTTAAAATAAAACTATACAAACAATTGGTGTGAGGGGAGTGAAAAGATTTGCACTGAGATGGCTCGTAATAAAAAAAAAAAGTTTAATTTTTTAAGCTGGTCCTCCTAGAGTGAGCAAAGCTCTGCACAGAGACCAATATTCATCCCTGTTCAGAGAACCAGCACAAGGACTATTTCCACAATAAATGACCTTTTAAAGTGGGGCTGACGTGACGTGTAAGTTTTGTGCTGGCCCTCTGCACTGCAGCAAATTGCATGTTGAGGAGGGAGAGCTTGTCTTTCGCCTATGAAAAATGGCCCACTCCTGGCCTGTCGCCCCCAGCCACTCCTAACACACATTTGTTTATGTGCACTTTGGGCTCCAAGGCGCTGCATCACGGAATGGCACCAGAGCAACCCGCTATTTTAAAGTAAAATGCGTGGTGAAATTCTCCCCCAAAAGGCAGGTGACTCCTACCTATTGCCTGGGATCAGAACAGTCTTTTGTGGAGCTGAAAAATCACAGAAAGGAGGCAGTCAGGCTACGGGAGCACCTGAGCTCCTCTCTGTTCTAGCTGTATGAAAAAAAACACAGAGGGGAAAAAAGCCTGGGCAAAGGGAAGGAATGTTGGATTTGGGTGTCTCAGCTGTCAGACTCTTCAAGCCAACACCCATCCCTCTGCAAGAGGGTGGTTAAAGGGTTGGAAGATCATGACACCCCACCACATCTTGTGTCTTGTGGTCTTGTCATTGCTTCTGACAGGGATTTGTATCTGTTCTTACTTAGAAACAAACCAAATGAACTCTTCTGCTGAATTACAGCCAAATTCACACATAACCCCAGAAAAATACCCCCATGTTTCATCACCAAGCACCACTTTCACCATTACTGAATGCAACTCTATCACTGCCTCATCACTCTAGGCTTTATCTCCATATTTCCTTACAGTTTTCTTGAAAAAAGTCTTTTCCTTATCAAGCCCTTCCTAGTGCCTAGAAAGCCTGTCTGCAATAAACCAGTCCTGCAATCCTTCCATGTCTGCTCAGGGTACTGATATCTCCACTAGTGGCAGAGTAAAATCTCTTTCTGCCTTGTGTCTGCACAGGACAGGCAATCCAGGAACCCAGCCCCTGCTGCTTCCCAAGCAATAATGTCAAAAATCAGCAACCACAGCAGGGTCTGCAGACTGACTCAAGCCTCTACTTCACCCCTCAGAGGTCACCAGGGCTGTGCAGCCTGGCATAACCAAAAACGTGTACGCAAGGCGTGCTCTCCCCAGACAGCGTGGTAGGCGCTGCAAAATGAGAGCAAGACCTCGGTGCTTTCGCAGAATTGCTTTTGTTCACGCATTGCATCAGTGCAACTCGGAGAGACAAGCATGTGAAATAAGTGAGCACATATTGTCCCACCCGCTGTGCGGGCATTAAAGCCAAACAGGTAGTGGGGGCTGCCTGGAGGAGAGCATGCAGCGGGCTGGAGAGTCCCTGCCCTCCCCTCTGTTTCACACAGGTCCTTTGTTCTAGTGCAGAATTTTTTTAGACAGGTGCATATGGTGAAAAAGGGAGCAGGATTAGAGCTTGGGAAATGAGCATGTTGTGCTTTGCGAGTGCACTCCTCTTGCTCCTTGCTTAGAGCCAGGACACCAAAATAAGGTGGTGTTTGAACACCATTAAGTACAAGGGCACGATGTGCAGGGTCCGTGAGAGCAAGCTGAGCTCGACAGCTACTTGGGGGCCCTGGCTTTGGGTGGGGGGAGAGTTTGCCCCCCAGGCAGGTCTACCTATTCTTTGTGCATAGCATTTTAAAAGCTAAAGCATCCACTTGTGCAGAGCAGGAGAAAGCACACAGTCAGTGTGGTTACAAGGAGCAGGAGGCACTTGCAGCTCAGCTACAATTACAGCTCCTTCTTGTCTCCTTCATTATTCACCAAGCTGCACCACATTTCTCTCCTGTAATCAATCCCCTTCTGTGTTTCCCTCCACCACCTCCCAAGGCATACGTGTCCTCTTTCCCTCTTTTTTGAACCAAGTGCTATCTATTTCTGCCCTTTTCCCTCTCTGTTACATTTCTTGGAACCAACCTGGGTGTTTCACTTCTGACAGAAATATTCTGCACTCCTCAAGCGTACAAGCAGCTGAGAGGGGAGACTAGAGAAGCTCAAGGCAGAAAGCCAGAGCTTGATCAAGAGACTGATGGGTGGGACAATTTTTTCTGAGAGCTTTAGAAGAAGAGGAGGAAAGATAAACCTTGGCCTAGCCCAAAGGATGTGTCCTGATTTGGGGTAGACTTTTGAAACCAAAGACCGAACCCTTCAGAAGGACTAGAGTTATGTACATTATGATGGAGAGGTAGAAATGCTAGCAGTTATGAAAACATTGTCATATTATTTACAGGACATTGGCTGGCATTTTCCAGCTAATAAGAGCAATAGTAAAGAAGGCTGCTGTGCTTTAAAAGCACTGCCAGATAAAAAAAAGCACTGCTAAACAGCCTCCAGCCACCAAATCAGGCTGACTGGGTGTATAAACCCCACACTCCACGGGTGGCCCAGCCAAGCTCCTAGGATTGAGAAGCTGCTCCAGAAAGCAGAAATGCCAGTTGCTGGGAAATTGATGTGAATACGCAATTTTCCCCTCTTCACATTCTTATCTTTTAGCACATTTTCTTTCTGCCTGGTGAGCCCTGTGGGCAGACAGCAAGGGCACAGCATGGCAGACAGGAGCCTGGGGACAGGCTGTCCCCACCAGCTGGCTGTGGTGGGGCCAGAAGACAGGGCAAGCTTGTGCACTGCATCTGAGCCCTCCCAGCACCGAGGCTTTGTGACCACCTGCTATTTTTGTACTTGGGAAGTTTCGTCATGGTTTCTTATCCATTCCCTTAATGGGATTAGCTCCCAGCTGCATAGAATACCCAGTCTCAACCCATCCATATTAATAATTCAGAAGCTTCCCTTTCCTCTTTAAGTAGAAAGCAGCTGCCCTGGATTTCTACAGGGTCCAGTGTTTAGCATATGAATGGAATGACATTAGCTGCCCTGCTGCTCAGTAGTCGTTTGCCCATCTAGACTCCACCCATGCATCTGCCAGGACTGGACTTCAGGCTTTCCAGGAGCAATGAGTATTTCCTTCTCCTTTCTCATGCCTCTGCCTCACCAAGTTTTTCTAGACAGCTCATTTAACCTTTTTTCTTCCCTTGACTGAGGGAGAAGAAGCTGCTACACTCTTCCTCCAAACTTCTCTTAGACCAAAATTATCCCTCCTAGAGCTTTTTCTATTTTATTTCAAAGAAGGATGTGATGTTTTAGTGTAGCCTTATGAAAATGTGCACATGGTCCTAAAAGAAAAGCCAGGCCTGGCTTGTTGCTTTGAGGTTAGAGACCAACAGTCTTCACACTGCAACATGCACTCTATAAATTCGGTCAAGCTTCCATTGACCTCTGAGCCATTTTGGACAAATGGTATCAATTCTTCTGCAGAGACTTAAGGTCCTGACACCTTCGAGATTGTTACAAAGTAAAATGTAGCGAATTGTACAGCTGCTCAGGTCAGAGGTCTGTTTTGACCTCCGATTTACTTTTCCTTCCTAGAAAGTAAGGTTCCATAGAGTTTCTGAGAGGTTTTAGTTTACTAACTGGTTCAATTGGTAAAAATATTGTGGATTAGCAAATCCCATGTTTTCCCACCCCAGGAAAATGTGCTCATTATATCAGAGAACTTCTGACCTTGCAAGGCTTTTAGGTGAGGCATTTAAAAAAACAAACCACCATCCCTTTTTCATTGTAATGCCTGTGTGCTGGCTGCCATCAGGACACTGCTGGGCACCTCTCATTCTCCTCTGCTTCAGTGGTCAGGGACTCCAGCCTTCCTGGCACACGTGCAGCAGCTGGAAACGCTCACTCACCTCCCTGCTTCCTGAGCATCTTTGATCAGTTTCAGGCCATCGCATCCCAGAGGAGTTTATCGTGATGGACTTTCACAGCAGTCACTTTGTGCTAGTGAAACAGTAAAAATACTAATAAATTCTGGGCTCTCTTTGTGGCAATACAATAGGCTTTTATGCCCAAGGCTCAGGCTCAGAGAAGGACATGAAAACCAAGGCTGAGCAGCAGGAGCTGACAGAAGTTTCTGAGTAACTGAAAACTTTTGAACAGCACAAAAATCAGACGTTTTGCCTGTGGGAATACAGAAGAGCTTGCAGCCAGGAAAGCTGGCGTACAAATGATGGGCATGGCCCGTGGCAACATTAGGCTCCTGGGGCAATCCAGGCAGAAACAAAAGAGGCATATAATCCCAAAGAGGTGGGTGAGCAGCACTCCAAAGGGCATGTCCAACCCGCTTGGAATCATCAGGGTGCTTGGGTAGCTCACCCTTGTGCTGGTCTGTGGAAAATGTGCCACTGATGCCAATGAGAGTGTTTCAAGCTGCTGAATATCAAGGGAAAATTTTCTCATTGCCCAGAGAGACAGTGACATTTTCATTCCATACCTCATGTACCTCAGGCTTGCAAGGTAGTGGAAAGGACTGGCTTTCATTCCTAGGAAATGTCTGAAATCTCCCACAGAGGGCACAAACTGGAGGGTACAGCAGCTCCCTCCTGCTGCAGCTTCTGGCTCAGGAGAGAGCCATGGAACCAGAGGTGAGGTGAACGAGCCACGTGGGACAGGTCCATCACAAGGATCCAATTCCACAGTGCTCACTCCCTCATTCACAGTATGCCTTGCAGGGAGGCTTTGCCTGGATCCACCGTTGCTCCCAGATGGCAAACAGCAGGCAAAGCAGCCTCTGGCATGACACTGTCTCCTGGCTGCTCCCCCCATCCAGGTCAGCCCTGTGCCAGGGAGTTTCCTGCTCGGCACTGCTGTGCCTGGAAAACGAGTGACTCTGAGGCTGACACTGTGGTGTGCTCCCACACACAGCTGCAGAGTGAGCTATTTAACTGCACAGACACTATTGAGGCACAGACTGCAACGCCTATTTTCTTTCTGAAGTGAAAAAAGGAGCATTACATCATGCCTATATTGAGAAGCACTCCTTCCTTAAGGACAACAGCAGAAAGTTTATCTCAAAATGCGTGATTAAAATGCACGGGTGCTCACAGGCAGGGAAGGAGGAGGCTGGCTTCTTCCACTCTGGCTTGTGAGCTTGCCCTCATTATTCCTCTGCTTCCCACCGGTGGAAGACAACCGTTCGGAGTTAGGATGGGCTGTGCAAGGGAATTTTTGTGGTCCCACCTACAGAAAAGCAGCGAGGCATCCAGCATCTCCTGGGGGTCTGAGGGAGAGCAAAGGAACTCTGAGGGTCCCTGAAGCGCATACTCCGTTTTGGCATGGGAGGGTGAGAGAGAACTTCAGGGGATGCTCACATGGTTGGGCTTGACCCACAGCCAATCCTGTAAACCCATCCCTGGGGGGACCTCAGCACAGGCAGGTGATGGGAATTTAACCCCTCTGCAACCACTCTGCAAGTGCTCAGCACTTTGCTGCCTTCTGCAGTCAGCTGAAATGTGCACAGGGCAAAAAAGAGCTGCAACAGGGCTGAGTCAGATCACTGACACCACGGCTGTAGTTTCTCCTGTGCTGTGTAGAAGACCCTCAAATTTCAACTCCACTGCCCCTGCTGTTGAAGCTGACAGGATGCATTTAATACCAGGTGAGAAGTTGGAGACAGTGCTGCACACGTGAATGAACGCTTAGAAGAGTCTGACAGAAGAGATTCACTCACAGCAAAAAGGCAGATTTCATCTTGATGTATCTTTGGCCATGTACTGCTGCAAATATGTCATTTTTTTGCTCTCTCTCCTCCCTCTCAAATAAATATTGCACCTAAAAGGAAATTCAGAAAAACAGATTATTTCCAGCCCTGTAGGAGATGCAGATTCACTTCAGGATTTCCCTCTCTGCACTGGTAAAGAGTTGAGTTACACTGTGCTTTCAAGGACTTTTTTTAATGCATTTCAGGGTTTTTCCACTTGTGGGACAAAAGATTAATTGTATCAATAAAAAGACAATGTGCTCTGTGAGTCAGTTCTGTTATACTGAGGTTACAACCCCTGTATAGAGGTCGGCTCTCTGAGGTCCCCAGTAACTCCTACAAAATGCTCCACATACTCAGGAGGAAGAAGATCCTCCAAGTTTCCTTGGGAAGACTGTGGAAATAAGTATTTTCCATATGTCCTTGGACAAGAGTTTACGCCCAGGTTGCAAATTTTGAATACAGGCAGCCTAAATGGGCTGCAGTGCGGGTGCTCCCCCTTAGTTTGTGTAACGACATCAGATACTCTTTGGTGATTACACTTAAAACCTTCTTTAAACCTTCTTTCATTAGAAACCTTCTTTCATTAGAAAACTTATTTTAATTTTCCTGCATTGCTACCTATACCACCATAATCTATTGATAAAATACCAAGAATATAGGTATCATATATTGGCCTAACATGTTCACACTTTATTTACCAATTAGAACAATGTAAGAGATGCTTTCGTTGAAAAATTTGAGAAAAGTTTGAAAATTAAAGCAGCAGCATTGAAACCCCCACAAAATGAAACACCACCATGTTCCTGGAGCTATTCCTGGAAAGTTTGTCATGTTTGTGTGAAATCCTGGGGAGGGAATGTATGCAAGCATTCTGCTCATCATGAACCCCAAACACCCACAACACTGCTAGATTCAATGTACTAATATGTTCTGAAAGAAGAAACACTGCAAAGCAAACTAAACAACCCTTCAGTGCATTTCGACACCCAGAAGGGAAAGGTGCCTGGGGAATGTTGTTTTTCCACCCAACACTCCAGACCCACAACAATGAACTACAAGGCTCCAAGAAAAATGCACAGCCAGGTGGCCAACAACAAAAAAACGTGACCACAGAAGGGAGAAGTCAATGTCTGAGGAAGAAGAGGTCCTCTGTGGGATGGTTGTTCCCATTAAAGCTGTCTCTATGGTCTCCAGGACTGTAGACAGAGGCTCTGCCCCAGAGAGCAGATTTATTTCTTCTTAGAAGCAGTGCTAGTGAACATACATATCTGGGCAGCCAGAAGAATGAGGAATGAGGAATGAAGCCATGAGACATGAGGAATGAACTTGGGGGTTTGTGTAACAGGAA
This sequence comes from Machaerirhynchus nigripectus, assembly GCA_013397975.1. Lineage (NCBI taxonomy): Eukaryota > Metazoa > Chordata > Aves > Passeriformes > Dicruridae > Machaerirhynchus > Machaerirhynchus nigripectus. Next base: position 235,555 of record VZRQ01001302.1, read on the forward strand.
AATCAGAATATGGAATAGAATTCCTACAGTTTACTGCCTTTCTTGCTGCATACTGGAGACTCATCACAATGGGAGTGCCTGAATTGTATTAATTAGTAATTAGTAAAGGAATTAGTAAAGGAATATCTGCAACAGAAAGTGTGCTCTGTGCACATGCTCATAACATATGTGGTTTTATATACCAGAGGGTGGCTGGGCACTGTAACAGGCTCCCCAGGGCAGTGGTCACAGCACCAAGCCTGACACAGTTCAAGAAGCATATGGGCAATGCTCTCAGGCACACGGTGTGACCCTTGGGGTGTTCTGTGCAAGGCCAGGAGCTGGACTCAGTGATCCTGATGGGTCTATTCCAACCCAGCATATTCTGTGATTCTGGGGTTCCTTAATGCTTCCTTCCTTGTCACTGATCTTGTAAGAGTACTGAAGTCTTGAAGACAAAGGACATTCTGCCTCACATCACATAAATATGATTTACCCCATGAACATGCAGAGTGCCACCCTAACAACACAATCAGAGCGCGGGGTTAACCTTAAATTCAGGAAGGGACAAAACCGAGCAACTCATTACCTAAATCATGGTGTAAACCTGGACTGAACCATCCAGTCCTCCATCAGGTATGCAAAGAGTGCTTTTCAGATTGCTGGCACACTATACTCTTCTCAGGGCTAGCTCAAGGCTCCTCCGCTGTTTTGCTGCCTCAAGGATGAGGACAGAAATAACAAATGCAGACACAAAGCAGAATCGCAGTGAGAGCCCTCCAGATCCACCCAGCACTGTTCCCCCTGGCTAAACCAAGCCCGACTGATTTTGAAAAAAAATCTTTCTTCTTTATCGTCTGCTCAATTGGAGGGTCATGGGCAAAAATAGAGTTTTTTAGAAATATTGCTACACATTACATTATTGTTTTTCTTCTAGAATCAAAAGTTGCTGGCCTGTCTTTATTGGAAAAGATGCCCTATGGGATTGAAATCTTGTATTAATTGTCTCCCTGCAATTAATCAGTGTGTCCATTCCTATAGGCAGGTTGGAGAATTGTGGCTTACAGACCTGGGCAGCCTTCCACATTCCACTCACTGGGGGTATGAAAAACACAAGGAAATAAATAATCTGGTACATAGCAAATATCTAACAGGGACTGGCATGGAGTCTATTCTATCAGCTCCTGCATGTGAGCTGTGAAGAATGAAGGCCCAGAATACTTGCCATGTGGGTTTTATTAATGATCATGAAACAAATCAATGGAGATTCTGACACAAGAAATTTGTGCTGCTCTGGAGGCCGCTAAATTATTCCATTTGCAATTTATGCTGAAGATTTGCAGTCTCTAAGAGATCTCAAAGAAAGCCCTGCTGGAGCTAGAACCAGAAACCAGTTGAGTACCACATGACTTTTGGGTATGATGGAAAATCTTTCACGCTGCTGGGTAGAAGAGAGTTACTGAGTTTAAATATTTCAAGCTGCAACCATAAGAAGGAAGAAATTCAGACATATTTGTCCTTGCTTCACAACACAGGGGGAGAGAGAGGGAAAGAAAGAAAAAAAAAGGAAGAAAATTATTGGAGCTGTTGTCAAATTGTGCTAAAAGGGTTCGTTACTTTTGTCAGCAAAGTCTGGCTCGGTGCAAAGAGAACTCTTTAAAAGTGTGAATATATTCAACACATCTGCATATGAGCCCCAGTTGTTTATGGTGGCTGCCCCCTGAGGACAGACACTTGCTGGAGCCAGGGCTGCATGAAGCTGCAAACCCTTCTTCCCAGAGGGAACACATCTCCTTGTCTCCAGCAGAGACGTTCTGCAGAGATGCTCTGCCAGCTCGGAGGCAAAGGCAGACACATTAATGATGTATTAGTGCACCAAAGACTGTTCTAGGATTCAAAGCTGCACTCCAGTGATGTAGTTTAACCACAGGAGGCTTGTGCTGAGTGTTGAGGTTACGCAAGGATTTTTCTTTCAGAAGTAATCTCACTCTCAGTTTATTTTGCTTGGTTTCAGTGTTTTGTTAGATAACTTGGGAAACTGGGAGTTTGTAATTTTTTTCTCAGTTTTGTGATTGATCTGAAATGATAAGAAATTTGTTTCAGGTCAAATCAGAGTATTTACATTTACCTGAAAAATGTCACAGGAAAAACTCTAGAAAACATATATATTCTGGAAGAGGGGAAAAAAAGTCATATTTGATCTAAAACTCATATGCTTTGGACATAGTTTTCAGTTGGATATAGTTTTCTGTTATATAATCAGGCCTTATATTTTAAACAAAATTTGTATTAAGTTTAAATGGAAAACAAGTTTTGTGGAAATTTAGAGAAGTAATGTAAAGCATTGAAACAAACCCTGTTGTTTCAAAAATAAATAATAAATTAAAACCAATTCTTCAGAAACCATGGTGTTTTTTCAGGAAATTAATTATCAGTGATCTCTTTTTTTTTCCCTTTGCTCAGTTGGTCGCTAATTAGAAGCAATGAGAAATTTCTGTTACCACAAAGAGGAAGAGGTCATAAAAATTGCTGTGACCACTGTTGTAAGCATTCAGCTCAAGTCACCAATAATTGTAATGATCTCAAGAAAAACCACAAGTTAGTCCTGCCTTACAGATGGAAAACATGGGGCACAGATCCTGAAATCACCTTGCTGTGGTCATGCAGGATGTCTAAAATTGATCAAGTAGCACAGCCCAGGAGGAGTGGAGCTGTGGGGAGGAAAATCTGAAGAGGTCCACGATATTTGTGTTGGGTTCACAGCACTCACATGGATAGTCCCTGCTCTGTACTTACTTCTAGTCTGGGCCCATAAAGCCGGACCCACATTCACAAGCAGAGTGCATCAGGTGCATGCTCTGAAAAGGCCATGCAGTCCAAAACTACTCCACAGTGGGAACCAAAAGCAGAGTGAGGAGGGATGGTCAGGAAATTAATTTCAAAACACACTCCTGTGTTTTGCCTGAAGACATTAATGCAGATACTGCACTGTGTGTCCTAAGAGAGCCCTGGCCTCTGAAATGCTAATTCTGGACTCACTTATATAATTTTCTCACTTCTAACTTGCAAGAGGTCTATTGTGAAATGGTTTGAGTGTTTCAGCAGCACTAGCCAAAAAATGTAAGTTTCAGAAGTAGTCACAGTCTCAGTCAGTCAACAGCTACTGCTCATTGCCAGAAGAGGTGGCCTGTCCCAATTCTGTTTCTCAAACACAGTTTTCTTGGTGACATCACCATCATCATAATTATTTTTAAATGGGTTTGAAATCACATGCCAAGCAAATAATAATTGTTTAAAAACAATACTGGTACAAAATCAAATAGCCATGAGTGAATCAAGAATGAGCTCAGACTGAAAATCAAAAAACTGATTCTGATTAATAAAACAAACAAAACTGAAATAACCTGCATAGAAGATAGTGGGAACTGGGACCTCCTACTCTTTTAAAATGAGGATGATGTATTAATGGGATTGTATAAAGAAGGGATTAAGACATAGGATTGCCATATCAATCCTGAAACTTCCAAATTCTCAGTATCTGCAGAGCAGGGAGCAGATCGGATCTCACTTGTTCATAGTGCTTGTTCACACTCTATTTATTCTGCACTTATGCATGCCTCAAATCTCTCAGAGTGCTGGCACGGGGGCTGTGGGAGCTTCTGCTTTTTTCTTCCTCTTCATACATAGTCAACATGGGTTCTGAAGGGCTGGTCTTGCTCCACCTTCTTCCTGAGCACAAGGGCTTGGCCACAGGAGACAGTGCAGCATGTACTCAGTGATATTAAACCCCTCCAGGTGGCCATCTCTCATTTTTCCCCCATTCGTTCAGGGTTAAACTCATCACCTGGTTTGGACTCAAACCTGTTTTTCTACAGATCACTTTTCAACAGTCATTGTTTCCTGGCTTACTGCTTTTAGTTTCTTTGCTTTCCATCTTTTTCTGTTGCTTGGCATGGCCCTTTTCAGGGCAGTCTGGGAGTTTTCTCCAGCTAAACCCTCACTTCTGCAAGTCTTGGGAATCTGGAAGTGCCCTCAGGTGTCCTGTGACACACTGCCTTTGGAGGTTTTGGTCTTTCACAACGTTTCTTCAGTTTATTTTGTAGCAGGCTAAGAAAGCAATAAATGTAAGAGCCAAAGGAATGCTGGGACAGCTACTTAGAGTTTTGACCGTAACTCCACGTCTGCGGTGAATGGAGATGAAACCCAAGATCCAAAGAGGACTGAACTCTGGCCAAAACCAGAGTCTGACAGCAGATTTGTGGCACGGTGCAGGTTTTTTAATTTCTCCTTTCACCTATAACTTGTTCTTTGAGTGCCATTGTGTGACACGTTTCTCCTGAAAGATCCAATCCTGAAGGAGAGGCCAGTGAGGAGTACAGACCATGGCTGATGTTACAGGGTTATGGTACTAGGGAGAAAGAGACCATCTCTTCTTCACATTCCTCATGGATTTGGCCAGTGGTAGATAATGTCAAAGCAGCACTGAGCACTTGGTGCACACAGATTATTCAAGATATGCACATTTTTGTGCTAACTATTACAGGGAGGAAGCAGGGATGGGTAAGATGCGCTATGTAAACAAAACATGGAGAAATTATCAGTATGTACACAATGATAATATCAGGCAGTAAAGGTGCTACCAAAACTGATTGATATGCCTTAATAATGCCTTTCCACTTTCCCAAGGGAGCCAGAAAAAAAATGGAGCTGAGACTTTTCCGTGTTGGAGATGATATTTTGTAAGTTCATATTTCTTTTCAATCACTTTCTAGAAAAGTATTTTGCACCGAGAGTATAATCTTCTCTTAAGGAACTCTCCTAGTGTTCTTCCTTTTATGAACCAACATTAGCTGTTATTAAAATACATATTTATTTACATGGAATTGAAAACATTCTTGTTTCATTTGGCTTCTACGAGTATATGGTAATGGTGAATGTATAAGGGCGCTGCGCTCTTTGCATGAGATTATGTCCTTTTAGATTCTGCTCACAAATATAGGAATAGATTAGAGCAAAATATACTTTAATACACAGCCAAATGCAAAGTGCTTCAAAATAAAATCATTCTTCTCCAAATGCTTTTTTTTTTTTTTTTAATGAGTTTTGCCTAAGGGTTTGATTTCATAAAAGTTAGACGGGTATTCTGCAGTTTTCGCCATCCAGAGACTTTTATTGCAGGAATGGAGGTTGTAATGGTGGCTTGAGATCTCCAAGCTGAGCCCTTGTGTTCATAAGAAAGAACCAGTTTCCCATAATGGCAAAGTTACATCTGTACAGGATCATTAAAATTCTGGCGGAGAAAAAATACAGTGTGATTCCGTCAGTGTAAACAGCAATCCTAGTGAATGCTTTGTCCAAGGAGCCCAACCCTTCACTGTATTTAACTGCCCTTAAACCCACACCTGACAGCAGATTCCCAGCTCTTTGCCAGCTGAGCTTACTCATCTCTTCAGAGGTGATGCCCCCGCTCATTTAAACCAGCGAGACACTCCTCATTTCTAAGATTTTAAGGCCAGGAGGGCAGTACTGACAGTGGTACCTGCTTGGCACAGAGAACCTCACCCAGCACCATCTGCAGCAAACTTACAGCTTTGTTGCACTTGGGCTGAGGCCCCTGGAAAGGTAACTAAGCATGGGTAGAAGTCTAAGTGGCACAGTGACCCCAACATAAGATGGGTGATTATATCGCTGCTTAAAGAGAAAAGAAAGAAAAGCATGCTTTAATATATTTATGTCCATCCTGGGTAATATCTCTCCCATGTCTGTTCTTACTCTTGTTTTCTGCTGCACTGCAGGTCTAGCTTTTACCAGCACCTTCTCCTCTAGCCAGGGTTGGTTCTGTGCAACAAGCAGCTTGCCCCTCTGCCTTGGATAAATGAGACACACCTTGGCAATAAAAACAACTTTAACTTCTCTTTTTAAAAAGGGGCCCACCATGATATCTCCAGACTACTAATGTTTCCATCAAGATGGCAAGTTCCAGTTGTTTTTCAGAAATCAAAATGTGCTGTGTTAACACCATTAAGATGAGCAAACTGATGTTTCATAAACCTAAAGCAATACTTCTGCTATTAAGTTTCATTCATTACTTATGGATCCTCTTCTATTTTTACGTGATGTCTCCTCCAGAGAGTTGCTAGATTAATTGGTCTGTAATTTGCTGGGTCATTCGATTTACCCTTTTAAATGGTGACATAATATTAGCTCTGGCATCCCTCAGCCCTCTTGCTCCAAGACTTGCTAGAAATCAGTACAAGCAGTTTATAAATCTCCTCAGGCAACACTTTCAATGCTTCTGGATACAAGCACTGTAGTCCTGAGATTTTAAAATATTCAACTTCGGTAGTTGCTTTTTAACATCCCCCCTAATTAAGAGACGAAGAGAAAGTGTTACCACACATGTTCTTAACGTGAAGCCATCATTCTCCTTTCTGGGCAAAGAACAAACAATTATTGAACAGTCCTGAGGCAAAGCTTTTGGGGAGAGGCAATATCTTTGTTAGACTAACAAATAGTTTTGATCACTGCCTGAAAAATCTGCTTTACCTAAATCTTTAAGCTACCACAGTTCTAACAGCACCCTTATGATAAAGATTTCAGTTTTCCAGTACTAAGATAATTTTATCATCCTTCTCTATGACTGTCCAGGTACCAGTGTTAAGGTTTCATCTGTTCCTCAGGCTGGTCAGCACTGTCTTTAGCCTCTTTTATCAATATTCGGAATTTTATGTTAAATTTAAGAGCCTCACATTCCAATTTCCTAGCTGGGAATGTGTATGAATGTGTATACACCTATTTGGTTTCACATACAATCACTGCCCTTCCTTCTAATCAGCAGGAGGTTGTGGCCTGTTTTCCCCCCACTGCTGAATTGCAGAGGCTTGAAATTTAATAAACCTTTCCTGAAGAGTTTTCTATTACTGTGTGTACTCCAGTGTTTCAATTTTTCTCATTATGACTTTGCCTTTTGAGAATTATCCCTTTTTAAAGCAGAGAGGAAGCAAGAGAGGAAATTGCTGGATATGTCTGCCTTCCAGTTAGGATCAGCAAATGCAATTGGGGTTTTCTTAATGATATTTAAAATATGTTTGGGGGTTTTCTTCCTTAGAAAACTGCCCATCATATTTAGAAACTCTAAGGTTGTGGTGTGAATGGAAGAGTATACATGTGCTTCAAAATCTTACCTCCTTTGCTTATTCCCTCTGCTTAACTCACTTAGGTTGTAAGGGGATGGTGGCCTCTTGGTGACCTGCAAAGGTCTTCAGCGTTTCTCCTCCATTCAGCCACCACCCCCCAGCCCTTCTGTATCTATCCTGTGACCATCAGCTAGTAAGAACCCTTAGCCTCTAAGAAACCGATCACTCTGGGGTACAAATGGCATCTTTAATACAGAGGGTTGCTTCTAGCCTACCACAAGCACCCAAAACACATGCCTCCACTGCAAAATTCAGTGTTTCTACAGAGGTTATGGCCAGTGTTTGCGGACTCCAGGCATTTTGGGCTTCCAACCAGCTCTCAGTACTCCTGACGGCATCCAACTTCTTTTCATGTGTGATTCCTCTGATTTATTGCCCAAGATCCTTGTGTTGGTAGAACGGCTGCTACAGATCTACTTTTCTTTAAATGCCTCAGTGCTCTGCTTTTTTACACTGCTGTAACCATGAGTTTGAGTTACATGACCAGAGCGAATGTGTCGTCTTATTAAGTATTTCTTAATTCCCACTCATTTGTACGCTGCTTTAAAATCTTTGGGGTAACTCTGGTCAGGCAGCTCCCCAGAAGATGGGCAGCTGTCTCAGACCCCAGACACATATCTTCCTGCCACCCCTCTGGTGTGCTGCCACCCGCAGCTCTGCAGTGCCAGCACACACAGGGATGAAAGCCTCCCTTTCTCACTTATAAGGCAGTTAAAAGTAATGGTGTAGGGAATCATGCCCAAACCCCTTCTTAAATATACTTCCTCCTGTATCTTCATGCCTCCAGTATACATTTCATGATGCTTAAGCCCAGCTGTTCCCTCCTCCTCCCAAGTACATTCACTGCAGAAATCTTCTGGATGCCCATACAGCACGGTGAAATGTACCTATTACACTGAAATTATTAACAGTGCTGGTTTTGCTGACGACTGTTTGTGCAATTCACTGCTGCAGCACATAAGAAGTGCCTCCAGCCCCATTAATCACATCATTTCCCTAGGATGTTAGGCATTATGACCACCAGGATATGACCTGCTTCTCTTCTAATATCTGCAGGTTGTGGGCAAGCCACCTTATCACGATGCAAACTCGCAGCATCAAGAGAAGACTGAAAGGCTAAATATTCATTCTGTATTATATGAAACCAACTCTAGAGAGCTCTACCCTCCCCCAAGCACTTTTCCTCCTGGTCTCACTGCTGTTATAAATAAACTGCATGCTGGCCATTCTGCCTTCACAAACTGGTGTTCCTCAGGCGGCTCTTCACAGCCTTGGGATGAGCTGCGGAGATAAGCTCCAGGTGTGCAGCCCTCGGGGATGTACTGTTGTCAGCTTTTCTCTCTCTTTTTCTGCAGGGGAGAGGAAATTTGGCGAGTCCATCTAGTCCTGATAATAAAGCCATTGTGGGAAATCGAGTGAGAGTGGTGCCAGTGGCTGTGTTGTATCTCCCTCTGCTCCCTCGGTGCTCATGAACCTGTTTAAATTCTTTCTCGTGTCCACAGACCAAGTGTGGCACATGACACCCTTGCAAAAACTGACCTCCTCATGTCCACATGGTAAAACATGAACAAGGCAGTGCAGAATATTGGCTGGGCTAGAGAGCCTGGCTCACTGACTGAGGCATCTTGCATGTTTTAGCAAAGCCACCCAGAAAAAGTATCTGTGTTTTAAGGCAGCAGCAGGACAGACACTCCCCTGGCTCTCTACAGTGAGCAAACACTATCTTCACCAGGACAGATTTGCAGATAATCAGTTCAGTGTGAATTCTTAGTACAACACAGTGGCCCCGGACAAACTCAGTCATTAGGTGCATCATTAAAGAGTATTGATAGAAGCAGGGAGCTTAGATTTTCTCTGCGTGTAAAACTTACCCATCTGTGATGGAAATGCAGCATCTGTCACTCAAAAAAACTCTAAAAAGTCAGAAAAGATTCCAAGAAATTTCCTGAGAATTACTGGGGGATTTGAAAGGATGCTTATGAAGAACCAACTCCAGGGGCTCCAGCTATTTAACCCATCAGGTCTGAGGGGTTACTTGGATAGGTTCTAAAAATTCCTGTCTAGCAGTCAAATGCATCAAACACCAAATAGCTAGAACCTGAAGCCAGAAAAAATTGTGCTCAAAATCCAGTGCAACTTTTAAACAATATTTGTGTTTAATCACTGGATCAAATTCCCATGGGTAAATTTGATTTGCCACCACAGCAAAATGTTGCATTAAAGGGGGAGAGGTTGGTTTGGATTCACTAATTACTGAAATAATAATTAACTTAGGGCAGTGGCCTTGATGGTTGCTTTGGGCTTTCCAGTGTGTGGAATTTTTGTTCTGACCTGCAGCAGAGGTGGAGAGCTGTCCTGCCTTCTGCCACTCAGCCTGCCTGCCACAGCCAGTGCAGATGCCTCCATGGGAAACCTCAGCAGGCACAGAAAGAGACCACAGCCACAGCATCCCCTTCTCCTGCCGCTGCAGGCAGGGGAGCCACTCCAGATCAGACACGAGTCTATTCATGCCCTCACTCCCTTTTATTTCTTTTCCTTTGATAACCTGGTGCTCTGACACTCCCGAACTTACACCCCCATGGGGTTCAGCTCCTTCTACACCTACCACCCACTGGCACACTTTGTCTTGAAGTGGGTGGTACAGATATTTTGTCACTCAGCATCCCTGCCTATAGCAACAGGCTCAGGTTTACGGCTTCAGTAAGAAAACCAGACAACATTAGAAGGCAAATAGCAAAATTGCCTTTTTATTCCCATATGATTATTCCTGGGGTGACAGGTGGCAAACACTCCGATGTCCTCCCTCTCCTGTTTGCCTGGGTAGGGCAGAGCCCCCCCTTTTTAGGGTCCTGTTTACACACACACTCAGGAAGGTCGAAGCAAACCTACTGCAGGCAGGAGACGATGCACATAATTCAAAGCACATTCAGTCTGCAGGAAGATGCTAAGGTGCCTTCAGGGTCCTAACACATTGACTCTGCAAGATTTAGCTGGCGTGACAGAGGACACTGCCTTTTCCACCTGCCTGTCCTCTCCGTTTATTCCCAGCACCAAAGCAAAAGTGCAGGTGATGGGGAAGTTCTAATTCCTGGTGCCACACTTCATTGCCTCGAGAGTTAATCCAAACTGCAATTGATTGTGTAAGCAATTAATAAGACAGAGTGATAACTGCAGCACTCACTGCAGAGAGGATGAAGGCAGGCCAAGTTATGACCCTGCTGGAAGAAGTCTCCAGCTAGAGGAGGGAGCAGCCTGATAATCGGTTAAATCTTCCCCACATGAATCACTGGAGTTTGTGCAGCAGAGTCTTTAATTCACTATAATTTAATTCTCTGAGGCATAAACCACAGAGATCTACAGCCACTTAAAACTCCTGAGTGAGAGCACCCAGCCATGCTATGAATTTTCCCGTGTCTTCACACCTCCAGTTCAATTTCTACCTCTCACACAGAGGTGGACCTAGAGCCATACAACAGCTTTGCAGGCTCAGATTCATGCAAACTCCCAAGGAGAGGTCTGACCACACAATGTCTCATCACTCTGACCAGAAATGGGGCTTTTTAAAACCTGTACATGTGCCTCCTGCCCTGCTTAGCTGATTACATCTTTTACCAGTCCTGCTGTGAGAGGTGCATTTTACCCTGTTTCTGTGATGAGGTGGGAAGTGCTTACCTTTCTCATTTAGACTTGATGTTGTCTTCTGCAGAGATTTTTTACTTGATATAGGTATACAGCAGAGTTCTAGTTGATATAAAATCATAAATTTTGAATGCATATGTTCTTAAAAATTGATTATCCTTAATAAGTTATGGATCATCAGCACTTCTGTTTCCCCATATCAGTAAAAACTCCTGTGAGGACTAAGGCAGCAAGGTTTGGAACTGTATTTTATTCATTATGTGTAGTGTATGTAAGAATTGTTATTTTAGATGAGTGTTGCTGAATACATACCTAAACCTAGATAGGTTTTAAGAATAACATCTTTTGATTTGTCCTTTATTCAAAGTCAATTAATATTTATATTTTTATAAAAAGCTAAAGATAGGCTTTAAAATTAATAAATTCTTCATATTTTAAACTATAACTTGCAAAATTATCCTTATCTTGTCACAGAAAGTTGCTTCTTCTAAATTGTAAGGGTTGTGATTCCCTGTACACTCCTTTATAGGGAAAATACAGAGACGGTGAGGAAATGTTTAACTCCAGTAGAATTTCATCAACCTTATGAAAGTTACTATGCTTTTATGTTTACTTCAGAAATTTAGGTTGGATATTAGCCTGTTTATTTTTAAGAAAAGGTGGGTTTTTTCATACATCAGCAGTATATCACTCTGAGCTTGTAGAAATTACCACAATGCAAAAGTGGCTGATCTGTACTAGTCAGGAATTTACAGTCATATATGTAAATCCTGCACGAATGCAATGAGTAATTCTGTCTGTTCTTATTTGATCCTTTATGGAAGAGAAAATGTTGAAACTAAACCTGGAATATCCCGTTAGAAATGTCAGCTGCAATTGAAAGGCAATCAGCAAACCAGCTTAATCAACTATTTCCAAATTCCCTCGACCAACACCTTTCCTCTGAAAATTCAGTGTTGGCCTACAAGAAGAGGAATAATAAACTGCCACGGCAGCTGATGAACCTCAGACACTGCAGAAGAGCTTTGGTGGCACATCAGCTTCCACCTCTGCCACAGTGAACTTACAACACAGACGCCCAAGCAGTGCTGGAGAGCAGATCTGTAGCACACCAGCACTTCTGCAGCCTTCACCCCTGCCCCTGCTTTTGCCCCTTGTCTCTCTACAGCTGAGGACCCCCAGCCTCACATTTTCTGTAGGGTGGGAGCAGGGGTACAGCAGTTACTAAGGACAAGCTCAGGCAGTGTAGGTTTGCCCTTCCTCTCCTTGCAGCTGTCTGGTCCTGCTGTTTAATCAGCCTTCAGAGCCAAGAAACAAACCCCTCTGGAAACAAAGACTTAGATTTTGTCCTGATTTCACTGCAGCTCCCTGCTGACAGATACTGTGAACAAGCTCTTACAACTTGTCTCCCTTTTCTGATTAAAAGCATTATCTTTATGTGAGGCTAGTATTTAAGGCATCAGATTGGAGCCCAGCCACGGCTAAGTGACAGTGCTTGCTAGATAAGTATCCTGAAAGTTTTGCAGAGGGTTTTGCTCTCCTGAAACAAACTGTAATGATACCATAAATAAAGAGCACCACACGGGAGGACTCAAATTGGATTTCAGCCTTAGCTGGGTGATAAAAGGGTAGCACCTTTTAACTAGGATGCGAAAAACCTTTCTGTAAGGGGACCTCCAGAAATGAAATCCAATAAACACGCACAATCAAAAGAGAGAGAACAGAGCAGAAGGCTGTGCAAGGACAGTCGGTGTTCTTAGGGAGACTGGAGATAACAAGAGAATATGTAAAATACCCAGCTATAAGAAAAATACCCAGCTATAAGAAATATACATGTGAGCACAGCAATCACTTTAAACCATAATCCTCAAGTAAATGCTAATCTTTTTCTTACTTCTAAAAATAGAAGCAGGTCTTTGACCATGTCAGAGGAGTAAATTATAACCACCAGGAACCCACAGAAGCTTGACTATCAACATGAAAACTCTCCTTTCTATAAGAAACAGAACAATTTTAGCTTTCCAAACATAAACAGGGAATGGCATAGGGGAAATCATAGTCTGCCTGAGGAGAATATTTTTTCTGGGTGGAATGGTAATGGTTTCTTCAGCCTATATCACACAATTAATTGCTTCTCTTCTTTCATTAATGAATTGCTATCTCTGGCTTTACACTGAACCAGACCTCATGAACAAAGGTGATCTAACAAAAATTAATACAGTTTACACTAGTAAAATCAAACATTTGAACTGTTGTGTGGGAGAGGAGAAGCAGATCTGTGGAAAAGAGAGCTTCTCCCCCATATATCCACATAAATGAATGATTTTACTAATGCAAAGAGAAGTCTACCGCTGTTGAGCCTTGTCAGTGAGATCAGAGACAGGGCCCTGCTGTCTGCTCCTTAAAGTATATTATTTTTTGTTAGATCACCTTTGCTCATAACATGGCCATTGAGAATTTAATGTTCTTACATATTTCACTGTCAGACTTTATTGCACATTCACGAAAGAAAGTAATTTCATCAAGTGATAGGCTATGAATGATACTAAATATAGATTTATTGGAAATTCTGGTGGAAGGTAAGTGAATTCTTTCTGCCAGCTGGAATAGAGAGCTACAGCTAAGCTATTTTCTTACCTGTCTATCATTCTCAGTGTAAAGAAAATGATGAGTGCTAGTTCTAAAATCAGATTATCACAGCCATGCCTATAAGCTTATTTTCCAGTACCCAGTGTTTGCCTTACTTCTGGAAGAAAATAATTTTTAGTCTGTAGACTAAATATTTTGTCAAAATTTACTGATTACAGAAAATTGCTGGGGGAAAAGAAAAAAATTCCCTTTGCAATGCAGTGCAGTCTCTACATCTATACAGAACATAGCAATATATTTAAGGTATATTTAAGATTATATTTAAGATAGTAACATGGTAACGTATTAAAAAGTTGGCAACATGTGAGGATGACCAAGGCTCTGAATTATCAGTGTGTGGTTGTCTCTTTTGCAGAAAGTTCATCATTCACTGGAGATTGCTTTGGGCAGCATTAAAAATGAAGACAGGATTGACTTTAGTAGGTTAGAACCAAAATCTGACAAATTTAATGTTTTCCTTCTAATACACCATGGGCTTCTTTTAAAATAACCCCCAGAATATTTTATTTCCTAATTTTTCTGCTGCTGCTTTCTTTTACATGCCCTGATCCACCAGCTGATGCCTCATGTGTTTGCATCCCTGCCCTGCAGGTTCACTCTCTGTGGGCTAGTCCTAAAACAAGACACGGTTCCATACACTACGCTGTATCCATTGACACATCTGTGATTCCCAGGGCCAGGAGAAGACAACGTGAACAAAGCCACCAAGTGTTTCCCAGTTCTCTGCCTTTTCTATCATTTCTTCATGGCCAGGCAGAAACATCCCTCTGATCTGAAAAGAGCTGCAAGCCATCCATGAGAAACTTTGCCTGGATGTGGCTGAAAATACTTGTGCAAACCCTCAGGAGGTCAGAACTCGACTTGAGAGTCCCTTTCTGCCTCTGAAGAAGAAATACCATGGTTCACCAAGAGTCTGGGTTCCCTCCAGCGCCTGAGTGATGTGGACAGGGATGCCTTGCTCACTGGCAGGCAGCCTTGGGGCTGGCCTTGCTGGGCCAACCAGGGGGGCTCTTCAGCTCACTGCCTCCGACAGCAACCAAGAGCAAAGGCTTCCAGGAGAACACAGAAACTGAGAGAAGCAGACAGCACTGCTCTCCAGTCCCCAGGGATGCCTCAGGGAGAGATCTCTGAGCTGCCTCCCTCCTGGTCACTCTGCCTGCCCATCTCCATCCCACCAGACTAGCTCATGGACTGACCAGCAAACAGAGTATCCCAGGCTCTTTTTTATACCCCTTTTTTCTTCTAATGTATTTGCTTGAGGCCCTCATGTGCAGAGGGAGAGGAAGCTGATTGTTAATGTCCATTGCTGCTCTGTGGAGGGGAGGGTGCAGAATCACGGGGGAACAGACGTGCAGTGGAAAGGAGCAGGTGACCCAGAAGTAAGCCACAGGGGACAAAGGTGATAGCCAAAGAAGAACTGTGAAGTTTTGGGGGGGAGGGGGAAAGAAAAACAAAAAAAAAAAAAGAGTGAAAGGAGATAGTGGAGAACAAGAACATGAGGTGACAGTGCTTAATCGAAAGCCGAATGCTCCAGCCAGCTGAAGAAGAAAGAGTGACCTCACTGGCAGCAATACCCCACTCACAGAATTTGATCTGTAAGTTGATCATCCACTATTTTATTGAAAATTACTCAGATCAAGACTATGAAACTGAGGGTATAAAGTGATACATATTTATGGGGAATTAATTTTAGAGCATTTTAAGGAATCCGGGATATGTTCCTTTGTCTCCCCTACCTTGCACCTCAGTTATGCAGAGCCCTTGCACACAACTAGGTTTGAGAAAGGAACTTGCTACTTTTAACATGCAGAAAAGGAGGTTTTCGCCTACTATTTTGGGTGTTACTGGTGACATTCACTATCAAGTCCACTGTCCCGCCATTCTCATTTTCTGCTGTTATCTAGTTTGAAAAAACTATATCATAGGATTTATTTCATTTAACTTCTAAGACCTAGAATAATTAAGGTTTTTATTTCATTCCATTTTCCTGAACAGTCAGGAATATACCTAAGTGCATCTACCTCAGATTTTACCACTTGAGTTAATTAACTTAATATGAACTAAGTTACTACACTGGTAAAGGGCTGGATGTAGACTCCAAATATCCTTCCCAGACCAGTAAAGATGGTGGTTTATCCCAAGGCTCTACCTTGGGCACCAGATGTGCCCACCCCAACACTCCATTTAAAGAAGGAGATCTATCACCATCCTAGATGGTTCCAGAGACCCTTTGATGGGTGAATGCCACCTGCCCATTTCCCTCCACTCCATCAATTTTACCTTTATCATCAGGTACTCTCTTTCCATAGGGACAGCAAATCTATCCCAAAGTCAGCATGTTTATTTGAACCACAGCCAGAACTGTGAGACCTCCAGAAGCTCAGAATTCCTAACACAGCTCCCGAACTAAACCTGACTGGTACCACTACAGGAAAACACCAGTTACAAGAGAGAGGCAAAGATGCATTAACCAAGTTAAGAGGAACAACTTCTGTTTGAAAGTCAGTATTCAAAGTACTCAGGTGCTAATTTAGTTTACCTGGGGCCTGTACAAGAAAGGGTTTGAGCTCCACCTGGAGACATTAGAGCACAGCTGAAAGGAGTGACAGGTTGACAGAGCACCATGCTGTCCTTCTAATACCGATCCAAGGATCAAGCAGTCAGATCTCACCTTTTCCATCTGTCACCATGACAGCCCAGTCATCCTCAGAGGCTTCCTTGAACTCTCACATTTCCCACACAATGGGGTCAAATAACAATTACTTCAGTTAATGGCACCTACAACACACCTGATGACAGCACCATTTCCAACAGCACCATTTCCAACAGCACCCAGTGAAGAGGTAAGTTCCCTGGAGAGATAAAGATAGAGCCTCTCATAAACCAAACAAATTGCATAACAAAAGACTGTCTAGCTGCCAGATTTCACATCCACTGGGGTAGCCTGGGGGGACATGCAGCAGCCACCAAATCTGACCTACACCCAGTCAGTGTCAGCTCACATCAGAGAGCTGGCAGGAGCCTGGGAAAGAAATATGAAGGTTGCCGCCGCCTGACTCTGTCAAAAGGGGGTTTATTATGGAATTTTATCTAGGGGAGATGTGATCTGAGAAGAACAGAAGATGCGTAGAAGTATTTTCAAAGAGAAAGTGACAAACAAATACTTGCATGGAGGGACTAGGGAAGGGGAAGGAAATATGGGATGGGCACTAGGAGAAAATGGGATGTGTGACACATTGAAAAATTCAGAGGGCTCACATAAAGAACAGAGGGGCACATAAGGGCGAGAAGCGCTTAAAAATGGTGTGAGGGTAGGGAGCCAAGCACGATAAGAAGAATAACAGCACAGCAAGTTTCATGCTCTACTTTCCTCTAACAAACAAACAAAAGGATGGGGGTTCTTGTAAGATCTTGGACCTAAGTATCCTTGAATCCCAGGAGGTTTCTGTTCTCCCTTGTGAGCTGGACTTGGGAAAGCACATCCATGTGACATTATACTCATGTCCTGCATGTGCTGTATGTGGTGTGTCCCTGCCCTTGGAGGGCCCCTGAGCCCCATCCTTGCAGCCCCATAGACTTGGATCTGGAAAGTCCTTTCTTATGTGTGCCACACTGAGTTGCACACTGAAACCACGTTTCTAATTAGAGACTTAATTACCCAGAATTCACCCTAGTTATGCCACATCCCTGTCAGGAAGGAAAAGGGAGCACTGCTTTCAGCAGCAGCTGAACTCCCCAGCCGGAGATCAGCTCTTGGTGTCAGGGCAGGAGGTGGGGGAAGGTGCTGCAAAAGGCAGGCAGGGAGGGACCTGCATCAAGTACTCAAAGAGTTATCACCACCTCCATAGAGTAAAACAGGCAGTACTTTTCAAATGGAGAAACTGGTCTGTGCGAGATTTTGGTACATGTTTCACTCCCAGAAGAGTATAAACAGAAGAGGGTGGAGAACACTCGAAAATTACATGGACCTTTCACCCCTGCTGTAGCATGAACTGAAAATGTGGATGGTAATTACTGCTCCCTGTATAATCCTAACTCTTACAAATAATGATTTCATTCCCACCAGAGAGAAGGAGGGATTGATTTGCAAAGTGAAGAGCTAAGGTTGGTTGATGGAACTTTTCAATGCAGGAAAAGATACGTCTTGGAAATCAGAAATTGGTAAATGAATGTAAATCCACATAAGACCCTAATTCCACTCTGTCGGAATGATGCCTCTGGATTCCTTGATCACTTTACTGTGACTCTGCTTTTGCACTGAACTGATTGTGAGCCAACATCCCCAGACCTGTAGGCTACCAGAGCAGCACAGCTGCTGAATGTAGAGCAGTCTGCCCCCCTTCAGCCCCGCAGCCTTTTGCATGCAAGGCCGCTGACGCTGCACTTTCCTCACTCCAATCACACCAGTGGCCCCCCAACACCCCCCAATGAACTGCTGGCGCTTCCTTGGCCGAAAAAGTACTGTGCCTTTCTATTTCCACAGCTGTGGTGAGATTGGAAAAGGCATGCTGGTTCTTTCCAGGGACCCATCAACATCTTTACTGGCACAGTGGTCAGGCAGTGGCTTTCCCAGATCATCTCGAATGGAGCTGCTCCAAAGTGCCTACTCACTATGCAATGCAACTGCCTGCAAATGCAGCTGGTGTGCTTGCCACTGCCAGGTTCAGGGAGGCCAGCTCACATTTACATGTCTATGCTTTGCTACTGAGCTTGCAGAAATGTGGTATTTATAGGTACAGACCTTCTGGGAGGACCCAAGCTCACTGAGATACCGGGCAGAGTCAGCTAAGTTTCTTATTTGATCTAATTTGAAACTCGCCATAAAAGAGTGTAGCAAAAAGTTTTATTCACCTATTAAGCTGTGTGAGTTTGCAGGCTTTTCAGGACCTAATATATGGGGGGAAAGAAGCAGAGGAGGGAAGAGCAAGATAAATTATAATGAAGTCTGAAATGCAGTTAGATATTTCATGCACAAAGGAGACAGTTGTGCCAAACTACCCTTCTGGGCAGGGTCTTTTCCTGACGCAGCACATGCAGTCCTGACCTGGAGAGAAAGTTGAGATTTATATTATTTCCTAATTAAATTAGGAAGAAGAGTTTAAATGCGATTTACATTTGTATTGCAGAAGAAGGGGCTGGAGGCACGTTTCAATTTGAGAGCCATATGAGCCCAGGCTGGGAATTGCTGCTCTTGGGGCATGCACCAGGAGTTGTCACCCGGGCCGAGGGTGTCACTGTGCTGCCACAAGGCAAGCAATTTATTTGGTCATTGAATATCCTGCTGTCCCAAGCATCATCCATGGTGCAGGATGGTACTGGTGGTAATTTTTGCATTAGAAGCACATCACCAGTTTCCTGAGGGAATTAAAGCCAAGCGCCTCCATCCTGAGCGTCTGTGAATAAAGACTCCTCTTTCCCTATAAAACCTTTAAAAAGCATTTCTACCCCCAGGACTGCCCCCTTCCCTCTTCAGAGGCACTGTGTGATGTTTTGTGTCGTGATGCACAGCGCTGGGTCCTGTCTGTCAGTTCATGTTAAGCTAAAGGAGTGGCCTGCAGCAGAAACTCAGAGCGATTCCCAATAAATTGTCAGCAGACTGGAAAGCAATAGTTGCCCATAATTCGAATTTCATGCCAACTCGTCACAGAAATCCTATGTGACAGTTTGATGTGCCCAAGAGCTTGCTCAAATAGATGCCTGCATCCTCAGAAATTCTGTATTAGCTGCATCATGTTGCCCACACGGCTTGCTGGACACTCGTTGCACAGCTTAACATCGCTCTCCCAGCATCATGAATGTTTAAAACAAAAGCCTCGTCAGTGGTTTAGAGGGCCCAGCTCCTAATTGTAACATCTGTGTAGAAGAGCAAAGCTGGAACTGAGCTTTAACTTGGCAAAAGGAAAAAACAAATTGAGATGGTTTTGTCCTGTCTCCTCAAACAAGGCGCACACGCGCCATCCCTCTGGGCTGCCACGCTGGTTTAGGCTCTGGTGCTGCCCAGGAGAGCTTCTTCTGGCTTCTGCAAAAGGCAGATACTTCTGCAGCATCTGCTCCAAGTCTGAAGGAGCTCTAGCCAGCCCGGGTCATAATGAAATTCCACCATTCACACGGGAGAAGGAATGAAGGCAACACAGGACTGTGTCACCTGCTGGGAGAAAACGCCGAGGTCATTGCAAGGAGCCATGGTCTCTACACCCAGGGGTCTGTTACCAAGGAGTTTCTTGTGGGTAGCATGGCCTAGGCGAGTTTTTAAAAGGGATTTAAAGGAAAATAAGGAGGGGGTTTATGATTTTTTGCAGGAAGTGTATTCAAGAATGAAAGACAGCATGGGAGAAGACAGGGAAGCATTTGCAGCGCCCATAAGGCAAAAGTATTGGAGGCTGCTGCCGTGGGCAGGAGAGGCAGGAGCGACATCTTAATGAGAGATTATACTTAAGGGTAAGATCTGTCATTCACTGACGTGAGGACACATAACAAGTATATTTACTGCTTGACAGCAAAGGGAGAGCTGTGGAGAAGGACAGAATGAAATACATAGCCTAAGGGATTGGTTAAGAAAATTCTCTCTGCCACAGCACCAGAGACTGATACCTCCAAGATGTAAATAAAGGGCAGTGCTTGCCCATTTTGCATACTTCACACAGATGAGAATGAAACCGAGGATCTTTCACTTGGAAAAATCCCTGATGAATTCTATCCTTCTCACATCATTTCAAAGCACAGCTAGAACACCTCCAGGACACTCTGGTTTGTTCTCCAGACTTTTAGGGTTATATCTGTTCAAGCTTTTAATTCCAGCATGAGCAAATTGTCCAGGTTACATTTGCTGCAATGGAGCTATCAGTGGCTCATTCCAGCCAACATTTGTAACATTAGGGTGTTCACTGCAGCCTGAACCCCTTTTTTGGCCACCAGCTGATCAGCTTTTTGGGGGAGAAAGCAAATCTCAAAACCACCCAGAACCCCTGATCAAAACACTCAGAGATCCTTTAAGCTTTGTACACCACCACCATAAATTGCATTCATAAGCCAAGTTAAATGATGACAAACTACTTAACCTCAGCTGGCACCTTTCCTGAAGTCTTACCTATGGAAAAATCCAGCAACCTTGTGAACAGACCTGAGACTGGGCTTCCAGGCACAAATACAGCACTACTGTTATTGCTGGGATGAATTTTTTCTACTTCTAATTATTCTTTAAAAATGAGACATCACGTGCACCTAAAGGTGAGAGCGCATCTGAGATAAACTGAGGCGATCTCTGATCTCTCCTGCTGACACAAGGCAGAAAGGATGTGCCAGCTCTTTGCTCAGGATAATAAGCAGAGGGCAAGTGGCAACTCCCCATTTTTCTAGGGAATGCAGAAGGTGTTTTTCTCTCACATTGCCAATGAACAGGTTGAACCTGTTTACAATGCCTTGTAGAAGGCAGGTGGTACCTGCTCAGGGTGCCAAGGAACAGGTAAGTGGCATCTGCTCATCATGCTACCCAACTGTGAGTCCATTAACATTAGGGTGGATGTTTAAAATGCTTTAAAATGTTGAAATTAGGAGTCAATTATATATTAAAAAAGAAAAAAAGAAAAAAATTATCCTAATTTTATCCCATTTTTATCCCTAATTGTTTATCTCTGACAGTTTGGAGGCCATCTCACTGACATCCCTCAACTTACTGCAGGTTACTGTCGAAATCAAACTCTTTTAGGGACACCTCCTGCAAAGTTTTGTCACGCAGCTGCATTGATGAACCCAAGAAACTGAGCAATGGAGCAGTGTCTGTGGAGGCAAAATACTGCAGGGCTTGCAGAGGGTAAGGCAGCAATGAAGGGAGGAAAGTCAGTGTGGTCTGGTCCCTCTCTGCATCCCTTTTTTTCATGGTTCTGACATATGAAAACCCCAAATGCTAAACATAGCTCACACTTTTCCTCCTTGGTAGTAAAAGGCAGAAGGCCATAAAGAGGGAACCCAGTGCTTTCTCAGTGACACACACTCTCATAAATGGTCTTCAGACAAACTCATATCCTTGGACAGAACCTAATTTTTCCACATACCCTCTTCCAAGAGCAGAAACAGTGTGAGAAAACTTCAGGCAAAATTATACCGAGTAACACATTTTTTAAAAAAATCAAAATTGAATATTTCCTTTGGTAGCCAAAGCTGCATTTCTGGGTTATTTAGGTCTTTTCTAGCGTGACCAGTTCCTTTCACCAGCTTCCCAGGCTGTTTCCAAAAGGATGGATACACTTATTCAGCTTGTCTCCTGGAAAGTGACAGCTGTTCCAGCACCTTGCAGTGCCTACCAGACCTCCCCTCTGTGCATTTCAGCTCTGGCTGGGGCTCCCCCAAACACCTCCCAGGACTCCCTTGGGAAGGGGCAGCTTGTTCCAGCCCCAGCACCAACTGGCTTACACTGGGAGAAGACATTTCAGCAGACATGGTATTTAAATACAGGCCAAAAAGAAGTGGAAGAAATGCTACACCAGTGATTCAGGTAGTCAAACACTGCCTCTTCATGGCCAATAGTCCCTTTGGATGCTGCAGGAGGCTTCAGCCGTTGCTGGAGGTTACTGGTGGGGAACAAAGCTCAAGCCCAGTTATTAACCCCATTGATCTATAAGATCACACAAACTATGTGTCAAGACCCTAGAGAAGCCCACTCTATTTCTGAGCCCCTAGAACAACCACATGGGAGAAATATTTATTACAGTGAAAATAAACTCCCACAGACTCCTCCGCTTCTCCTTGAAAAATGTGATTAAAAGCTGGAAGCAGTCTCCGTATTTGAGGGTTGTATAAGCCTTCAACCTTTTAATTAAATGCTTTATGTGTTAGCTAAACCACAGTTATGGAGGGAGCGGCTAAGGCCCTGACGTGATGTTAGCTCAGCTCACCACCTTTTCAGGACTATAAGAAAGGACCAAAAGGATAGACTGCTTAATTTTTGATAAAACATAAGAAAATGTGAAATTAGTCTAAGCCTTCAAGTTCCGAGACAGCTTCCTGCCTAACCCGTTCTCACACCTCTGCCACAAGCCAAACCAAATCTACATTTAATAAGGAAAGACACATTAAATTATCCAGGTGCAGTCCACTCTTAGATAGACATCCAATATAAGGCTAAACACAGCTGACAAAATCAAGCAGAAGCAGCATTAGCACATCCTTCTCAGGAACCATCAGTATGCACAAGCTCTGGTAGTCTGTGATTTACAGCACAACTGAATATTACCTGTATTTGACAAACACACATTTGAGGCTATCAGCTCAAATGAATTTCAATGCCTTCAGAGGAATAACTCCATTTATTGTTCTTTTAGTCTTTGCATACACATGTCCTTGTCAAGTGAACCACACCAAGCGTTCTTGAATGTAATGTTTCCTCATGATTGTACTGCAATAATTATTGCTATGGAGTGGAAGCAATTCTGAAAGATGCTTTGAAATTTTAAGGTGCCGATTATAATTACGTGTTCCCAGCAGTTTAGGAAGGAAACAGGTACTTCAGCCTGACATTGGCTCCCTTCGCCCCTGCTCCCAGCCTCAATGCTCTAAACACGCACAGACACACTCGAATAAACAGGAAACAAATCTTATTATGCTGGCAGGAGGTCCAGGGGGCTCTGATTTTCAGATCTCTAAGATGCTATTTGGGGACTGAAGGGATATGTGAAGAGAATAGCAAGTTGGAGTACCAGCAAAAACTCCCAAAGGTATTTAAAATCCCTTTTATGAGCCGATAGGATCTTTGAGGAAGGGCAGCATATTGCTTCCCTTTTTGAGGTTTGCCTGTCTGCTGCACTGCAAGGTGTGCCACACTTTTTGGAGGAGTGGAGGAGTGTAACCTGAGCCCTTGCCCAGAGCTGTTCAGAACCATGGCTGCCGCCCTTCAGCAGGATCACACAGTACAAAAAAGTCCTTGGCTTCCCTTCCCTGTTCATAAAATACTCTTCCTGCTCTCTGCCTTTTTCAGGGGTGAGTGGAGAGAACAGGAGACCAAGAGCTGTCGTGGTTCAAGCTCTCTGGAAGAAATCACGGCATGAGTCAAGCTCTCCCACCACTCCCAGAATTACATCTCTGCTTGCAAAGATAGGGCCAATATTACGCTTCCACGCCTCCCAAATACCAGAAAAATAAACTCGAGCAATCCAGAGCTAAATAGAAGTAAAATGCAGGCTTTGTGCACACAGTGAATTATTTATATTAAAAAAAAAAAAAATCATTCTTTGAGGGTTACTGCTGCATTCAGCTTGGATTTCTGATTACCCAAAAAAAATTAGGCACCCTCATTTATATTCTTAGCAGCTATTCATTGCAGCCATGGTGATTTCCCATGATGTTTGATATTGGCTACAACAAAGTTTTGTCTGGACAGATTAGTGCGAAAGGATTGTTCTTCATGCAAGCATACGTTTATCCCCACAAGAAAGAAGTTCAGCCTGCAAACAAGATCATATGTGATTAATTATTTAGCAAATGCTATCTCCCAGTCTTCCCATTTGAGAATTTTAAATTACCCAGCCAGAAGCCAGAAACAACTCCGTTTAAGGTAGCTGTTCTGTTACACAAAGGTAACAGGAGACAGTGAGACTGAACTGTCTGAAATCAACACAAAATCTACTGACACTTAGCTCGGGCTGGGAAAAAAAAACATTTAAGAATACATTGAAAGAAACACTCTCTCATTTCAGCAATGCCATGGCTGCAAAAATCCAGGAATGCTGATGCCATGTAAGTCATTACAGGCACAACACGTTTTTCTGCAGTCCTGATGACACAACAGGATTGTCACCCAGGCATTTCTCCACCTATCGTTGCCAGAGGTACCATGTCCTGGGTTTCCACATGCTTATTCCCTGACACTGTGACTTGAAGTGTATATGGAGCCGCTTGACAAGCCCAGCTGGAGGGAAGCTACTTCTTTACTCACTGTACAAGTGGGCTGAAACAACACAAGAACCACCACACCTCGGCTCCCATCTCCGTGAGCTGCCAGATGGGTACATTTCCAGGCACCGCCTGCACTCCTCACACTGGGAGTTGGGTTATATGCACAGCCTGTACTACATCTGCACTAACATCTGCACTGCAGGATGAACCCACTCTACCACACCTTGCAGAAGATGCATCTTGCTGCCCCCCAAGGCTGAAACTCAAGGGATTCTTCATGTCGATGGGCTGACCCTCAAATTCATCCCAGACTGAACCACCTGGCACAGCTATCTGCATTAGTACTTCTGCTTTTTCCTTAATCTGATCAATTTTTGTGGTTTGTAACTCACCAAATAAATCATTAAAGATTAAAATCCTCCACAGTGAATACATATCAATGCTGTGTAATTCTGTGATAGTAACCTTTGTGATAGTTACCACCTTTGTGGTAGAAACTACCTCTAACCCTGAAAAATGAAATCAAGGAATTATATCTAGAATGGTTTTATAGTCAGGCAAAAGGCTGACTGTCTCAGGATCTCAAATTTGAGTTTTGAGGTTTATTATTTCTGTCTTAGCAATAACTGCCTTTTGTCAGAAATACTGGTTGGTTGTCATCCTAGTGTCTATTTCCTCTATCCTTTTAACTTATCAGATAATTATGTGGGTTTTTGAAGCTGTGTCTGTTCACAAGTTCAGTCCAAATTCTCCTTGATAACTCTGAAAATTAAATGTTTCTTCGGTGACCACTGATGCTTCACAGGGGCTTCTCCAGAAGGCAACTAGCCAACCATTTGACTAATTCCTCTGCCACCAGTAGAAACAGCTGTTCCTTTTCCTGGTGAGGATGAAAGGTTGGCAAAAGCCCGTTCTTGGAGGAAAAAAACTGCTTACCTCTTGAATAGATGATATCGGAGACAGAGGTTTTCATAATATCTTCAGAACCTCCAGTCAATTTCCTAAAGTACCTTAATATCTCTTTCATCTTATTTCTTTGGGGGAGTGATTGTCACAGAATTTCGTGAGGGGGTTAAATCTCTTTAGCAAGTGTTCTTGCTGCCCTGTGCAAATATTGCTACTACTGAGGTAGTTTTTCCCCCCCCATCTAAGCCAAGAAAATGATTTTGCTGTGTAGGAGCAAGAGGGAAAGTTTAGCTGATGTCTGAGACCCATCGGCCATGATAAAACTGATCCCCTCCTCTGGTTCAGTTCAGGACACCAGAGCACTCCTTAGACATTTGAATATTTCTTCTGCAGGTCTCAGAATAATTCAGTCTTTTGCCTTTCTTCCCCTAAGGCATATTTAAAATATCCTCTGTGTAAGTTATTCAAAGGCTCCCAGAAATTACTTCAGAGCCTGTGTGAGGCTCACTGGGCTGCAGAAACTGGCCTGAGGCCATTCCACCTGGCACTGCAATTCTGCCTGATTTTGCAGTCCAAACTCCATGGTGGGTTGGTAACTGATGGGAATATGTGTCAGTGTGGATGCACAGCAGCTGTTGAGGAAACTCCTGTAAGCAGAATGGATGTTATGCATTACAAATTTTATTTGCTGAGTTTTAACCCGCAGCTCTGATGGGGAGGTTTCTTCCAGAGAGGTGTCAACTCTGAGTGGTCCTGTCTCTGGCTTTTCTGCAGCCCACAGTCATGTAAAAACCATGTCAGCCTGCAGATTTCTTTATGGTTTCAGCAGCGTCTCCAGGCTATGTATTTGGAAAAGGATTTTGCAGTGGTTTTGAGGGAGCCAGCCATCTGGACACCCTCACTGAGCACTGAACACTGTATAACAAGAAGACACATAGCAAGAGGCATTCCTGAACTTCCAAAGTGCTGCTTCACAAGAGCTGATGTGCAAGACGTGCCTATAGAAATTGTTTGCACCATCTCTGAGGTCACATGCAGGCGCCTTGATCCATGCCAAGTGCAGGCTCTCCATTAGCTTCGTGTATTAGTTGTAGTTCCTCTCAAATATTCCAAGATTCTCCCAGTTTTATCTGGTGCTGGGCCATAAAACTAAGAAGAAAACTGAGCAGCCACACAGTGCTGCAGTGTCAAGGAAAAGCAGCGAGGGTCCCCACAGACTGTTTATTCTTCATTCTCCTGCAGAAAGGGGCAGGGATTCATGAAGCTGTGAGATGATCTCCACCCATATGATGAGGGTCATGGCTGGATGATACCACCTCAAGGCATCTCATCACCCAGTTTTCAGACCCCAGAAGGGTTACAGCCTCCCTGCCCCCTTGAAAAGCTGTGTACCCTCCCCACCTTTGCCAAGCAGAATTCCAGTAGCACCAGCAATTAGGGCACCACCAGGTGCCTAGAAAGGCACAGGAGTCGTGCTGACAGAAGGCTGGAGCTTGTGCAGCTTCAGCTGAGAGCAATAGTCTGGGTGTGCTGAAAACCACACTCCCATGCCTCCATCTGGGTATGCAGATGGGGATATTTTTAACCTCTTTCCCTGCACTGTATTTTATGATCACTAAAGTGGAGTTATTGCATGTCCAGGTGAATGGCATAAAAATAAGTACCTTAATATTTGTGAAGCATTTAGGTACTGTAGCAATGAACATTAAAGGAGAACCCAGGGGGAAAATAACAATTGTTTGCTGAGTAAGGTTTGAATGGTGTGTGCAAGTAATTCATGGGGCTGCTCAGGGAACAATCAGAAAAACATGACTTGCAAACATCCACTCTTTCTTTGAACACCCCTCTTTTGTGCACTAAAGATATGGAGAACCTGTGGAAAAATAATGTGCAGGCATGTACATATTGCACAGAAACTCAACACTTGGATTTGGACAGGCAGTCAAATTTTCTAACTTCTCCTTTTACAGGAAGAAGACCTAAAACAGTAGGGTAAGCAGGTGAAATGAAAGACATTATATCAGACACGTGTTTCCATCACGCCTGAAACTGTCTGTGCCCACCCATCCCACAAATATGGCTTTGCAGCACTTCAGTCCCCGACAGTATATGACTAAGTTTGATTCAGGTTCAGTTTTCTGGTGCAACTTAATTTTATTTAGTCCTCAAGACAGCAGAAACAAGGAAGGAAAGAGACTTGATTCTAAAAAGACACGTGCCAGGTCCTTTGCTGCTGAAGGAGGTTAGACAGTGTTCAAGGACTTTTGGTAGAGTAATTCTGTACAGAGAAGAAATGCTCCAACATACATCAAGATTTTTTTTTGCCCTTCTAACTGGGTACAGCATGTATTTGTACAAAATATTTTGTGCTTCAAAGTGCCAACTTTTTGTATTTGCTGATGAAATAATATAATTCTGTTGATCTATGCATCGTTAATTTATGTAATTCCATTGAAAAAATGTTGGATTTGCTCAAATATTTTATTATCAAGCATTTAACATATGCTGCAGAAGGAAATCCAAACTAGATATCAGTGCAGGAGACAGACCTGAAAGAGCAGGTGCTCATGGTCTGTTCTGAGCCATTAAAATCAGTGGAATTGCTGGGATTTATTTCAGCGGGATTAGGCCAGCACATTCACAGAGGAAGGATGGTTTTATGCAAAAGGGACCCACAGGCCTGTTCCCTATTTTTAGTCCTGACACAGAGCCTCATTGCAATCCTGATTTAAGTCACTTAATCTGTGGTGCAGCAATATTAATCTTGTGCTTTATAAGCTCACCTGGCTCCTCCATAAATTGCTGTAAGCGCTTTTAGGAGACTTAATATGTTTCTGGCTTTCAATGATCACACTCAAATCCATGGGCCAGGAACAAAACACATCACAAAAGCTCAAAATTCAAGGAAACAAGGATAGTGCAGGAAGAAACACCAACTGCAAACGTTTGGCAAGAGATGCACACAATTTTCCTTCTTTGGGACCTCTCTGCCTCCAAACCTTGCCACTTTCCCCACAGGACACATCCTTTCCCATGAAGTTCCTGTTGGCCCCAGTCGGACACAGCACTCACCAAGCTTCTCAAAAGTCCTCAGTAAAAGCCACAGCACTGACCCATTTTGATTTTCTAATTTTTCTTAATTTTTTAAAATACTACTTGATTTTACTGCACTTATTCGCTGTTCCTCTTGCAAACAAGGTCCTGATCACGTAACTCTCTAACTCATGTGGGACTCAATCCACCTCAAGTCATAGTATTTCCACAAAAGTTGGTGCTGAAAAATGATCCCACTCTTAGTTCTCCCTGGCATCAGAAGCTGTGGAGTTGTCCTGGCATGACCCTTGGTCTGTATTTTCTTTATGGACATAACATGAAACTGCTCCTTCCAGGACACTCCAGATTCTCCCATATGCCAGTACTCTCCGAACTTCCAGATCTGAATTACTGCAATACAACTTTATGAGGAATTTAAACCAGTTTGCTGGTTGTTATTCATTGCACAGCAGACCCTTGGAGTTTACTGGCAGGTTCACAGACACAGGACTCTCCATCCTGCATGCTCTCAGACACACTTCTCTGCTGAATTCGATGAGGCTCATCCAATTTCCTCAAAAGAGGTGGTTTCTAAATTGTATTTATTTGTTTTTCTGCTTATGAACCATTTGAATCCAAATATTTTCCTAGTGAGGCAGTACATATAGACTCTATTGGGTTTTGTGCAGTTAAATTAAAAAGAGCTTATTTTAAACTTGTAATGGTGGTGGTTGTGCTAAAGAGAAGTAAATTATTAAATGAAGGTAACCATAAATCTGTCAGAGTAAACTGTAGAAACCATTGCCATAGGGTGGTAAAATGGCTGTGCACTGACTATTGTTTTACTATAACAGCTACCATTAAACTGCAGTTTTATCACCACCATTATTGATTTATTTTCCTGAACTTCCAGAATACAGCCCTGTTAAAATCTTAATTCTGAGTGTATTTCTTTCTTGTTGGCACTGAAGGAAGACTATCAGGACTTTCCCCCAGGGTCAGAGGTAACTGTGTCATCCACACTGGGCTGCAAAGAGCCCAACAAAATAAAATTTGAGCTTTCACCTGAAGGTGAAGCTCTGGGCAGGAATTACCCCCTCAGGGGACACAGAAAATGAGAGGAATGTTTTGGGTGCTTTTGCCATGAAGCAGGGACTAAGCTGTGACTCCAAAGGAGCTCAGCCACCACAGATGACCAGCTGAGGAGCTCAGCCTGGACACCTGCTGGCCAGGCTGACCAGAGACCTGATAATACCAGCCGAAATTATCCCTATCCATGACACCTGACGCCTGTCCAAAAGGTGCAGTGAGAATACCCAATCACCCTCGCAGCACAGCCTTGTAACAGACTTGGCACTTTGAGGGCCATTCTTGGAGGTTTTCTAGACTTAACTAGCCAGGCTGGAAAGCTGAGTTGCCAAGGTCAGCTTCTGGAGAAACTCAGAGCATCAAGAAAAAGGTTAATTTTGGCCTATCACACCTAAGCTTTGCAGAGCTGTAGACCAAGCAATTAAATCAATGCAGAAAAGCCAGATGATTACCCAACTCTGTCATAAGCCCCTCTTTTATATAAACACTGACAGGTATGGGAGGAGTCTTCCTCTATTCATCCATGAGCACATTACAAAAAAACTCTCATTTAAACCACCCTAAATTTTCTATTAACAATGGCAAGGCCAGCAGTGTACCTACACAAAAAGAAAAAATACTGAGAAAAAGCCCAGTGCAGGGTCATCAGATGATAGATCTCTGCTACTGCTGTAAAAGCAAAAAAAGGCAGCTGGCTAGGTAGGGGAGAAAACTGCTTTGCCTTTGCTACTCTTTCTATTGCAGTGCCCTTTATATATGCAGGCTGAGAGGAATGCATCATAAAAGGTGACATTTTATAACAGCAGTTTGTAAATTTTACAGAAGCTTACTGCCTGTAAATCACACAGCTTATACCCTCACTGACTTTATTACTGCAAACCCAACCATGGATAAACTCCATGCCAGTTTACTTTAAATTTATCTTTTTTATTCAGACCTAACTGAGGTCTTTTAATATTCCTTTTCTTCTAATGATAAAGCCATCCTGATAATCTTATTTTCTTGACAGACATTTTGAAGGACTCTATTGTATCTTGAAAAAGCAATTCCTGGTTCTGGTAGTTCCTATCTTAGGATGTACTCCTGCTGTCAGAAGATGTGCTTTCCCCCTTTATTTCAATTACGTGTATTTATTTGTATTCCAAATCCTCTCATCACCTAACCCTTTGACTTGTTTCACAGCCAGACATCACAGACTGGTTTTTACAGGATCTATGCACAAACCTGTCCTTTATTTAGTAACATCCACTTTTATTTCATAGCAGAGCTACGCAATTTACTCTCCCATCTGTTCGGTGTATATTTTCATGGGTAATCTTCACAGGTATTAATGGAAACCAATGGCACAAATTCCTTGAGCATCAGTGAGAGTTTTGTGAATTATCTTGTTTTTCCAAAGAGCTTCACGAAGCAGAGAGCCCCAGCTGATGTGTTTCCCTCCCTTTTCAGCAGTTCTTATTCTCTGCTTATTGTCCTGCTCATACTTCACTTTCAGCCCTAATAAAAGGCAAGACTAGATTCTGCTCAAACCCCTGTTTCAAGGGCAGAGAAGACCACGCTGTTTGGAAACCAGTGGAGAAAGGTATTTCCTCAGAGTTGGTCACAATGCAGTTGCTGGAAACTTCAGACCTATTTTCCTTGGCAAGTCAAGCAGGGTTTGTAGTCAGATTAGACGTGGTGCTCTCATCTGGAGCTCAGGAAGGTGTTGGCTGTGCCAAGGTGTTGATCACAGTGGAAATCTGTCAAGATGGAGCAGCAAATGACATGGCCCCTCTTCAGGCTCAGCTGCTGGCTTCGTGCCTGCTTGGAATCACATCACTTTTTAGCAAGGATGCAGTGAAGTTTCCCCAATATACCCTGGCTTACACTGAGGGCTTGGCACCAGAAGCTGGCCGGTGTCCAAAGTCCCTCAAGACTCTCTACAGCACCTCATAGCCCTTTTTGGGCTCATGAAACCCTTTGCTCCTTCTCTACAGAACCTCTGAAGTGTTGGGGAAGATGTTTCACTGGGTGGATGAAACCATCTCCCCTTGTGCCCGTTCTAGCCAGCAACATCAGACTTAAAATTAAATTCCGTAGTGCCTGATTGTCTTCTCAATTATTTACCAGGAATAGGAGGATAACTTGACCAAAAGAAACCTTGAGTCACATTTTCTCCAGGAGAACAAGCAGCCTCAGAACGCTGAGCTTTGTAGTTTCATGGCTCAGTAGAAATGGAGCTGTGACACTGCCCAAGCAATAATAATTTGTTAAGATGATTGAGATTTCTGCTACAACTTTGGAATATAACGGCTTAAAGACACCTTAATGTGAGATTGAGATGTTTTTAAGGGGCCTTTTGGTCCTGCAGATGGAGGGAAATGCCTGCCAGGAGTTGGGTTTTTCGCATGCTGAGGTTGAGACATGCAGATAGTTTGCCAGGTTAGCGTGAGAGTGACTTTCCTTTCTATCATCACATCCATTGACCAATAACCTCAATATCTTGAGAAGATGTGTGTCAAACACAACAGGAATTCCTTTAGTCCTCATCCACAGGGATGAACAATCTCTCTGAACACACCACAGAGGACTATGAAGGTGTTCAGTTAATATTTACTGCTGATGCTGAAATGGAGATTTCATTTCCCAGAAGACATCCTCAAAGTATCCACAGGCAGAATCCATTCACTTCATCTTTGGTCCTCAGAGATGCATCAACATATAAAGGCATTTAATTGCTGCATTTTAAATGCCCTGCTTGGAGATTAAATATTACATAGAAAAATGGATTCAATAAAACGGAGCACAAATCATTACAATTCCAAAACATAAATCTCTTTGTTACTGCTCTTTTACTGCTGCTGCAAATTGTTGGCATGTTTTATTGGAGCTCTTTTTGTCTGTTTTTCTTTTAAAGTCTGTACGTAGAAAAGAGGGTGGAAAATGTAGGTGGAGGGTGAGGGCATTTTTTTTAGCTGGCTACAGTGAGATGAGAAAATATGTTCGCTTTATAAAATCATATTTTTGCAGGGTTCTGATTCCATATGGGAAATAGAAGGGGTTGGATAATTTGGAAAGGACTTCCTAAAGATATTCCAAAATAATGAACTTTTGAGATTATCCATTCCGCGTGCCAGGACATCTTTTTTTAATATGAAATTTAATCAGCATTGTGTTATGACATTACATTTTATATTGCAAATTACATATTGTAATTACCTAATTACACATTGTAAATATATGATTACATGAATTTGCACCAAAATTCATAATTACACTTAATTACACTAATTGCATCCATCTAAACTAATCAACTACAAAATGCAAGGAAAACTCATGCAAACAAAGCTAAAAAAAGGAACATTTTGAGAGTGAGCCTACACTCCCAGAATACCCAGAGACACAACACTGCCTTATGTCCAGAAATAAATTCATAAGTAGGGATATGTGGGAAACAATTTCTCTGACCTAAAAGGTGTTTTTATGCTCTCAAAGAAAGCACTCCTGAATTAGGGAAAACGCACCACCATATCTTACAAAGATTTGGGAAGGTTGGACTATTGGGGGCTTTTTTCCCATTTCTGTATAAAATTACAGGAGACTTCTTATCTGCTCCAGATGGAAGGGATTTGGCTTCAGTGAACTGCCAGTTTCCACCAGAAAAGCGGATAAATTTGGATGCCAGCTTCACCGGGGTCAGCAAGCTCTTCACGTTCCCTAAAACCTAGTCCTAACTCTCCCACTACAGCAACAGGGCAGGATTCAGTTTTGTTGTGCTGAGGGCAATGGTCACCAGAGAGGATTTCGTTCTGGAGCACACCCTTGTTCATTTGAGGTTCCTGTGGCAGCCCAAGTCCTAAAATGTCCTTTCGTACAAAATTAACACTGGCACATTCCAACTCCATTAGCGTGGATATTGCCATGCATGATTATAATTTACTTTCTTTACTAACTAGTGGCCCATTTTTCTGTGGGACGCTTATTGTGACTCCAGGAAAGGTTTTAGTCATGGAAACATATACTGCTTTTGATGCATTTTCAGTAATTAAAACTCATCTTACATATTTATAAACGTTTTATTCCTTTGGGGAAAAATTCTGAGGAAACTGACGGAATTCCTGCTGATCAGAGACAAAAATAGGCAATTATGGATCATCCCTTTCTTTCCTTCCCTTTTATCACTGCTGTACCGGTAATTAAAACTGTTGTACTGTAAATATAGCATTACACATCTCAAATGAAGAGGAGCTGTTGCCAATAAAGCCCACAGTGTGCCCAGGCAGTGTCATGGTGAAGGAGACAAACAGAGATGCAGTGCATTTCCCTGCGGATGC
The DNA here is from genome assembly GCA_013397975.1 of Machaerirhynchus nigripectus. NCBI lineage: Eukaryota > Metazoa > Chordata > Aves > Passeriformes > Dicruridae > Machaerirhynchus > Machaerirhynchus nigripectus. The sequence goes on from VZRQ01001302.1 coordinate 269,246, forward strand.
ACTCTTGAAAGTCCCATTAATACTCATAATTAAATGATGGGGTGGGTGAGAGGATGCTACCCCAAGGCATTTAGAAGTGATACAACTCAGCTCAGGTGTAGGAGATGTGCTTTAAAACGTTGCATCCCTTCTCCAGCACTCTGTTTCCCAGGAAAATTATCTCTCTGGCAGGTTTTCTTATTTGCCTAATAGATTTTGCAAAAGGAAAGTGCTTTTCCTCTGCAAGCAGCGAGAGGTGAATATTTATTCTTGGTCATAAGTGCCCACTTCGAAATGCCCCCTCTTTCAGAACCAAGGTGGCGTTTTGCAGTAGATGTGTTGTGTCCCTGGGAGTGTCCCTGCTGGCAAGCAGGGGACTGGGAAGTGCTGGAAAACAGCCTCTCAGTCCAAAGCAAAGAAAACCTCACGTTCCCACACCCCCTGTGCGCTGCTATCTTTAAAGCCTTTTGTAAGACTCTTAACTTGGCGAGTTGTGCAGCGTTATCCTTATTCTCAGTGATATAATCGGGCTCTCACATCTAATGAAAACACGAGGGAACATGATGTTTGCTGTTTAACCAGAAGATCCTATCCTGAAATCACTCTACTCATAGAGAGCCACTACAATAAATATTGCTTATGTTCAAAACCAGCCACGCTTCTTTATCTACTGCCTCTAAACCGGCATCAATCACACAAAATATTTTCAATATAGCTAAAATTTATGATGTTTCTATTCAAAGATAGGCACATCTGAACCTAAATTTATCCATGTAATCCCAGACCTTGCTGTGTGACATAGTCTTTAAGCACCCAGTTACACATTATATTTTCTAATGGATTTCAACTCCTTGGAGGTCTTCTGCAGGGCATCCCTGCTTGCATGTTAGGCCTCGATCTGCAAAGGGACTTGGGCTCACAGAGCACAAAACCAGGACATCTTCAAAATCCCCTCACTTGTTCCACCTCGCCTGGGAGATGTCCCAGGTTCCCAGAACTTAATTATTCCACATCTGTCAGTAAATATCCTCAAGGCCTCAAGGCATCCCCTGAGGGATGTATGTCCTGATAACTTTGAGAATCTTTGCATCTCCATTCCCAAACCCCACTAGGATCCCACTGGGATCCCACTGGGACTCAGAAGTAAACTCATCACTCCCCTGCCTGCTTTCTCTGAAGATAGCTAAAGCACATTTACAGGGTCAATCTCATCACAAAAGAGAAGCAGAAGAGAAGAGAATTTCCCCATTTATGCAAGAGCTCAGGACTCAGAAGTGTCACACAAGGTACACAAGATTAGTGGATTGCTTTTCTCTCTGCCCAAAAACATTTGACCTTCTCTCTCCCCTCACACCAGTGCTCAAAGCAGGTAACAAAGGGAACCTGCTGCTGCTGTGTTTGCCTGGTTTGTTTCATTGAAGCAATTTCACTGTAGTGGAGTCTAATCCAACAAATATCAAGGCAGAAAAAAAAACAACACCAAGTTTCAGCCTGTCTTGCTGTGACATCTCCAACAGGAGTGGCAGTGCCAGGCACTGAAACCTGCAAGCCCTTCCCTGGATCTAGATCTGACACTTCTCTCCAGCTGAATTTTCTCACTGACTGAATGGGGTGAAAGAACATTATTTCGCTTGGCAAAGATGGGCAGCGAGTCATGGAGATGAAATTATCCGAAGTATCAATCAAATTCAGGTGCCTGTTTGCTCCTCAAAGTGTTGCCTTGTTAACTTCAACCTGGGTTAGTTATTTTAGGTTGCTCAAACGAGTCCAAGCAGGAATTATCCACAAGTTACCAGGGGAAAAGAAGGAACCGCTTCTAAAGGTGATTTCCCCCACTTACCCTGGATGTATTCTGCCTGTTCCACGCACAGCACACCAGAGCAGACTTCCAGATATTGCAGTGGATTTGCACAGAAGTGAAAATGTGGTCTTTGCCTTTCCTTCACCTGACACTTTGTACAGTGTTCATTTAAAGGCCTCCTTAGCTCTGCCCCACAGATCGAGCTACTTTGTGAGGTCAGGAGGGAAGCTGATGACCACAGTGCTGGGCAAATTGTTTCTGCAGTATTCTGCTCTCACAGCATCACATTTAAAGCTGGGTGAATACAAACCGATTTTCATTTTAATGTCTGTTCCTGAAGGAAAAGTATTTAAATACTCAGCCAGATGAAACTTCTCATCGTGATTTTAAGTTAGCACAAACACTTTAACACAAAATTAAAGGATTTTTTTCTAAACAGATAGCTATTTTTTTGTAGAGAAATGGATATACTTCTACCGTTTCCTCAGGCTGCTTTAAAAAAATGAAAAAAAGGTAAACTTATTTCCCAAAAAAATTTAAAAATCCATATAAAAATATCTTTAACCATGCTGCTAATTGTGGTGAGCTTTCAGACAGGTTTACAGTCACCCTCAGGTCTGGGAGTGATGGTATCAGATACCTTTGCTTGTTCACTTCCTCCTCTGTCCAGTCTGTGTGCTTTAAACTTCCTGACAAAGCCACTGAGAGAACACTGCTCTCAAAAACCTCAGCAGCCATTTCTGAGTCCAATGCTGTACCAGGCTGATAATATTGTCATGAGGTGTATGAAGCTATGGACACTGAGAAAACAATTCCAGGGATGAATGTAAAACAACAGGATGCTGGCTAATTCTATGTAAGCCTGTTCTGCACTGTTCTCCAAAAACATCAACTCAGTTATCAGCAGGAATCAACAAGGCAGGTGAAACATTTGGAAAGGAAATGAGAGAACTAAAATCCCAGCATTTTTCCAAGCCATATTCCTTCATCCCAGGTCATATCTTGGATATCATGCAGTCCTGCTACCCTCTTTTCTCCCCAAAAGAGAAAGCACTGAGAACTTTAAAGCTCGTGGCTGTGCCCAAGCAGGGAATGGCTCCCTGTAAAGGTGTGAAACAGGTCGGAGTTCTGCCTGGACAAAGGATGGCAGAGGTGGCATGTTTGGCAGGTTAACCTTGGCAATCATGTTTAACCACTGTAAAGCCAATCTGGAAAGATTAACAACTACTGCTCATAACCCAGGAACTAGAGAGCACCTAATAAAATTATTAAGCAGAGGGTTTAAAACACAAAGAAAGAAGTATTGTCTTCACATGGTATAGAATTAAAGCACAGACCTCGTCACCACAGGATGTTGAAAGAGCTGAAGGTATAAATATCCATCGTAGAAAGTTTAGCTGAGGGTATTAAACTGGAGGATTGGGAGGCATATCTCTGCCTTGCTGATGTCTGAAATTTGGGTAGGTAATAGATTTATATATTTTTCCTCAAAATGTTTTCTGAAGTATCTGCCGTAGTCACTGACAAAGGAAGGGAACTGGTCAGAACATGTCCAGAAGGGAAGATGTGGAGTGAAAGGAGGTGATGGAGAGAGGATGTACCCAGCACAGCAAGGGTCATGTTGGTGGAGATGATACTTGTCTACTAAAGGAAGGGCATTCCATAGCAGTGCTGAGCCATGGCATGGTTAAAGGTGGTCTGAGAGCCCTTTAGCCCATGAGAAGGCAGCCTGCTTTCACACACTCACACCCCCACCCCCCTGCACTTATATCCAGAGCCAGCCCTTCCAACCTCAGGGAGCTTTAGTTCCTACAGTGAAGCTCATTCTCATTGTCTCAGCCAAGGCAGGCGGCTTAATTTGCATCCAGGTGTAATAACCAATCTGCCTTTCGGGAGAGCCAGAAAAGGAAGCACCTTAATTCTTCCCACTGAGAGCTGAAAACCCTGGCACCAAGGATGAAAGCCACGGGAACCAAAAAGCACTTTCGGAATTTCATCCGATTAAGCAGAGACATCCGTGTGCGTTTCTCTCCATAACAAGCAGCAAAGAATGATTAGCCTGCCAGTTAATGGGAGTGCTCATGGCTCACTCCTCTGGCTCAGCCACAAACGAGGCGACAGCGACTGCGGCGTTTGAGTCGTTTCCTTACAATCACAGCTGGGCAATTAGACTCCTGCCTTCCTTTGATGGCTAAGCTGGGAAACCGGGGAAGGAGGCAAAGGGATCATTTGGGGGAAGGGGATCGTTTGCTACAGCGTGTTTGGGTCAAGCCAGTGTTGCTTTATTATTTTTAAATTGCATCATGCGACGTTTCTAAATGAAATGCTATTTTTCTGACAAACTTTTGCAGATATATACCCCCCCACACACTACTCCTTTGCCCAGCCCTTTTCTCAAATTCACCACACACACTCATAAATAATTTCAGTCACCCTAAAAACTATGGATTTTGATGAGTAAATTATTTTTCCAAATGTCTTCATCCGAATTTTCCCTAAACTTCTTCATTCTCATTATTTCAGCATAGCTGGGCGAGAAAAAACGTGTCCATGATCTCATTCTTTGAATTGTAAAAAAAAATTTTAAAAAAGTATTTTCTTTTTAACCTACTGAAAGATTGTGCCTTTGCACAGTGGCTTTGATCCAAAGCTGTGTGAAACAACAGGAATCCTTGCCTTGACTTCAATGGTTTGGGGACTTGGCCCTTGTGCTTTCACTGAGGAATAAGCAGGAGCTATTACTTTGGCAGTGTGAGATAATTGTTTCTTTCTTCTGTCGCGGTGCCCCAGCACACGGAGCCAACAAAGCCGGGCTCACGTCTCGCTCGGCACAGCCTGAGATGCATTTCAGAGAGGCCTTTGCCAGGGCTTCATCCAATCAAAGCGACAAACATGAGACAAATGTCGCTGCTATATTCAGCAGCACCAAACTCTGCCTTATTAATACCTATTCGTGGCTGACAAAAAAAAAAAGCCACGGGCTTGCAAGTCAGTGCTGGTTTGAATATACAAGGCAGTGCAGAAATCATGGAGCTGCTGTCAGCCATACAATAGAAGCAGAGCTGGGTTTTGGGGCTGCTGTGCAGAGGAAAACAGGAGGTTCATCGTGGCTCAGGACTGGGAGGATGATTCCACAGAAGCCAAACGCCTGCAATGTGTGGGAACACAATAAAAACTTGCGCTGGAGCAGACAGCAGGTGCTGATACAGTGACTGGCACTCGCCAGCCAGACATGGACTCCATTTTATGACTTCAATTTGTTTTACTTACCCGTGCACCTCATGGTTTTAAAGAGCCTATCTGAGCAAGGCAGGGAGACCGAGGTGCGTAGTTGTAGCACAGAACCCCCATAGCAAGGGTGAGGGAAATAACTTGTCAGTGAAAACAGTTGCTTCCCAGAGGAAAAAAAAACAGCAGCAATTTAATCCTCATTTTAGAAAGAATAAAAACCACAAACAAATGTTTTCTGCAGCAAACTCCTCATTATGAATATGAAGGGTTTTGTGTGAGGCAACGTGCTGCTGTGTGATTGCATGTTTCTGCTGCTTGCTGCTCACATCGGGGTCTGGGGGGGTTTGGTCTCTGCTGTTGGAAAATGCTGGCTGTAGGTACCATACAGAAACCAGGGAGTGTAAACCTGGAGGATAATGTCAGTGAGTCATACCCCTCCCTAAGTCTCCCCCTACCCCGGGGCATGGTATGAATTGTCAGCAGAAATCTAAATCTCTGATGTTATCTTTAGGGAAATGAATTGAAAGGAAACTTGAAATTTGTTGATAAGGACCTGTGAAAGGTCTGATCTGGCTCTAGCGATGATTTCACTTCTCCCCAGGAAAATAACAGGAATTTTTGCAGCACATCAGGGGAAAGGTAGGGAAGCTGGGCATCCAGGATATGGTTTTTAATAAAGGGATCAAACAGAAATGAAACCATGTTTAGGCTTTTCAACTGAGCTTTTTACGAGTTCTTTGACTCAGAAGTTCCCCACAGATAGGTTTCTCAGTGTTGGCCATAGCACAGCAGATTAGTTGGGAAACTCTGAACAAAGCAGCTCTCTATGAAATCAGTGCTTTGCTACATTAGAGGCACTTCCACGTAATTTCTTACATGAATAGATAAAAACCTCATGTATGAGCACAAAAAGTTATATATAAGCGCATTTTCTTCAAAAAAACCATTTCCATGTGTTGATACAAAAATTCAAATATTCCGGTATTTTCCACCAGACATCGTGAGCAAGTGGATTCTTCAAGGTTGCAAGCTCTGCTTTTCCAGATTTCCCTGTCTCTTGGGATCAGGCTTCAGCAGAGTATTTTTCAGTTTCAGAGTGTCCTGTCCCCCTTTCCACTTCCTCCTTCAGATAGATCCTGCCTTGAGGTGAAATAATTGCAACATCTTGGGTTCGTGTACCAGGAAGACGTCGTTAGCAGGCAGAATTTATGCTCACAGACGGGTTTCGTGCATCACCTTCTGAAACATCAGTGACTGATCAGCATCTGAAACACTATTTTGGAGCACAACCCCGTGATGACCTCGTCATCAAGCTTCAATACTACCAAGCCTCAAGCTCCCATTGGAAGTCTTTGAAGGGGAGAACAAGCACATGGACAGGACTTATACTGTCTACCTTCCTAAAGGATTTTAGGAAAGTCCCACTCCACAGGCTTTTATGGAAACTAAGTTGTGATTGCATAAGAACAAAAGCCGCCATTTGAATTATTTATTGATAGAGGGACAGGAAACAAAGGTAGCAGCAAAAGGTCAGCTCACGCACGGTGGGGAGAAGTCACTAGGAGACCTCTCCGGGAAGCTGGGCTGTGCTGGCTCTGTGCTGTCCAACACATCCATAAGTGCTCTGGAAAAGGGGTGAAGGGGGGAGAAATGGGGTGGAGGTAGAAGGCAAAGGAAGGCAATGGATTGGCAAAGTTTTCTGATGAAATTCAGTGATAAGTTATGAAAGAAAATTATTCAGTGTAGTAAGGGTGAATTGTCTATGAAGAGCATCTCCTGAAGACCTTGCCAGACTGAGTGACCAAGCAATAACAGATGAAATGCAGTGCAGATAAATGTGGAGCAAAATATATGGCTAAAAGGACCCCAGAATCCTAACCTCACTTATAAAATGATGGCTTCTGAGCTGAGCTTACCCCCCACTACTACAGGGAGTAAAATCTTGGGCTCATGGTAGATCATAGGGTGATTTGGGTTGGAAGGGACCTTTAAAGTCCAACCCCCCTGCATTGAGCAGAGACATCTTCAATCAGATCAGGTTGCTCAGAGCCTTGTCCAGCCTTGAGTGCCAGACATGAGGCATCTGCCACCCTTGTTCCAGCGGTTCATCAAAACTTTCGTCCTTGTATCTAGTCTGAATATACCCTCTTTTTTTGGTTTAAAACCATCTCCTTCTCCTATTGTGTCAGGCTGTACTAAAATGTTTACCCCAATCTTTCTTATAAGTCCCTTTTAAGTACTAAAAGGCTGCAATAAGGCCTCCTTGGAGCCTTCTCTCTTCCAGGCTAAACAACCCCAATTCTCTCAGCCTTTCCTTACATGAGAGGTGCTCCATCCCTCTGATCCTCTTTGTGAGCCTCCCCTGGATTCACCCCAACAGGTCCATGCCCTGTGTTGTTGGGGTCCCAGAGCTGGATGCAGCACTGCAGGTGAGGTCTCACCAGGACAGGGCAGAGGGGCCTCATGCCCTCCCTCACCCTGCTGGCCATGCTGCTGTTGATGCAACACAGGATGCAGTGGGTTTGCTGGGCTGTGAGCACAGCACACATGGCCAGATTTTCATCCACTAGTACTCCCCAGTCCTTCTTGGCAGGGCTGCTCTCAACCCCCTCATCCCCCCGGCTCATGTTGGTACCAAAGTTTGCTCTGGCCCAGGTGCAGCACCTTGCACTTTGCCCTGTTGAACCTCATGACACTCCCACTGACCCACTTCTCAGCCTTGTCCAGGTCCCTCTGGATGGCATCCCGTCCTTCACATGTGCCAACCACACCACTCAGCTTGGTGTCATCAGCAAATTCCCAAGCATGCACTCACAGATGACTGATAAAAATGCAGTTCAATGTTCGTTAGAAGCAGACAAGTAATTCAGAATATCTAAATCATTAGGAAAGAATACAACCAAAACCAACGTGGTCCCACTATATCTTGAACACTACTAACATTTCTAAGCCATCTGGTAGGCAAACTCCATAGCCAGAGGGAAGAAGGACAGAAAAAAGGAAGACTTCTTGTGAGTCTACTGAAAAATGAATATCATGTGAACACCAAGATATATTCCATCCACGTCTAAATCTGCTCAGCCTGAGGTACCTTCGTGACAGGTTTTGTAGTCACCACTTTACAGAAGGAAAAACTGATACACAGAGATTTAGTAACTGGCCCAAGGTTACACGAGATGTCTGAGGCAGAAACAGGTCTGTGCTCAGATTTTCAACTTCTGTCTACAAAACCCGAAGTGAAGTGTTGAGACAAGGGAAACGTTCCCAGAGTGGTACAAATTAGGGGATGGCACATACAGTGTGCCTCGTTGTAAGCCTGTAAATGAATGTTAAACACGGATTTTGAATGCAATTATTCTGCCCTAGTCACAGAATATATTTTAAAAGGCTAACTGGCCCATGTCAGCTCTCATCACTGAGGACCTCTTAACCAGCTCACAAATCCAGGGCTATGCTTAGGTGAGTAAAACTGAGGGAAGGAGAGGGGAGGGGAGGGGAAAGGAAGGGAAGGGAAGGGAAGGGAAGGGAAGGGAAGGGAAGGGAAGGGAAGAA
>VZRQ01001302.1:277946-314561 GCA_013397975.1 Machaerirhynchus nigripectus
GGAAGGGAAGGGAAGGGAAGGGAAGGGAAGGGAAGGACTTACAAATTCTAGTCTTTGTCTTTCATAGGGCTCACCATTAAACAAAGCACTTTCTCGGTTCGAGGAATGTGGGACAGAAAGAATAAGCAGAAAAAGATTGCAGATTGCAGGACAAATCCTGCACTGTCACATGCAAGAGGGACTGCACTGAAATTGATGGGACAGTACTGATGAAGCCACAGGGGAAAAAACCAACCTGACATCTGTTAAAAATACTCTTTTTGTTGCAAAACATCGAGATATCCATGTAGCTTAGGGATGAGGAATAAACAAACAAAATAATACAATCAGTTTTTTACTTTTAAACCATAAACTTTTAATCTCTCTATCCCTGGTACTCAATGTCTTCTTGTGTAGCAATTTCAAAGTGGGAAGTGGGTACTCAAGTTGAAAAAAAAATGCGGTTATCATCACCGTTCATTTCAATTAGGCCGAAAGATCAGCTGTAATGTCTGCAAAAAGGCTGCTGTGGAATACCCTGATCCTTACTCCACCCAACAAATGCCCTGCAGAGATTGCTCTGAAGTGCTTCCTGTGGAGATGGTGAGGTTTTGCAGAGGATAAACACAGTTTGGCAAATAGATTTGAAATGACTGATTTACTCAGATTTCCATGTTTACTGGTTTGCCACTGCTATAATTTGTACTTGTTGTCATATCTCATCTGGCCACATTCTGCACATTTTGTCAGAGTGTGTCTGCGAGGATTCTTCTTTTGTAACTTTAGCACCACCACATGGTTTGCAGTGTTTAAAACTCCTGTTAAGAAATGGTGAATTTTTTTTTCCTTTCCTATCTTTTTCTCTTCTTTTTTTTTTTTTTTTTTTTTTTTTTTTTTTTTTTTTTTTTTGGTGGTGGGAGGATATTTCACACATGAAATAAATATTTGAAACCATTTCCTTCGTGGAGCATGTGCAAGATGAAATACCTTACTCCTGAGCAATCAAAATCTGAATTCTCTCTTAGGGTTGTATGGTTTCCATTACTTCCTTCAAAGCTCCTGAAACAAATGCCATTCTGTGCTTAAACGGACTGGCCAAAAACACTTGGAATCCGACATCAAGAACACTCAGTTCCCTCCTGCTTTGCCTATTTCTCACAGAGCATTTTCCAAAGAAAATTGGCGTATGTTGTAATAAATAACATGTCTTGTCTTACAAAGAAAAGGAGAAAGAAGGTGCCCATGCTGATGGCAGCAGCGGATGCCAGAGGGAAGACATACAGAGATCGTGTCTCTAAACATGCTGAGGAATTACCTTCCCTCCCGTCCCCCTTGCCAGGTAGGTGTGTGCAGGCTGAGACACTGAGCACCCACTTCTTCCCAACACGAATAAATATGATGGAGTTTTTTCAACGTTCATGTTGATGAGGCTATTTCACAGCTACATTGTTTTTTCTAGATTTGTGCCTTAGCACTGGAAAGTGTTTATGTTCCTCTCCTTGTTCGCCACATGAATAGACTTGATCAATCTTCTCTGAGTTAGCTGATAAGAACAACACTCAGTGTAGCTGAATTCTGCTGCATCTCAAACATCTAACAAAGAGAAATTCAAAGGAAAGGGGAAAAAAAATGAGGTGAAAGTCAGAGGAGCTGTAGCAGGGAAATATTGGTATAGTGGTCACAGGAAAATTTACAGAGTGGGTTTGCTTTAGGGGGAGGAACAAAGACAGATGTGACTAACATTCTGCCTCTTTTGAATAATTAAAAGTCATCTCAAGCTGCACAGTAAATGCAAATGGCAAAGTCAATGTACCATTTATCTCCAAAGTTTGCTGCTCTCTGGAGTTATCATTCCCAAGGACTTTCTAGCAGTCTTTGAAGGCAAAACGTGTGATTGTGCTACAGAACCAAGCCTGCATTGCACGGGGTATTTCCAGGTGCTAAGTGCCATGGGATGCTCTGTGTCTGGCCAAGCTGCCATCCTCCACAGACACAAAATGAGATACCCTCATAGGTCAAGAGAGCTATACCCTCAAAAGAAGAGGTGCTGACTGGAGTCTCCAGTCTGAGATTACCTGTGAAGTTTAATTTACAACCCTGTTGTATTTATCTCCGTTACATGATCCAAAAATAAAATGTTAGTGGTTGCAATCACCTGAGAAGAACCAGAAAGACGGGGACCAAGGACTACACAAAGGAGTGAAATATGGAAAAAAAAAAACCAAAACAAAACCAAGAATCCGTATCATTTGAGGTTAAGAGTTCCAGGGGTTTTTAATCAAAATGTATGAAAAGCTACTATACCAGGGTGTAGTAGGAATCTAAAGCCCCAGCTGGACTGGTGTGCCCAGGACCACAAAGGGCTACTGACATCAAAGGGGTTCAGGCTGACAGAAAGGTCTGCCCAGAGGGATTCAAATTAAAGATTAAGACCTTATATTTTAAGCTCACATCTCTCAGGAGAAAACTCCTTTTACTGTGGACCCTGATGACTAACAGTGGTGTTTAGACCATGTTTTAGCATAGGAGGTCATGCTCACTGTTTCACCTGTACTCCTTTCACTGGAGTATTTTTCCCTCCATTCCTGGCAGACCAAAGATGAGAGGCAACTTACATTTTATTCCACACTGTAACATTAAAAGACTTAGCAAAATCCTCTTATCTTTACTCTTTCTGCCAGCACAATTTGGACAACTAAGACAGCTTTGACTGACCCCCTGCTACACATTCCTTCCCTGCACAGCCCCCCAACGCAGCATTCCTTCAGGTTTCATGTTCTTTCTTTCTCCTCCACATTTAATTTAGCACAGATCCCTCTGGCTGTGTGGAGGCAGCCAGGGAGAGGCACTGTGGTCCAGCAGATGCCGGACCAGCTCCCACAAGAAGCTGTGCCCTTGGCTGAGACAGGGGTCTGCAAAAAAAGCCAATGCCCCCAAGACAACAAACTGCTGGTAGCTTGGAGCCCATTTTCAGTCTTTCTGATTTCACACTCTTTGAAATACTACAGGCCCAGCTGTCTTACCTACTGTGAGCCGCTTTAGTCTTTCTACATCCAGGTCTCGACACGGTGCTGCACCGATTTATGAAAAGACAGTAACAAAGACATCATATCAAGCATTTACTGTGCTGGAGCGTGGGGCATACCCATTATCTGTCCTCCAGCTCACACTGAATCAGTACAATGCTGGAGCAAACACACCTTTCCTTCTCGTTTTTTGACTTGAACAAAAAAAATATTGCCCGTATTAAATGTGTCATTATTTTCTGCTGAAAACAGGAATTAGAGCATCTGGACAAATACATTCAGTATTTATTCTGAAGATTTCACCAATATCTAATGAAGAGTGCAGGACTGAGTGCATGTTTCAAAGAGGAAATTGTTATCCCCAGGAAAATGAGCATGCCCACAAGTCCAGCATTTTTCTGGCTTAAGATGCCTTAGAAGTAACTAAGGATCTTTGACATTTGATTTCTGGAATGCTCAGCTGGAAACGGGTTAAAGGCCTTTTCTCCTTAGAGAACGGGTGACAAAATACATGCCAAAAATACAGCTCCTCCAACACGTCTCTTCATCTGCACTGCATAGAGCAGCTCCTGCCCTTCCAAAAGCTTGGCTCTTGTGTCTCATGCAATAACCACAAATTCCCAGTCACACCACAACTGCACCCCTGCCTACAGATCTGAACCACGGGCTTGATATTTATGCCTACAGACCAATGCTGGGCACCTCGGTGCTCTGCAGAAGGGAGCCCTGCAGTTCCCTGCCCACCCAGCACACACACAGAGGACCTGCCCATACCAGCTACATCTGCCTAATCTCTCTGGAGGCCAAATGAGCTGGTTAGAAATAGTTATGCCAACTTCCTACAATTTTCTACAAAGCCTCCCAGAAGCTGTAATTCACCCTATAAACCCACTATAATAGAGGAGATCTCTAGCTGTAGGCAGCAGGTTGAGGCACATAAATCCTGCCCCTGCAACACACAGAGTAAATGAATCCATCAGGAAGCAGGCTGTGGAAAGTCGGTGGATATCACCCATAAAAAATCAGAGACAGCAGCAGAAAACCGATGGACCAATTACAAAAAGTGAAGAAAGAATAACTTCACAGCACTTCAAAGTGTGCTTCAGTTCATTTCAAGGAGAGAAAGCTGAAAAAACAGAAGGGAAGAAAAAAACACCCCAAAAAAAACCCCAAATGATTCACCCCTCTCCACTAAATAGTATAGTGATTTTAATAAAGCTCTATAACCCATTACTGAAACTATTATTTCCCTGCAAAGCTGCATTGTGAGATGGGCCTAAAAGCCATCTGCTTGATTTTCCCTTCAGATCATTTATCAAAAGACATTTTTAATGTTTTAGCCTAACTAGTAAAGACTTTTGAGTTTCAGCCAATCGGCGAGCCCAGCTGAGTAATAAGGTGTCAGTGCTGTGCATAATCCTTCCTCGTGCGAAAAAACGCTTTTAAAGTTAATAGCAGCTGAAAATAGAGAAAGGAAATGAAAGTTTGGGAATTAAACCCTCGGGGCATCCCTACCTCTCTACCTACAGAGGAGGCATGGGCTGGATAACGATCACGTTATTGCTGTCAACATATGTACGCTGAGGTCCGTCCCCGACAGGCTGTGCAAATCAGGCAGAACCCATTCCTCCCATTTAAGACTTCCACAGAAGCAGGCAGGCACGCTTTATACGCCTTCTGTTCAAAGCAGACAAGACATGATTAAATTGAAGTAGCACGCAGAATATCCGGTAAATATTTTCTTGCTATCCATTACTCTGGAAAAAAGCAGATGGAGGGAAAGCGTTGGGTAACTACAATATTGTATTTTGCAGTCCACAGTGGCCCAGGTTGCTGGACATTACACTTGGGTGCTGTTTAGCCATCCAGCAAGCACCAGTATTTTCTTTCACTTCAGTGGAACAGACCCTGAGCCCTCAAATGATTAAACTCAGCGCACCAGGGCACGATAATGTGAATCAATAGAAGGATTAACATGTGGTTATTTTGCATTGCCTTCCCTACGAGCCTCTCACAGCATATACATAAACGTTTAATTAAGCCTTGCAGTGCCCACACGACATAAATAGGTATAATTAAACCAATGCAAGGCTTCATTGCTGATCTCAGATGCAAAGGGCACAGCAAAATGCTTTCTCCTGCAGATTGAAAGGGGAGCACTGAAGATGTTGCCTCTCCTCCACTGAGAAGCACCCTGCCCCAGCCAAAACATCAAGCTGGTGCTGTGAGTGTGAGGAGTGAGACCTCTCACCATTCATGCTGGCCAAAGACTATGCCTCTCCACATCCTTGCTCAGCACACAACAGCAACCACATGGTCAGTAGCCAGCAGAAAGAGCCAGTAATTTTATATCAGCCTCAAAAGTCCCACCAGCTGCTTCTCTAGGATCGCAAGTGAAATGCCTGTGACCCGGCTAAGACTGCACATTCATCAACTAAATTGAAAGAAAGGTGTATCAGCCAGATAAAAAGTCACTTCACTGTAACTAATCACATTTTACGCTCAAAGAGGGCCTTAAATCCCAAGGAGTTCTGAAGAATTCAGCAAAACTCACAAATTGCACAGCGGGCCAGAGTGACAGCGTTTGTAACCTGGCGAAGCAAGACTGACCCCAGGGGACCCAGAACAGTTTGTGCCAAGTCTGTGTACATTTGTGTAGGTACAGGTGCATGGACAGCTGGGGTTGAGCAAGACGCAGCCACAATTTAAGACAAAAAGAGTACAACAAACCCACACAAAACCTCCATCCCCACCCAAGGATTTAGGGACTCAATGCAAGGAGGAACCTGGCTACCATATCTGGCTCTCTGCTGCTCCTCAGAGCAAACATGCTCAAAACCTCAGATCCTTCCATCACCAGTGTTCTTGAAGCACCACTTCCACGTCACTATTCAGTTCTCACCTCGGAAAAAGATTTTTAGCTGAAATATTTTCCTAAAAAACCACGTTTTCCTCAGTGCCTGGGAAAGAACTGGCAAAAAAGCCCTGTGATATTCTTTTTTAGCACCTGATTACTAGATTTCTCACCAGATAGAGGCCTGCTAGGGTCTCGACTCTCTGAGATGGTTCAGCGATCCAAGGATTTTGGCACCATAACTTTTTTTCATCTGGCTGATTACTGCTTAATATCAGTGCTGGAGACTGTGGAGATTGTGGAGACTGTGTCTTGTAGTATTAAAGAAAAAAGATAAGTCGTTGTTTGAAGCTGTAATTTCAGCCTTTAAGGATGCCCTTTGGTATCCTTGCAGCATTGCAGGGATCCTAGTGTTCAAGGAAGATATTTCACTCCCTCTGACCTGGCAGTTAATTAATCTTTGAAGAAATCTACCCCCTCACACACTGAGGAAGAGCCAAGAGTTGATGAGGACAAAGCTTTGAAATCAGGGTCCTCCTGCTGGGTGAGGAAATGCAAATTATTCACAGGGGATGGGTACAGGAATGAGGCACAGGTTTTCTGTGATGCCCGAGTCAAGGGAACGTTTCTTTATTATTGGACAAAATATAAACCATTTATTTCATTCATCACTTGCCTTTACAGAGGGGGGGATTTGTGCCTGTTCAATTAAAAAGAAACAAAAAACACCACAGTTTGATAAGAGTATGTGCAGCCCCACCACTGCAAATCTTGCAGTCATTTGCGTACATTGAATAAAATATCGGCCTTTTATTAAGTCTATTACATTTCTTAATTTGTTTTAGACTGTATTCACTTCCTTGTTATTGTTTTAAATTCACAAGGGATAATTTTAAACTAATCTTCTCATCTTTTGCAGCAAACCCTCATCAATAAGCACTGAAAGGATGATTAAAATATCACTCCATGTAGAACAAACTAAGTCAAAATTACTGTGGGGAGTAAATTACCCTAACAGAGATGTAATGTCAATGCCTTAATTTTATGAAAGATTTATTATTGGAAAGGAAAAAGAAAATGTACTCTTAGTGCTATAAGCAGGTCTTTGTCAAAATAGCTTTTTTAAACAGATAAATAGCATGGTTTGGTTTAATACTTCTTCATCCACAGTGAAAGAAAAACTCAGTGGAAAAAACGATAACAGCCTTATCAGCATGCCAGGGATGTAATGCCCAAGTGTCCATAGCACTTGTAGTAGTAGATGGACACATAGTGTCCAGCCTGCAGGGATGTGGCTGTACAGGCATTGCAAATCCTTTTACGTCACATGGAGGGCTTTGCCATCTCTGGAGCTGGTGTCTTTATCCAGGAGTGTCCCCATCCCTGCAATCAGCCGAGCTCTCACAGGGTTTCAATCCCACCCTGTCCAGCAGGAGCTGCAGCATCCTGAGCTCATCACACTCACCCCGTGTTCTTTCCCTGGCATGAGCCAGGAACGCCCCTGTTCAGCCACGGTCAGACAGGGCTGGCTTGTACATCAAGATTCTCACGTTATTTTAACACTGGTTAAAAAGAAAGGGTAATGTGGTCCTAAAATATTCTGGCAACAAGGCTCTAAAGCTGAACAGTTCCTGGGCTCATCCTCCATTATCATCCTTGCACTGTGTTTTTGCTCCAGCTACAAGCAACAGCCTGTAGAGCTTGGATTTTTCCTTTTTTGTTTCTTTTTTGTTGTTGTTGCTTTTCTTTTTGTGTATATATTTTCATTCCCTCCCAGCAAATATTCATTTATTCTCTTGAAACTTTTCCAGGATTGCCTGCCTAGTTATTTACCTTTGATTTATATGGAATCAGAGATACTCGGTAAGTATGCTTGTCAAACTAATTTTTGGAACTTGATATATTAACCTATAATCCTTAAGGATATTTTAATTTCTTTAATCTAGATTTGATTGTTTGAATTCTGCAGTTGCTACATTATTTTGTTCTCAGGTCAATTCCTTAAGGATACTTCCTCATGTTTTCACATTTTTTCCTGGTTTTAACTAGGTGGCAAAAAGTAGAATGACCACATTTAGCAGCCCTTTACTGATACAAAATAACACCCCTTGAAGTTTAGGATTCCAGTCTCCTTGAGTTAAATTGTTCTACCCATTCAAATCTGACGCATCCTTCTTTATTCTGCTGCACTTAACATATATTTATAACACGAGAAAGTCAAATGACCAATATATTTTCAAATCCTGCCAGCTGCTGTGCGGGTAAGCTGACCAAGTGCTAATTTAGCCTAAATCAAAGCAATTTTCAGCAGACCTTTCTTTTGCTGTTATATAGTCAAACAGATTTCTGTGATGGACAGCTGATAAGCATCTAGGCCTGGACTGACTCATACACTGTCAAATGTCTGTCACGGCAAATTATTCTACAGGATAAAAGAAAAAAGGTAGGGCTGCCAAAAATTAAATTATTTTCTTTTGTCTGGATCTCCTGCCTTTCAGTTATTCAGTTATTCTAATGCAGTTTTCTGGTGGTCAGCAGTGACTGTATTCCTGCACAAGCAGAACAGGTACTCAGACAGGTCCTGCCTGCAACCAAACCACTGGACAAGAAGAAGAGCACCTTGGATGAAGTACAGAGAGACAAGCAGACCAATTATGTATCACAGAGCAAATACCCAGGAGAACCAGAAAGGGAGCCAAGATGTCCAGTGCCTGTCTCAGTGGTGGGCTCACTCCTGTTCTTCCCCTCTTGCTCCACATGGATGTCCCTTGCCTTGGAACCTTCCTGCTTTTGATACATTCAATTTTCCCATTCTCCTCTGTGAAAAGAGACACATAATTCATTTATTTATTCAACAACGTCTGCTGCTTCTGCTGCAAAATTATCCTTTCCATTTTGCAGAATCCCTGTTGCCTCATTCACTTCTCATTCTTTATCCATTTGAAATACCTTTTCTTTATTTTTACTTATTGTCCAATTTTTATTTTGCCTTCTATTTTTCCCAGTCTTATGGCTCCTTCAACATTTTCCAGTTTATGCTGTAATTTTTTCAGATCACCTCTAAGTTTGATCTTTCACAATTCATGTGTCCTTTGCTGCCCGTCTTCCCCCTTGAAAGTCCCTGTTAGCTGCATTATTTTACTTTCACAGCTCTCACCCCAGTACAATGGCAAAACTCCTATTGATTTCAGTGGAAATGGGGCTCTTGGAGTATTTATGGCTTTGCACAACACACATAAGCCCTGGGCAGGGGGAGACAATGTAATTAAGCAGTCCGGGATGACAGCCCGCGCTGCGCTGCCGATTAATGGGCATGCAGCGTGTGTAATAAACGTGAGCCTCTGGCACACCTGAGGTGAACATTAATCAGCCCTGTGGTACAACCTGAAAACTCTGATCATTATGAAATGGGTAGTTAAAACATTAAAATGCCCTTTTTTAAGTGATAGTAATCATTAATCAAAGTAGAGATCTACTCCTGTGTCCATGACTCCATCAGGCTGCAGTGACTTTCCATCACTGTTCCTCTTTCTGCTGCAGAAACAAAGGTGGCAAAGAAAAAGAGAAAGTAGAAGCTGCTTGTCCACTTCACCTGAGAAGGGTCTCTCTGAACCCATGGAGGGCTCACTTGTCCCATTACCGTCTCCCTGAGGCCTACAGGAGCTCCTACCTGGTATCACCATTCAAAGAATACATGGTCATGTCACAGCCACAAGTTGCTCTGGTCACACTGAGTCACTCAGAGAGGTGCACTGAGTGTGACCACATTGCAGCTCAGGCACTGCCTGCTCTCTAGTTTCCACAGGAGAGAACTGATAGCTACTTTCAGAATCAATCACCGTGGCTTTTAAATTCATTAAGCTGGGAATCACAACCCTGCTGAAACAGTACTGAGCCTGTTTTGCACTAAGGATTATGTGAGGCACCTCATCCCCCTTGAAAAACCCAGCGCTGCATGCCTCCGCTGACATCCCCCTCACTCTTCCCCCACATAGCTCGGGGCTCACCTGTAGCCTCTGGTGTTTTTCTGACCAGACACCCTCAGATTCAAAACCTAATATCATTTGCCTGTAGCCTTAGCCTCCCAGATGCCTTCTGATGGCCAGACCTCCTACTGCCTGCAGTCTCTGCTGGGGCCATCTGCAGAGGTGGCGAGGAGGAGGGAATCCAATAATGGGTAATGGTGAGACCGCAGGTGTAGCACCTGCCATGACACCCTCTGCTCCGTGCTGCATTCTCCAACACGTTAGGACAAACCTGCTCCCACCCTCCTTCCGTCTCCTACCAGAAAAGCTGTGCTCAGATGGTGAGAGATGCTGAAACCCACACCCCCACACTGGGGGCTGAACTGTTCTCACTGGTGTCCCAGATAATTCTGCTCTAAGTTATCAGACCTCTCCCTGTGAATCAGCTTTTGAGCAGTGAACAAGATAAAAAAGAAGCAAGTAAAAACAGTAACATCAGAAACCAGTTGAGAAGCAGATCTCATGCAACAAAGACTGAAGTTTTCTGTTGGCCAGTGCTTTTCCCCAACACAGAGAACAATGCAAAAGATCCAGTCCTCCAAGTTCCACACCTCACTAAATAGCTTCTTTCTCTCCATGAGCATTGGGAAGGGCAGCTCGATGCTACGTTTGTTTTCCGATTTAAGGCCCACACCAACATGTTCCAAAAGTGTTGGCATTTTCATTTTTTTCAGCTTAATGGAGGGTGACTCAAACCTTAAGCTGTTTGATTTTGGAAAGCAAATCAAATATACAGTGCAGCAGAGGGTGAGGAATGCTACAGCTCCGTATTAGAGACGTATTTCAAAGCAATGTTCTGTTTCCTTTCCAGAACAACTCGAATCTCTGTTCGGTTTCCTTTCTTAAGGGACTTACCACAAGTTCCAGATATCCAGAAGCTTCACATGCCTGCCATTTCATTCTTTTTTTCTCTTTTTCACTTCTGTGAATCACTGACACTTCCTTCCAGCTCCCTCAAAGCCAAACTGGCATGAGGCTCTCTATCCTTTCTACACGTAAGCACAGCCAGAATGGCCACAGAGCACAGCAAGAGGTCTAAGCTCTCACACACACCGAGGTGTTCCTCCTCAGTGCTGCAAAAGGAGCACAAAACCTCACTTGGCCCCTGAGGCCTTTTGCATGTAAAGCAGGCTTTCTACAAGCTGGGCACGGATGTATCCCACTCCATCGGGCCCCTTGGTGCCATGCTATATCATGCAGGTGCGCAGGTAAGCTGCAGACAGCGATGATTTTTCTTTTTAGTAATAGTTGGCTTTGCAGATCTGTAGCACAATTAACCAGGCTGGATCCCAGCAGAGATTTTGGGGTTTGTAGTCTTCTCCCTCATCTGCAAACTGCAATGTTCTGGGAAAGCAGCGGAACATCAGAGACAGGCGCCAGACATTTTGTAACTAAACCAAAGCTTTCTGCTTTCATCAGGAGGAGAAATATTCTAGAGTATGTGCCACAATTCTTCACTGGGAGGGTGGTGAGGCATTGCAACAGGTTGCCCAGAGAAGCTGTGGATGCTCCTGGGGCTGTTTAAAGCCAGGTTGGATGAGGCTTTGAGCACTAGACCACCTGGTTTAGTAGAGGGCTTCCCTGCCCATGGCAGAGGGCTTGGAACTAGAGGATCTTTAAAGGTCCTTTCCAACCTAAACCGTTCTATGAATCAGAAGCAGAAATCTAAGCATTTGCTTCTCAGAGCTGAATTCAGCAATATAAATGAGAATACAGTAGTGTGGTTCATACAAAACAAAACCAGAAACAGCAGATTTTGAGGGCTCAGCAGAACTTTTTAATTTCTAAATCACATAGCCAGCTGGCAGCTCTGTAGTTGTGCATGAGGGGGCAAAACTGGCTGCAGTGCTCATGGGCAGTACGATATTGAAACCTTCTCTGGAGACACTGCTCTGGGCACAAAGGGAGCTGCACGCCCAGGCACGGCCACAGCTGCTGGTGCAAATCAGAGTTAACATTAACGAAGCCACAGAATGAATGCAAATCATCAGAGGCCTGTCATTTAGATGGCAACCTGGGAGCAAATAAAGGCTGAGGCAAGTGACTAGCTAGAATTAGATCTGGGAGGATTAAAGAGGAAGCCCTACTGAAGAAGAAAATTTCTGTGTCTCTTTGTTCAGCCTTTACCCACCTAATCTGAAATACTCAAGCCTATTTCAAAGTATTCAATTTTGGTTTTATTTTTTTTTAAAAAACATAAATTAATCACTCTTTTGGCTGTGACAGCCAGCTCTCCAGCTAGTAAGAAAATTTCAGAAGTTTTTGTAGTAAATAGCTTCCAGCAGAGAATGATTAGCATGAAGATTGATTGCGTGATTTGCCGTAGTATATGGTAAATGTTTTCTGCAACTAAATAAGAAGAGCATGATCCTCCTCTGTGGGAGGGCTGGCTCTAACTGCTCAGAACACCCCAGGGAAAAATAGGTGCTCTTAAAAAACTGTAAAAGAAGCACTAAATAGTGTTTTCTCTTTCCACCGCGGAAGGTCGGGATGACCTAGCACGGTTGCGGTAACATCCTTAACTTAGAGGATGATAATTACAGGTACATTTCCACCTTCAGTGCTGAGAGAAAACACCACACTTGGTATTAATCACCCCTTCAGTACCAAGAAGTCGTGTGTGGCCCCCAGTGTCTTTCACTGGGACCAGCAGACCTGTGGCAGTGGTGAAGGCAGCTCTGACCTGAGCTCTCAGCCTCGTACAGCTGGGTTGTGCTTCCATGTTCACCAGAGCTACAAGAGGGCTATGTTATTAGAAAAGCAGACATCCTCGAATGCACAATAAACCCTTAACAACGCCCTTCATCCTATTCCTCACCTCTTTTCACTAAAATGATAAAAAGCCTGCCTTCTACCTACCAAATACACAACTAGACACCCCCATCATGTGTCTGCTCAGCCTGCTTGCTTTAATGAAAATATATTCTAGAGAGAAGGCTCCCACACTGTCACTCAGAACAAATATGCAAAATTAATAGCGTATTTCAAGATCTTTGCAGACACAATCCCATTTTCTGTGATGGAAAGAGCCTATTTTGGAGGAAAGCAAGCAGTGCATTTGCCTGGGGCCCCAGGAAAATGTGCAAACCCTCCAGAGGGTCCTTGAGAGCAGAAAAGGACCCATCTGTCTCAGGTCTCCACTTCTCACAGTGCACAAATAACACTTCTAGAAGCAGCCTTGAATCATCAGAGCTGCTTTACTGCATCACTTCACACCGCAGCACTGCTGAGGAGGGAAGTGGGGCAAGGCAGAACCTCCTGAGCACCTTCAGAGCAGGGGAAAAAGTTGCAACAAAGGAGTCCTTTAATTTCTCCTCCATCTCTTTCATACTCAAAAGAGAAAGGAAGGGGAGTGCTCAGACTTGGGAGAGGAGAGATGGATTGTGGGCAGATGCTGGAATTTAAGACAGTTGTTTGGCAGCAGGTAGCTTTTGGTAAAATGCTCCATGACGCAGTCTCATCTGAGGCTTTGCAAGCAGAGGAGAGACTCAAGAACACTTCAGTCATTACTTTGGATTCCCTGACTTTCAGACGGGTGCACATGCTCAAAAATCCAACAGAAATGTTATAATCAGTGCTGCAGAGACCCTGTGGGGGACACTCAGTTTGACTTCCCTGTCCGGTTTTTCATTTCACTTACCCTTCTACAGCTGGTAGTATCAATACACTAATATTATTCTCCTTTCTGCTTTAATTTGAGCTTGGAGCTGCCTTAAACTGATTTAATGCTTACTTAAGAAGCTGTGTTACTTCCAGCAAGAGATGGCTTTTACGGAGAGCATTTTCCCCGATGACTTTTTAATCTTCCTACCCTTGACCTTTCGGTTCAAAATATTAAACAAATCACAAGCTATTACTTGTACTTATTAGGCCATTAAAAGCCAAACCCACCTTTTCCCAAAAGCTATGTAGGGGAGGGGGAGCCCAAAGCAAGAAGGTCTAGATAATTATAGTACTAAAGACCAAACATATGTGAATTATTCTTGTGACATTTTCCATTCTTGTTGCCATCTTCAGAATGAAAATGAGGTGCCAGAAGCTTCATTCCCCATACCCAAACTTTATGTGATTTCAGTTATGTGGTACATTACTTTGAGGTTTTTCAATATTTGGAACCTGGGCCAGCTAGCCATTCTCCTAAATTTCTGACTACACACTTAACAACCCGTGGAGAGGAATACATTTTAAGACCCAAGTCCTCAGCCTATATAAATGCACAGACATGGAAAATCTTATGCCAAAGCTCTTCTGTGCACTGTGCCCACTAAAAGGCAGAACAGAGAGAAATGCAAAAGGTCGAAGATCTAGAAAGATTTTTCAGTGAAAAAGAAATTTTAAGGAAAAAAACCCAACAACAACAAACAAACAAATTACACAAACTTTTAGGAGCGAGAGGTTTAAGAACAGCTACAATAAAAAACACCAAAAAAAAAACCTACAGAAACTTCCAGGAGCAAGAGGTTTAAGAACAGCTGCAAGGTTTGGCAGCGTTGATGGTATTTTAGATGAAGTAGCTATTACAGAACAGGACAGTTTACGGCAATAGATATCACAGTGGTTTCCTTCTCTTTCTTCCAGTGACTACATTTCAGACAAAATCCCATTCATTTAACTTTGCCATCATATTTTTTTTAAGTTCAAGTGGTGTGTGGAGAATGTGAAAGGGCATCGTATATCAGTGTACTATGACAAATACTTCCATGTCCAACACTGCCAAACAGCAGCATTTATTCACCTACTTCTGTTCAACCCAACTCTTACATGAGGAGCTGCAGCACATTACCTTGAAATGCTGAATTTTGAGCTGCTGTCCAAAAGGGCAAAAAGCTCATAGGTGTGAGGAAGTGAGAGATGTTCAGGTGCAAGCCAATATATACGAAAAGCATGACTTCCAAGTGCAGAATCAAAAGAAGGTGATAATAAAAGGTATATTTGAGGGAGGTCCTTACTAGTATTTTAATTTGCAATAGAGGAACCACAGACCTTCCCAGAGCTCCTGCAACAGCCTGAGGTGATGAAGGACAGGTGCCTGGGTGTTTCACTCTTCCCTGGCAGAGGAAGGTCAGCTCAGGTCCTGCTAAGGCCTATGTTACAGCAAGACAGTGGAAGGCAAGGTTCTTAGCCCAGAAAAAGGTTTATGAGGTTTGGTGTTATTGCTTGTGTTATTACTGTCCGTGCCTTCACAAAGGCATTAGCAGACAAGGAAAGGGCTGGAATGCTCACAGGCAGGGAGCTTCCAAGGGGCACTTTCACCCGACCCTTGAGTGTCTGCAACCCGTTCTTCTTAGCAGACCTCTTCACACTTAGAGGTTACCAAGTTTCACAGCCAGCCCCCTGTAACGAGATGAGGGTGATGAACATTTTGCTTCTTAAGCAGCAAACTCGATGTTACTTTCACACCACTCAGCTGAGCACACATTACAGTGCTGTCTTCGTCTCTGCTAACAATCATAAAGAGATATCAGACATTTCCTAAGAATCAGGTTACAAAAATGTAGCTGAGAGACATGCAAGGACATAAAAATTCCAACGAGATAAAAGCATCCCTGTTTACATAGCAATTGTGCTTCATTAGACTCAATGTTGCTTCATTATATTCAATGCCATTTAGTTTTGATGTTCATTTCAAGGCTGCTTGTTTATACTGAGGCAGAGAGGGGGAAACACAGTAAAAACTCCAGGCTGAATGCAATGCTGAAATGGATTTTAATATGCAATAAAATGTATATATCATGTTCTAGTTAAGAAAGCACCACTATTTGCTTACATATGTTACTGTACAAACTATATCCTAAAATTAAATTTGCCTTCACTAAATCCCATAAGCAGAGAAACTCTTGACTGAAACAGCTCAGAAACTATTCAGAACAGAGGTATCTTTTTCACCTATTTATGCATACTTTCTGCTAGGTGACATCCACTCCTATTCAGGGCTTTAAATAAACTTTTTTTTTCCCCTCAGGGATGAATTTCACTTATTAGTACTGATGCATATGTCCATCTGGAGTCTTTTGCCAATAGCAAAAATCCAAGGGACATGGGCTGGTACCTTTGAGGCAGAACAGACCACTTGCCACACTGTAAAATTGCCTACTTTCTTAAAATGCTTTTTATCAAATTTCTTATATGCAGCAGCTCAAACCCACTAAGGGTTTAATTTTTCATTTTATTGTATGCTATTTTGCACATCTTGCTATAGGGTTTCCCTGAAAGTGCATAAACTCATTTTAATTGTTCCCAGTGCTGATTCCCATTTAATTAAACAGTAGTACTCTAGCAAGATTTATTATACAGAAACTGAGACTTTTTTAAAGCTGTAACGGAACATATAATAGATGTGTCACATTTTAAAAGCCTAATTAAACCCATTGTTTCTCTATGTCCTCAGCATGTCTCTCTCAAGTGTAAGATATAATTTTAAACGGCTGAGATGTTTATTTCCATGATCATATGAGCCGGATCCACATTTTGGGTGGTTGCTCCTGGCAAAGTGAACGGAGCTGTCAGTAAGAGTATGTGCTGTGTGGGGCACTGAATATAACTCAGATAACTGAAAGGAGTGAGAACCAGAGGACAGGTTTCTCCCTTCGTGGGTTTTGTCTGATATCCTTGGATGGGAAATGTACTGAGTCAGGCTTAGGGAGGCAGGTGGAAACCCAGTCCCATTCCCTCCCGATGTGCACAGCTTTCTGCCCTTCTACACCCCCAAACCGAGCCTGAGCCCTGCAGAGATGAACAGAGGAGAGCTGGATGACCAAGGAGCCTTTCCAGCCTCACCAAAGAGCCTTTATGAGACAAACAAGCTCATCACTAGGGTGGCACAGGGGCTGGGCTTTACCTGCCTGCAGCAGGAAGCAGAGGCTGTTCTTAAATCAGCAAGGAGGACAGAGAAGGGTGAACCAGCCAGTGCCAGCAGGGGAGCAGAGCAGGCACAGGAATGCTTTCCTTCAGGGATGCCTCCCAGGACAGGCTGTTCTGAGCTGCCCCTTCCTCAGAGATGGGCCTCATAAATAAAAGACATTTGTCTGGAGCTGGCTGGGACAGCAGCTTTGCATGAGCTTCCCCCTCCTAGCTCACGGGTGCTGGTGCTGGGTTTCTTTAACCACCTCACGTGCCAGCTCTCACATGCTAAAGGGAAATATAATAACAGTGATTATTAGGACAGAGCCAGGTAGGATTTTTTCCAAAGCGCCCAGCATTAAGCGGACTCTGCTCCCAAAATGGAATCTCCCAGCACTTGCAGGGCTAATTAGGCTACAGCCTGCCTTTCTAAGAGAAATTCCCCCTTATCTGTAATCTCGGAACAGAAGAGACGTGCAGGGTTTCAGAGACAAGCTGAGCTCCAGCCGAGGGAGGGTTTGAGCCTGTGAGGCCAAGCTCAGCTGCCCCAGCGGTGTTGGAGCAGCAGAGCAGAACCCAGGGCTCGCCTCAGAGCTGTTCCTGCCGTGAGCAGAACCGCTGCACCCCATCCCTTCTGCACAGTTAATACAATCACAGCTCATTTTAAAGGCAATCAAATACAGCCAGTCCCTAAAAATGAGAATAATAACAGGCACCAAGGGAGGCAAATTCCCTTAGAGATCATTGGAGATTATCTTAGAGAAGAAAATGCAGTACAAGCTCAACATAAGATGTAATAACTCCTGAGAAACACCCTTTAATGAAGAATCAGAAGCACGGTGGTTATTTAGTCTTTGGCATCTATAACCTCTTATAGTGACGAATACATTGTAATTATTTAGTCTTAAATAAGTAATCACTTTTTTCCTGCTTTAATATTCTGAAAATAATTATATTACTTGAGGTTCATTAACTGTTTCCAGCAGAATAACCAGCTTTATTTAATTAGCTGGATGAAGCTTTTTACTTACTTATTTTCTTTCCATCACTGATTAAACATTAGTTTCAGAAGATTAGCAGCCATTTTCTTCCAGTCAGTATGCTCTCTGGTTTATAATCTTTCCATGGGAGAAAAAAAATTACAGTAAATCAAACTGAAATGCTGTGCTTACTTAGAAAAGACAGCAGTGAGAAATAAGGTTTGCTGAACTCTTTCATCCACTATCCCTTCCTTAGCAGTGGAAATGGTAAAATGTTCAAAAGCAAAATGAATACCACTTGTAAGGGACCAGATTCTCTTGCTACACCTTTGTTATTGAGCAAGAACTGTGCTCTGGTTATCCTCAAAGGGACACCGGCATGACATAAGCATAAACCTGATTTAATACACCAGCCGTGAATTCCACTCACCTGGATTTGATACCAAAGCACTTCGCTTCACAGATTGAAATATGAACCCTTGCTCTCCCAATCCAATTCCAGCACATTATGGGCATCAAACATTGAGGATTTATTATTTTCCTTAAATCTGACTTTAGGCAATTCCTACAGCAGTCAGTTCTACGTGTTTTCTGTAGAAGTGGCAAGTCAAGCATGCCCCTGCATGCTTCAGCTGACCAAAAAGGACAAAATAAATAAGTGTGCACATAGGAGAACTTTTTGACAAAGTGCAACTCCGCTACCCTGGAAGAAGAGAGGGGTGGATGGGAGGGGAATGGTGAAAGTAAGGAAGAAAGCATCTTGGAAACAGATGCTGTGTCTTTACCAAAATCACCATCCAGGCAGCAAAAAGCCCTGCCACCCTTCTGCCTGCCAGGTGCAGGGAGAGGAGGGTTGCAGGCTGTGGTCCGTGGGCAGGACCCAGGGCTACTGGGAATCCAGCAGAGGCTCAGCAGGTGAGGAACATTTTCATCAACAGTTTACATTCCTATGCAAAGGACCAGTCACTGCAGAAATCATTAGCCACCTTCTCTTGCTGAACACCATCTAAACAGCACAGTGACAAAGACCTGGAGCACCAAAAACAGATGATCTTGGGATGGCGACATAACTTCTACTACATTAACAGAGAATCAACACCTTTGTAGAAACAAGATCCAACCACATCTGCTGTCTGCTACTGTCTTATCTTTTCAAAATTTTAGCAAACAGAACCTCCACATCTACAAAGCATGCAAATACAAGCATTAAATTTTATATCCCTCCCTTCAGTAGGGAAGGAAATACTGTCTCAGCTTGCTTAGCCTGTTAATTTTCGTGCCCTTCACAAACTGTGTTAGTCTGCAGCAGCAAAGCCAGAGCTTTCCCACTGTCCCTGCAGCACATTCCCTTGGAAGCAAGCACAGCCAAGCAAATGCATGACTGCAGACTTCAAAAAGATGCACTGCTTTGATGTGCCATGGGTTTCAGGTAGTGAGTATTAGCAGGGGTATCAGGATTGGTATATGAATCTTTAGTGAGGGCATAAATCTATCTATTTCATCATCAATAATAGACATTTGAAATGAAAATGCAATTTGTCCTAACTGAAAATTACAAAGTTCTGTAGATTGTAACATTAATCATTAGTCACTGTTACCTTTCCTGTGCTCAAGGTCTTTTTTTGCCAGAATCATACAAACATAGACCTAAACTCTCAGTTACCTCAAAGATCTTTTCACACCGGCCATCCTAAAACAACTTTACTGCAAACTGCAGTTACAGGAGGAATTCAGCCTAAATATTCCTGCATGGCACATGCAATGGGTGTCCACGTACGGACCCCTGCAGCAGAGGGAATGATGCACTAGAGGAAGATTTTGGGAAGAGCCTTCTGTTTATTCGCACAAAATCGATACCCAGCCAGCCAGCAGTCAGAATTCAGACACCATTTAACACCTATTGTCAGCATAGTTGTTCACATGATCTCTTTGAGCATTATATATATTTTCACAGTGGGTAAAATCTGCCCAGAGTTCAACAAAACATGCCCATCTATTGTCTGGGTGTGGCAGAAGAAAGATGAAAGTGAGATAGAGAAATGGTTTGCTTTCTTTACAGGCAAGTGATGGGGTCATGAAGCAAAAAAAGATTTCAGCCTCTCATTTCCTCCCTGCATAAGCAGTTACCAAGTTGGAGAAAGTCTCTTTACGAAAGAAGGACTTGATGTGTGCTTACATAAAGGATGAGGGGAAAATGATAGCAGGCAGCACTTGGGTTCCCATATTCCCAGAGCAAGATCGAAGTTGGAGGGTCACAAATTCAGCAAAGCAAAGTTTCTCCTTTAAACCTAGTACAACTTGGCAGGCCATTAAACTTCCCTGCAAGAGCAATGGTATTGGGGTAATTTAATCGTTTATTAGTAAAATTCTTCAGTGCAAAACAGTAAGAACACAAATTCTTCAGGACTAAAGGACAAAAAGTTGGGGTTTTTTAAAATCTTATGTTAAGCACGTTATTCCATTTCCCTGTCCCTCAAAACGTGGCTTGCAACAGAACTGGAGGATGAAGCCAACAGCTCTGAATCAGATGCAGCACTGGTTTCAGACACCGACTTCATTGGCTCCAGAGAGTCACTCTGGGCCACCACAATAAATGTGCACCTGGAGCAAGTCCACTGCTGCAATTCAGCCAGTCTGTAAGGGGAGCTCCCCATAAAGCAAAGGGACTCCTGTTCAAGGAGGACAACTAAGATCTTGATGCAGCATTAACTGGCAAAGACTGTAGCTCTACAGACTTCCAAAGATTTCAAGCCTGTGGCTTTGGCAGCCATTTCACAGATGCTCCTTCCCTCCAGCTCCGAGCCTCTCTGCTGGCTCTATCCTGCTCTTCTATACTTCCTTGGCATCTCACAGCTCTGAAAACTATCACTTGCTCTAAATTTTCTAGTCCATGCTCATAGCCAGCAACTGTGGTTGTTGTTGCTCCTTTCCAACTGGGTGTTGTCATCTTGATTGACTAAATGGCAAACCTTTCAAGAGCTGATGTGTTTTTCAACTCACCATCTACAAAATAAGCATCTAATGCTCAAGGTCATGGACAGGAGTTGGGAGGGCAGGAAAAAAGCAACCCCTAAAAGCCAAATAATAGAAAACAAAACTAAAAATCCTGACATTTACTATTTTTCATGGGGGAGGGGTTTGCAGGAAAACTACATGTGATTTTTAACTGCTTGGGGCTATCAGAACACTTCTCAGTCTGTAGATGGGTAGCAGGTTTTGGTAGCACAAAAAGTCATTACAATAAGTTCTCCTTCACTGTCCACCCAAACATAACCCCCCAGTGGGGACAGGTCATCTGGAAATTTATAAAATAGCTCACCACCAAGACCAGTTTTCATCTTCTCTTTTAAATAATTGATAAAAATTGTTTTCCAACCATTTGCACCCTGCAAGAGGATTTCATTTTGTCTTGATAATTTAGGATTTTCTTTCCCTGCTGTCTGCAGTTAAGGACTTTTTTTTTATCTGTTCCATCTGTGAAGTGCAATGAATTTCTGATAGACTCTATAGTGACTGTCCTTACAGTTTAAATCTTCCCAGAGAACTTGTTTACCTGTGCTTACTAACCAGGCTGTGGTGTAATAAATCATTTAAATGGACTTACAATTTGGTTGTAAAACATCAAGGGATGCTGACCAAGAACACTATTACATTATAAGCAGAAAACCCGCGTTACAAACATTGTTCTCATGCATTATACACAGTGCAAGGTTAGATATTTTATGCAGTAATGGAGGCAATAGAGGAGGTTTTTTCCAAGAACATTATCAGTGTACAGAACTATCCTGAAGATGACAACTTCGTGAACCTCACAATGGGACTGATTATGCCCTGAATTAAGTGGTTTTCACTATGATTCCTTTCAGTTTTTCTGGAACAAGTAAATCTGACCGCCCCTTGGGAGCTACATGCACATGTGTACACGTGGCTTATATCGTGGCAGCATTTGGACAATATTACAAACTTGATACCTTTCCATGGAACAAGGTCAACACACATGGTACCCCTCCAGGGCTCCCTGGACATAGAGGAGCTGGAGGGATTTATCAATGATGCATGAAAGCCGTACTACTTTATCACAGCAGGACCTGGAACATCCAGGCAGAGGCCAGGGTGTCATCGTGGCAGCTACTTTAAAATCATAACATAAAACCCCTGAAGTTGCTGGCACGAAGGAAGAGGTATTAACATCATTTGATGGAGAGGAAGAATTCAGCTGACAGACTCAAAGATGACCACACAGAAGCATCTGGCAGAGCCACACAATGTGCCCACACAATCTGGATCATCTGCCCTCACACCAGGACCTGCCTCCCTGTACTTAGTCAGCTTCAAGTCACTCTTCACTTACATAAAAAACCACAGCAAACACAAACATCAGTTCCTGAAGCATCCCATGAATGCACTCACATTACCCAGGAAGACAGACCTACCACCTCCAAAGGGTGATATAGGGAGCAAGAAGTGGATCTGTACGGATGGGACCAGAGCCCAGCTGAGTTACAGAAGTGGCAGAGCTGCACAGCATTACTGCTCAGCCTAGAAAACCCATGTTTATGCTGTTTAGCTACTGGCAGCCTGGGATCCTAGAGAATTTTGTGGAATTAAGGATGCTATCCTGTAGGGAAGGCCCCCTGAGATATCAGAATGACTGGCAGCACACTGTGATACTGTGCAGGAAGGGTTTCTCAGCTTAGTTAAATTTAGCCTTTTTCTTGTGGCTATCAACACTTCACCAGCCAAAACAGAGATAGGATTATAAGCCACAGGCATTGCAAAACTTCATCTTAAGGAGTCAAAGGAGAGCATCAGGTCAAAATGATCTGAACCAAAATCTACTGGTATGAAGGAAGGAGAGCAAAATAGAAAGGAAAACAGAAAACTCATACCACACACATCTTCAGACACTGGGAAGGAGAGAGTCATGGAGGGATGAGACCCAGCCACTGAAGTGTAAAGGAGACATGATGAGGAGATGCAGTGGGACATGGAACAGGTAGTTTTGTACTTCCCATCAGTTTCTCTGCTGCCAACAACCAACTTGTGTGCATGGACACATGCTTGTTGTTGCCCTTCTGCTGCAAGTTTCCACAGTACCTTCTGAAGTAAAAAAGATCACATAAATTTTCTTCGGCCGTGTAGGGAAAGCTTACTTCAGACTTCACAGTCAAGTGGATGAGGAAAGCTCACATGATCTTTTACACTGACTCCAGCACATTGGACACAACAGTCAGCTGGCCCAAGCTGGGATGTTCATCAGACCCAGAAGAGGATATTTGCCATCCCCCAACATTGTCTTTGTTCTTTATAAGCTCTGTGGACACTCCAGCCTGAGAAAGAATCAGAGAGAACTCAAACAGAAAAGCAACTCTTCTCCTTGATGAGCAAAAGTTGATTTGATTTATACTTCTTCCACCTAATCTATAGACAAAGCATAAGAGTGTGCTAATGTGGGGTCAAAGGATGATTCTCTGGGTCAAATTCTGCTCACAGCTGTATGAAAACAGATTTTTACATCCATTTAATTGGTATTTACATTAGTGTAATCAAGTGAAGAAATTGTCTAGTCAACTCTGATCTGACTCTCACACTATGAAAATTCAAAGTACAGGAAACACTCCTATTTAAACAGGCAATTTTATGCAAAGGGACTGGCAACCTCTGTGTCCTTACAAGTCAGCAGTACCACCTTTTAGCACCCCACCACTTCATTTTTAAGCATGCACTTCCATGTTTTGTCCAGTAGACCCCTTATCTTAAAGCAGGATTTTCCTATACATCTCAAAGCATCTACATGGTTCTCCTTGCAACCCCATCCCAAAATTTTGCTGCAAAGCTGGCAGAACAAAGGAAAAAAAAAAAAAAAAAAATCACTGCTGTAATGAAGCTTCTGGCAAACCAAGGTCTCTGCTGTCCATGCACACAAACCATCTCCTCCACCCATTAGTTCCTGTCCACACTTCCCTGAGCTCACCGAGATCTGTTTGTACAGCACAGGGTACGTCAGGTCCATGGCCCATACTGAGTGTTCCTGGGCACAAGTGTAACGCAGACCACAAAGAAATCATTATCAAATCACAGGGAAGCTAAAAAGAAGCAGCTTTTCACCCACTTCCAGCAGACAAGAGGGAACTCAGGCTTTCTTAACTTCTGCTTGTACAATTAACACTCCTTCATTTCACTTTATCATCATGGGGCATTTTCCTATTTGAAATTGTTTATTATCCTGAACCAAATTTTGCTATGTATTTACATTTAATCATCCAGCAAGCCCGATTATCTTGAGTACTAATAATAATCAACACATTACTAACATCACTTTAGTTTTAAGCCTTATGACTAAACATTGCAAATTAATTCCAAGTTAATCAGTTTCATTAGCTATGCAAATATGTCTTCAGCTTAAAGCATTAAATCAGATTTAATTTGCTAAGACAATATTCACTGGGAGTTTATGCAATCCATTCTTGCTTTCCATTAATTAAGGCACATTACACTGTGGGGTCTCTATGCAAAAAAAAAAATTCTGAAAAGACAAAACTGTAAAACTTGTGCCTTCACTTGCAACTTTTGTATTATGACAAGATCTGAAAACAAAAGGAAAAAAATCAAGTCAAGGAGAATAAAACAAAAAAAATCACTACTTCCCTCGTAGCAGAAAATAGAATGGATTTAGATGCATTTAAACTTATATACATCATAACTGTTATCTCAAGACCACTGTGTTAGGTTTTTCTTACTGCAAGAGTAGTAACACGACACCACAGGTTATAGGAGTGATCTCACTTGTGCTTTAATTCTGAAGTATCTCAGTGGAAAGCGTGAAGCAAACTTGCTGAGGAGAGCTGAGGATGCTAAGGTGCAGAATTAGTCCTTACAGAATATGCAGTTGTACAGACCCAGGAGAGTTTGTGAGCAACTAGCACTGTAGACAAACAAACAGAGTTGGTTGATCCTTTTATTTATTCTGGCAAGTTTCCTTTGCATCAGTGGATGTTTCTCCTGTGCAGAAACACAAATATCAAATGTCATTGAGTAGGGATTTAAGTACCTGGCCTACTGGGCAGGAAATTATAAGGGATATCTAAACACCAGGTTCTTAATACAAAAAACAATCTGAGAAATTGGATGTGAGAGCCAGATGAATCAATGGGCTGCATTAGATCCAGCTGTGGATGTGCTCCTTGTTGCAGAACATCTGGGCCTGCAGGGCTAGAGCTGAGCACCCAAAGTACCAGCTCACACAGAAATCACTACTTACCCCTGTAAAATAAGGAAGGGCCGGTCATTAAAATATAACTTGGACTCCCCATGTGCCACTGATGAGTGACTTGGCTTCCAGATACCTCAGCTCTTAACTTTCAGTAACGCTAGCCTGTGAGGAGGGATGCTTGAAGGACTGGAAAGTGCTAAAAGTAAAAGCACTATGTAAACCTTTGCTATGGTTCTCCCATCTATTTAGGTGTTGATGATGTTGGATTTATCCCAACAGCATTGTGGAAATAGTACATCCACAGGGGGAAGTTCTGTTTTGAGGAACACCTTGATGTTTGAGCTACAGAAACAGAATCCCTCCTCAGTCTTGTGAGTGCTGATTTGAATGGCAGCAAGGTGACAGGGAATGGTGCAAGTTATTAGTAGTTACTTGCATTTTACCTCATATCTTCATGTTTCTGCCTTTTGCATTTCTCACTCTTTGAAAAGTTAAACATATCTAAAGGCTGGCCCCAAGCCACACAGAGTATGTACATTTGTGTACAGCTTTAGTGCTAATGAGCAAAGAAAGAGCAGGGGTAATTAAGGATTGACGTTAGAGCTAATTTTCATTTGGCTGGACTATAA
Source organism: Machaerirhynchus nigripectus (assembly GCA_013397975.1). Taxonomy (NCBI): domain Eukaryota; kingdom Metazoa; phylum Chordata; class Aves; order Passeriformes; family Dicruridae; genus Machaerirhynchus; species Machaerirhynchus nigripectus. The sequence goes on from VZRQ01001302.1 coordinate 303,493, forward strand.
CTGTTACAGGATTTCAAAAGATTTTTCTGTTTCAGATACATCTTGGCCTGATACCAAGTGTTTTTTGATTTCAGTGACAATGAGCTTGAGCCTCTCAACACTCCTCGCTCCGTCAGGCCGTGACTGGATATACAAGGAGTTCCACACTCCAGTCATCCCACAGATGTGGCCATGCTGCCCTCTGCAATGACTTGTCATCCACACTAATGATGATGTTCCATGGAAGGGTCCCCAGGGAAATGGATCAGGTTGAGTCTACCTAATTTGAGAGCTGACAGAGGGATCTTCCCTTTGCACCTTTGGTATGTGGAACAAGCGAAATAATGCCACATTTGAACCCCCTGTGCTGAGGTGCAGCTCTCCCATGACATCCCAAGCCAGGAGCAGAGGGGACAGGAGAGCCTCAGACCCATCTTTCTCTCCCAAGCAGCTTGTGCTTTTCGTCTGGGACACAATTTCTGAATCAAGACTGAGCCTTTCCAAACCAGTGAAAACTTCCTGCTGTTCTTTTCCATTCTGCAAACCATTTCTCACAAGCCATCTGCCTCGGCTTTGGCATGAGGACAATCTGGTTAGATTGGGGTTGGCACCAAGCCAGTTGATTAAACCAGTGCTCTCTCAAAAATGTGTCTGCTCAAAAGGCAGTTTCCTGGACCATCCATAATTCAGGTTTATTTTGTAGGACCATCCAGTTTCCTGGACCATCCATAATTCAGGTTTCTTTTGCACACCTAAATTGCATCAGTTATCATATAGAAGTAAAGTCACATCTAGAGACTGATGTACGACTACACCCTGGCACAAATTCCACCCTGTCACAGCCACATGAACTTGGAGTAACTGAACGTAGACAAATGGACTGGGTTGTAAAGGTTGGGTCTCGCTGCTTCACATGGGAAGATGAAGGATGGGATATGCACCTGTCTCCCATGGCAGCTTCAGCAAGTATTTACCTCTTTAGCAGACCTTTGCAGGACGGGAGCTCTTACTCCATGGATCCACAGGTAGCTGTACCTGCACCATTCATCCCCTACACTCAGTGGGATTAATGCACACAACTAACTTCAGCCTATGAGTGTGCTCAACTTACTTTTCATGAGATTGCTCACACCCATGCAATTCCAACAACTGAAAGGCATCCCAGAAATCAGAGACAAATTTAAAAAAAAAAAAAAAATAGCTTCTTGTTGTTACAGTACTTCACTTTTTGCACATGCTCACAGATTTTAAAAGTACAGAATTAAAAATCACTCATCTCCTTTAGGTTTTACTCAAAACAAATTAAAATGTTTGCTTTTGTTTTCATTTGGAGCCCCTTACTCCCTTTAGCAGAATACAAATCTGTACAAAGGTTTCATGGACACATAAGAAGTGTTGATGCGCCCTCCGTCTTTTAGGATTTGGTAATCAATTACATATTTATTTAATAAAGATCACAGCAAATTAAATTTTTTTAAAGAGAATATTTGTTTTTCTTTTTTAAGTTTCCCAGTTGCTCATCTAAACACGACACACACCAAAAAGTAATGAGGAAAGGTGTGAAAAGGGACTATCTTGACCTCTACATTTTTCACAACCAAGAGATGTGCTGAGCAAGTTTCATTTGTGGAGCTGCTTCAATTACATATGAACTCACAAGGAGTGCACCCTGTTCCTGTTTATTTGAACCCAAAGCAGCTGAAGTGGAGGCTAAAAGCAACTGACATCCTGCACTGATACAACCTGGCCCCATTCTCAGCAGCTACACCACAAAGAGTGCCCTCATGACAGCAAAGAAACATTAGGCTCCTATGGCCAGCCTGCCCTTCGGAAAGGAACATAGCACACTAAGAAAGAAGAGAAAAAGGAAAGTAGGGGAAGCTCCACAAAATATCTGTCTGATACTTATCCCACCCATATTCTTCTGCTTCATTTCATCCAGAAAACACTCTCCTCTGGCAGCCGTGCACACAATCCCACATTTACTCTGAGCCAAAAGGAACGAGGTGGAGGCAGGAGAGTTGAGCCAAAGGGTGCTTGCTGTGTGATCTGGGCATGCAGCAGCTGCTGGCTGTCTAAGCCAGAGCTCTTTCCAGCTCCCCTTCACACACAGGCTTCATCTGTGCTCGGGGGAGCCAGCAAGAGGCACCGCAGGGCAGCACCAACCCTACAGCTGGCAGCGCCTTTGGCTTCTTGGGCTGGCATGGGGAGGTAGGAGAGTGGGAGCAGAGCAAACTAGCACTGAAAGGAGTAGGAAAGAATGCTGTGTGCGAGCTGGAAATAGGGAGGAAAAATCAAGTCCCCTACATGGCAGAGTCTCAGGGTAGCAGTGCCTGCTGGCCAGGCAGTGAACGTACAGGGAGAGCCCCACAGGCCTCAGGGACCTGCTCCGCTGGGCACCTGGGGCTGGTAGGGCCACAGCAGGAGCGGTGGGACTGGGGAGAGCTGAAGAGTGCCAAAGCTTGCTTTGTTGGCCCAAATGCCTTTGGAGAGGACATGAAGCTCCTACAACCCAGAGGAGGCCAAGGGACAGGATCTGAAGCACATAAGGGAATGCACAGCTGAGAACGTGCCTTGAGTACGTGGGAGAACATACCTCAAGAAGGGCAGTGGAACACCCCAAATTAACATATAAAAATAGACAATGACTCCAAATCCAAACAAATAAATAATCAGAAACACTGCACTAAGACATTCTCTGTGGCCCTTGCCGCTCCATAGGGCTTTGGTGATGTGAGCCACCACCTGAGGACTCGCTTTTAGTCTCCTTTGGCTGGTATTCAAACAAGACTGGCCCTGCTGAGCCTGACAAAACACTTCCTTTCATCCACAGTAGGCTAAGCTCAGTGGGAGAACAAGAGGGTGTCCTGATGAGAAAACAAGCAGAGAAGTGTTCCAGAGGCAGCTGGTAGGGTACACATCTCAGAAGGACATTAACAATAATAATACATATAGAGAAATGCAATAAAGTCACAGCAGCAAAGGCCTGTCAGCAAATCTGAATCAGAAATTGTAGAGGAAAAAAGAAAAAGAACAAGCAAAAGTTATAGCAAACTAAAAAACATATGAAAAACTACCTCTTACCTTCCTTTACTCCAGGCAGCAGCTTGCAGGTGCTCAAACCCCAACCAAGAGCAGCACCACTCATCTGGACAGTGGGAGGCACAAATCCAAGTCCCCTTTGAGCATGAAAGGCACCAAACCCAGGCTCCCTTCCCCTTATAGGCAGCAGCGTTTCTTCCCTTTGTGGAAGCTCTTTAAAAGACAGGGATGACTTTACAAGGATTTCCTCCTCCCCAGTGCTAGGTGTGGTGCTTTGCAGCTCTGGAGCCTGAATGGATGCAGCTGTTTGCCTCCAGGAACCCGGCTCTAGGGTGAGCTGGGCTTCATATTCCTGCCTCTGCCCAGAGCTCCTTGGCTTACTCTGGATGGCTCTTTATACAGCTTGCATGACTTGGGATCACTTTTTTTTGAGGGGTCTCATTCCTTCCATGAGCTTTACAAGAAGCTTATAGACCAAACTTTGGAGATGGGTGCTGCTGCTGCAGTGGTTGGACAGGTAATATGTAGGCAGAGAATTCTGGTGTCAGCCCCAGGTCTTCAACCTCAGGTGATACAATTACTTCTGCAAAAACACATCACAGCTGAACCCAGGTAAGAAATTAAACAACCGGGGTCAGTCATCTCCTGGGGCTGTTCCCAAGCATTACACTAACTCCTTATCCACACCTGTGAAGCACTACTGAAAATAAAATTTAAAAATTTTAAAAAAGAAAAAAAGAGGTATATGAGGTTAATCACAAGAAAACCAAAAGTGCCTATCATTTAGATCTTGATTCCAATCTCACTTCATGTTGGTGTAAATCGAAATGTCTTTCATTTTTGTTGAATTTCTGCCAGTAATCGTTTAAAGGTTTTACAGAATAGTCTTTCTTTAGGGCTACTAGGCACTGTATATTCAGGGAGATAATCTGGTTGTCAAGATGGTTGAAAACATTAATCTTTCTTGATTTTGGCCTGACAACGCAAGACACAGATCTCCCCCAAAAACATAATGCCTGCTCTAGCTCATTACCTAAACAGCTGACAGACTCCATTAATTTGACATTGAGTTGGGGAAAAAAGAGCTGTATGCTTTGTAAGTCATATAAGGGCAAGCAGAAATCATTCCTGCATGTTTTATCATTATTAATGCATTTTCTGACTGATGGCCAATTATACAACATCCTACACCCTTGGAGAGGATCACCTTGGAAATACTGACCTTGAAGTAATGTAACCCTCCTAGATGGCAGTGGAAGAGGTAAGAAAGTGAACAAGCTGAAGATGGATAACACTACTACTTTTTGAAATGAACACCAAGACTTGGAATTATTCTCCCTTCTGAGCCTACATATATTTGTCTAACTCAAGAATTTCTATTTTAATGAACTCCCAGGAAAAACAGGGGTATTAACTGCTTCCAAAACCATTTTATGATGTTTAACAAAAGAACAGCATTTATTTAATCATTATAGTACGGGCAGTTCTGGTTTTTTATCAACAGTTTATGAGCTTTTATTTTTATCTAATGAACTTGTACTAACTATTAAACTAATATTTAATTACTGAAATTACTGCAGTCTTTTAAGAGTGTCCCCTATCCATCTCTGCACTGTCAGAATCACACGAGCTGGCCTGCCTTATGTAGCAATTGAAACTCAATGTAATTGCAGCCTTTTTGAACCTGAAAGTCCATGAAATACTTGAACCAAAATCTCAGGATCTAGGCAGCATGCCATTATTTTTTTCACAAAGTATCCATTTATCATGGGAATGGCAAAGTGCAGAAACTCAGTGGAATTCCACCAATCTGGCCACATCTACTGATAGAATAAAAAACACCCGTTCTGACTAGGACCACTAAAGAGACATCAGAAATGCCACAGGTATTTTTGTCCAGGGTGGCATCCCACAGCACAGAGCAGACACATACGTAAAATTAACAAGGTTGGGTGCAAAACTGCTTCTTACTTCATGAACTTTGGAAGTCACATTTTGGTCTTATTTGAAGCAATGTTAATCCAGAGTTCAATCACATTCAAATTTATGCCATTACAAACATGAGCAGAATTTGGCTCTTAAATTACAGCGCTAAGCACAACAGATTTTGTTTCCCTTGGAGTGTTTCAAGCTCCTGATACAGAGACAGCTTTTATGTCTTTAATAATGTCTTCTTCCTGAATTCAAAGAGGTAAGCATCAAACACAACCCAGAAGAGCAGGGCTCCCTTCATTGCTCACAATGGTTTTAATTTATTTTAAAATAGTCTTTAAATCAGTGCGTAATACGTGCTAAAAGTGACAGAGGAATCAGGCTCAGACCTCACTGTGAATGGCTCAGACCTCATTGCAAATGGCTGTACCACCCTCTTTTGACATTTTGAGATAACAGACAAAAAAATAAATAAGAAGGTGAAAGGAAGTCTTTGGAAGAGGGACTGAAAGACCACGCTGTACTTAATTATTGGATTTATCATCCCACTGACACACGGATTACTGGATCAAAGACCAGGGGGCTTGTCATCTAGTGAATAAAGCTTACAACTCATCCTACTTCAAAGCTTACCCAGCCTTTAGGCTTTGCCGTGTTACTGTACCTGTATGAATTCACAGCCTGCCTTTTCCATCCAGTGCCCCTCTCAGGCACTCAGATGCTGGTGCAGACGAGGAGCCCCACCGGCCTCACTTAACACCTGCAAGTGTTACAACACTTGCAACACCTGCACACAGTTATAGATAAGCCAGACTTAACCGATGGGTCAGTCAGAGAACTAATTCTAGGGCCCAAGTGGGACAAATCCCACTCCCCTAATTCACCTAATTCTCTCCTAATTCACCTTCCACTGCAGAGCTGGCCCTGTTGCTGAGAGCCCAGGGTTAACTCCCCAGTGCACTCATAGCCTCCACATAAAGATGCAGAGCACCCACAAAATGGTCACAGTCCTCTAATTCATAAAGACACGAGCACTAACCCTTCCATTATATTCATGGAGAACTGACAGCTCTGGCACTACACTGAAAGGACACGCAGTGAAGTCCTGGAGCACAGTAACAATTGCACAGAGACCTGACCAGAGCCAGATTCTTTTCCAACTGCTTACATACAAGCCACAGGCTTCTTCCTCTCTCAGCATCCTTCCTCCAGCCTTTACTGGAGGTAAATTACTGGTTTATTTACCCTGGACAAAGCCCTTCCCAAAAACTTAATTTTTTTTGATCAGGAATTGCCACAAATCATAGCACAATGCTGCCAGACAAACTGGGAAGAAAAGAATCGATCATTAAGTAATTGGCTAAATAACAGACCCACTTTCTGTAAACAAACTCTCCCATTAATCAGCACTCAGGAGGATGGATGTGGTCCAACGTTACTTACTACTTGCTGCTTTGTGACTGTAGTGACATATTTTTAACAGCGTCTTTACAAACACGTTTACTTTTGGAGTTCTGGGCCTGGTTAAAGCAAAAGACAGTGAAATGTTAAAAATGTGATCAAAAATCCAAGTAACGGAAAGGAGCTGAAGGTTTCTGTTAAATGGGAAGCAGTACTTGACTAAGCTGGCTCAATCACTGTCAGCTCTAATTCAACTGTAATTAACACAGCTCAGCACATTGAGCAGTATGTTAGCAGGGCTATGTCGGCTATTCTGGCCAAGTTAATCTATAGGATAGAAAATAATGAGCCACTTTAGGTTTAGTTCACTAAACAGCACACAGAAAAGCACTTCATCTTTTCAGTACCACAGTGAAAAAACAACCTCACACAGAAAGCAGTGTGATGTGCCATACTGCCTGTTACCTCTGTGCTGCTCTTGGTGTGACACCTGCTCTTAGGATGAAGTGTGCTCTCAGGAACGATGGGATCTGAATTACCATTGCACCCTTATAAGTCTGTCTGCATATAGGAGACTAAAGCCAAAAGAAAAGCATAATTCCTCGTGACAGATGTACGCAGCATCAGACATTTCTAACAGAGTCTGGGTGGAAGAAATGCTGGAGCATCTGTGGGCTGCTCTGCTTTTCAGGCAGAAAGCACAATCCATGGCAGCCTACATGCTCACTGTTATCTTCTGGAAACTAGAAAAGCATATGTTACAGCAGATGCTGCACTATGATTTCCCCCCTTGGACTCTGTTAAGGGCATTCAGCTAATTGTAGCACTGTAATTAGCTGTGTTCTGTATCTCAGAAGCAATTTTTTCTGCACAGGAGTATTCCACTGGCACTACTTCTCTGAGGAACTGTAAAAAGGCATGTTAAGGTTAATAAATGGGGAAAGAGAAGGAAAGATAGTAAATTAGAATAACTGGCCTAAACTGGGTCTACAATGACTGCAAGTTCTGGGTTGCTCCTGACCAAAGTGGGCTGACAGGTTGCAGCCCTGAGTGAGAAACCTTGTACCAGCTCCTCCAAGCCAGATCTGCCAGTCCTTGCTCCATCAACCCCACATTTCAGGTCAGTGGGAGATCCAAAGGAGTAAGGACTGGGGGGTTTTCCTGTTTGCATTTTTTGCCTGTGCAGAACAAACCCACAACCTACAGCTGGAGCTCTGGCAGCTGTTATCACTCCTGCAATTCCTCTCTGCTGAAGGGCTCACATACACTTCTGCACAGTGGCCTTGAGGCAAGGATTCAGGAAGGCACTCCAACATGTGTAAAGCAGTCCCTGCCTCTGCCAGCACTTGAGCAGAAGAATAACATCAGGCATATCTTTAATTCCCTGTGACTTCAGTGAAACTTCAACCCATCAAACTTAAGCTGCCACTTAAGTACTGCCAGAATAAAGATGGTTCCTTGAACTGTAAACGGCATATATTGCCATTCATTCCGATTATCCAGCCATGTAAGAATGTAGGTGTGAAACTCTTTGTAGTGGTTTTGTTGTGGTTACAGAGCTGTAGAAGGCTCCTCCATGCATAAACTGCTGTTACTCCCAAGTCTGTCAATTTAGGTTACACGCCATGTGAGTATATGCCTGTACTATGGATAATTACTGCTTCATCTTGGATGGATATTAACTCAGGACCAGATGTGCAAACAGCATGGTTAATAGTCGTGTCTTTCCATGAGAAATAAAGATTTTTGCTTGCAATTCTAATTTAGGTATGTTAAAAAAAAATTGGCACCAAAACATTTTGATATATACAGGTAACATTTCTCAGTTTCAGGGGGCACAGTGTTCAGGGATAGGTGCACTTTCAGGGGGGTAAAATTTCTTCTCCCTCTGTGTACAATATTCCCTTGACAGCTTAGGTGAATTAGTGGGCTGAATGCAATTAAGTATGATTGTTACAGATTATTGAATGGTTTTTGCATTTGGTCACAAGATAGATGCTCTTACACACGTGAGCATAAAGACACATACGTTACATTTGTAAGATTTATAATTGCACAGCTAATCATGATGCTCTGCCAAACCTGCTAAATGGGCGGGACAGAGATCTGATATGTCTTGATATCAGCACAAATCCAGCCCTCAGTAAGCCTTAGGTTACTAAACACCTCACAGCCACTGGTACTTTACATGGAGGTCAAAATGCTGAAGGCTAAAGAGAAGCAGGTAAGGACAGAGAAATGCCCCTGCAGCCTGTGCTATGCTGCCACTGCTGCCAAAGATGAGAGTGCAGCTCATACCCAAACCAGCTTGAGTAAACCAGCTCTCAGTAGGCTGCAGCACACAAAAACCACCTTTGCCCAAAATGGCTGCATCGCAGCGAGGCCAGTCTGACCCTACAATTCACCATCACAACCCCACAGCAAGCCCTAAAGGTCACAGAGGCCACTCACAGAGCCTTGTCTCCCAGGCATGACACGGGCAGAGCAGTGCCACCGCTCCTGGCACGGACTCTGCTGAGAAAAGTAGTCACGTCTCAAACACCACACACTGTTCTAACACCCTCGTTAAAAATAGCCTCAAAGGCATCTGAGCATCAGTGAAATCCTGCAAACCACCAAATGCTGCGGATAATGGGGGCAACCCATGACACCTGCCGGGTAAAGAGTGACAGCAGGTGTCACTCAGCCATGCTGCTCCCCATGCTCTTCCAGGATGGCTTGTCAAATGAATTTTCTTCTTAATTTTGTGGTGTTTTGGGGGTTTTTTTAATGATGATGCACTACTTTGCCTGACTTTGGGAGTATAGGCAGTTTTGCGGACAGGCAAACTATCCAGAAGAAGGGAGTTTGCTTCTTCCCACCAAGTGCACATGCAGTCAATCAGGAACCAAGCTGCTCCTTGGGAACCAGTGACTTGGCAGAAGAAGTCTGGAGATGGGACTCTCTTGCTTGCCCTCTGACCGTCTCCTCCCCAAATCAATGCATACGGGCCCATGTAAATAATGCAAGAGTAAAACCAGATTTTTCCTCACTGATTACTCCTCCCGTAGGAAACCAAGTTGCAGGAACCCAGAAATCTGCTACTGTTTGACACTGGCAGCTGAGCGTCAAGAAAGGGTCAGCAGTGCCACACAGACAGATCTCAAGGAAATTGCAGGTCCTCACAAGGGCACAACATTTACCCTACACTTACCAGCTGGCACAGTTCAGCTGATCCCTTGATTTCACAACCCCATCGCTTTCTTTGATTTCAAAGGTGGTGGGGAGGTGGGGTGGGGGGACAAGGAGGAGAGATCAATATAAAGGCACATGCTAGCTGGAATTAGGTAGACCATCCATCAGAATAACCCTGCTGTAGTGCTGGATAAAAGGGTGTGCCAAGCACAGCAGAATAAAGTGACAGAGCACACCTCGTAACCATTGCAAGGTCAGGATAAAAGCTAACATCACTATCAGCTAAAGTGGAGCCAATGACACTGAAGGAAGAAGGCTGAGTGGATGGTAGGGCTCTTGGAAGGGACAGCAAAGCAGGGCTTTGCCACCCAAAGTGGCACCCTCCTGTGCAAGATTTGGTTCCAGTTCCTGATCCAGATGGACACAGGTCATGATGTTGAGGCCAGTCCAGGGGAGTTCTTAGCAGTTGCTAACTATTCCCCACCCTCAGTCCCTGCTGAGAACACAGGGATGCCCCAGACAACACATGCCCCATTCCTGTCTCACATTTTATTCCTGAAATGTATAAAGCCTTATTATTTGATTCCACGATTTTAAAGTTGGAGGAATGGTTGTCAGGCAAATCCCATGTTGAGCTGGGTCATTCCCTTCTTGACTCTGACTTTTCCTGGATACACTTGAAGAGAGGGGTAGGATGATGTACCCATACCCTTCTACTTATTTTACAAATCCTGCTCTGGGGAACAATTATCTTTTTGGTGGCTTGCTCCATCACTCACCATAAATAAGGTCCTGATTTCTAACTAGCTTCTAACTAGCTTCCTTCTAGCTTCTTGAAGCTCTAGTTGTAGCAATAAACAATAATAACAACAACAGCAATAACGATAGTTGCGTGGAAAACAGTCCTTTACAAAATGGATGGGCCTTTGTGGAGATAAGTAATGCTGAGAACATGATTTCTGCTTTCATGCAAAGGGTATAATTGATCATAAAGTAACAAGTCACACACTCAGAAATGCGTCTCCGATCACCCGGCAGGCAAATTATAATCCTTCATCAGCGATACAGCGACCGTGCCTGGAGCTGTAAGAGAGCGTTTGACACGGACGTTTGTATCCCAACCACTTCCATCCTCTAACGAGGCTGCTGTATCCGCACCATAAGCATCTACCCCGTTAAGGGAAATGCGGCATATTTTCCCCCAGACACAAACTCTCAAAGACGTTCACAGCCAGATAAATGGGTGCTTGCAGGGCCCACACCTCCTCACAGCTTTCCCACTAGGAGCGGGGGGCACTGGGGACCTTTCCGCTAGGAACGGGCAGCACCGCTTGTGGTCCCTCCTAGCTAGGACAATGGGGAGCAGAACTTCTGAAAATCCAGGGAAACCTTCTGCCAGCCACCTGTAGGCTTTGCAGCCAACTTTCCCCAGTCAGAGCAGCCGAGGAAGGACGTTCCCCGGGAAGCCCCGGGGGCCGGAGCGCGGCATCCCCGCGGCGGCGGGCGGCGATCCCGCCCCGGGGCGGGGGGGAGGCGGGCGG
>VZRQ01001302.1:314577-387635 GCA_013397975.1 Machaerirhynchus nigripectus
CCGCCGCCGCCGCACGGCGCGCTGCCCGCGCCCGCCCGCGCGTAAGTACCGCGGGGCGCTCGGACAGGGACCGGCACAGGCACGGGATGGGGGCACCGGGGCCGGGGGGGACTGCGGCGCCTTTCCACCCGCCGCGCGGGCTGGGAGCATCCCTCGCCGCGCGGAGGTGCGAAACGTGCGGCTGAAGTTTGCAAACTTTCGAAGTTCAAGCAAACCGGGACGCGGAGCTTTTCCCTTGGGGAGGAGACGCGCATCCTTTCGGGACCTTTTCTCGAGGGACAAACTGTCTCACTCTCCAGCAGCTCAGTGACAGAGGAACGGGGTGCAGGTGTCAGAGTTTTCTGTGCTCTCCCGCTGTAGCGGGAGGCATAAACTGCCGCTCCTGTCCCAAAACCAACGCCTCGTATTGGCATGGTTGGCTTTAAAGTAACCTGATTAAAATCCTGAGATGTGATCTTAACCCTTCTGTCAGTTCTAGAGTTTGGTTTTTTTCTTTCACAAATCTGCTGGACTTCTTGGAACCTCTTCTCCCAAAGCTTGTGTGATTATTTTTCCCTCTATCCTGAAGCATCAAAATCCTCCTCCCTGTTCTCCTTGCATCTTCTTGAGGTGCAGCTCACTGACAAGTTAATAACTACTTTCTCTCCCCCTCTCTTAGTAAAAAAGCTGCTGTGAGTTTTGACAGCTGTTTAGATCTCTGCAGGGTGGTCCATCATAACTTTCTGCCTATTGCTTTGCTGGGAACTAGGATCAAATTAAAATAACAAGGCACCGTGCACTTTCCCTTTCCCCACACCATAGTCCAAGCTCATGATCTAGGAGACCAGACCAAATAATTGATATACGTAGGTATACAAGTGTTGTGTTGTTTATGGGCTCAGTTACAGCCCTGATCTAAACAAACATGGCATCAAAATATGGGATTAGAAGAGCAGCAGATAGAATACTTGCCATTTCCAGGATCCCTTGGTTATCTCTGCATGAATTGAGCTGGGGTTTTCTTATTATGACCCTTTTGGTAACAAAGCCTATGTTTTCCATTTTCATCTAACTTGTTTGTAAATTTAACTTGTTCTTGAAATTCCCTAGGGATGATACTAACCCTGATCTCCTCTTCCCTTTCTCCCTACTCAAGTGTGGATAGGAGCAAGGAAACCTAATTTGTATTAATCTAGAGCCATGTGAACCATTCCTCCAAAGTGAGAGATTCTAGAAAAGTCTCCATCCTGGATTTGTTCCCTCCCTATTTCCCTGTGTTACCATAGTGTCAGAGGAAGCAGAGCCCATGGAAGCAGGAGAGAGTCTCCACAGTTTATACAACAAGCACATTTCTCCCCCAGTATTCACAGCCCATGCAGAGCAGCCCATGCAGTGGATTAAGCATGTTTATTAGGACGATGCACATCACAGCCCAGAGAGGTTATCAAGAGTCCTAAAGTTATGTGATTTTATTCTTTCTGTGTTTTGGTTTTGTCTTTTATTTCTCCTTTTTCCATCTGTCACCCCAAGAAGAAACCACATTTCAACCTAAGTGATCACGTTAGGACAGATAATGGGTTTATGGCTGCTGCCAGTTCTGCCTCCCTGAGAGCAACAGGGCTAGGTTATGGACAAAAAGAAGAGAAAAAATTTCCTTTCTACCTTTAATATAGCATTTAATCTTGATGATTGTACACAAAGTCCTGCTATTAGGCTGGCTGTAGAAACCAACTTTACAGTCAGAAAAGAATTCAACCAAGATTTAGCTCAATACTCCTACAGAGAAAATATTTACACTTAGAGGTCAAAAAATTACATCTTTCAGTCTGCACTCACAGACGTATCCAGTTCCTTCTGATTCCAACCTGGTTTATATTTGAACCTGAACCTATACTATTAAAATTTCCACTTCTTTGTATTTTTCTAAATAGAAATCTTGCATTCATCATACAATTACAAAGCTGTACATATAAATGTAGTCACTAAACCTACAGGTGTACATGTATTCTCACTCTTTTGTTTAGTTCTTATTCAACCTCTTTTTACTTTTCTTTCCTCTCTTCCTTTGGTTTTCATACCAGTTTCTTCTTACACATTTAGCTGTTGTCTTCCCCTCTCTCTTACTCCTTCCCTTCTCTCTTATTCATACAGTTTTTGGAGCTTTGTTAGTGCTGACTGCCTCTCTTTCCATACTTTACCAATCTTCTTAGCTCTATTCTCCCTTTGCACAGCTCTGTGTATGAGAGACAAAGCCAGAGAATGTTAACTTTATCCCCTCATAGCCACATCTGTACCTGGAATCACAGCATGGTGCTGGCAAGTGCATAGATAATTTGGGGGGGAAATGCTGATTTAGGTTGTTCCAGCACAGTCCCTGGGGTGCCCACGTTCTTCCATCAGTGCCACTGTAACACAGAAACCAGACCTCAGAAAAGTCCTTCTTAATTGTATGGTCAGCCAAGAAAATAAGCTCCAGTATGTACCTCCAGTTCTGAGTAAAATCTGATGCTGTAATGATCTGTGCTTCCAAATGTATTTTTGATACTTTGTTACATTCCTAGTATATATCCTGTAGGGAGATTTCAGACATTTTTCATTACCCGAGTTATCCTTGCCATGTCACATTATTGCTGAAAAAAGTTTTCAGAATTATTAGACTTCTGACAGGTTGCAGAATTATAGGGTTCATTCACTCCTGAATTGACCATATTTTTCTCAAACTCCTGTTTTTAGTTTGGACATTACACAGACACCATAGAACCTCCATTATTCAGACACCTTTGGATGCCCTTTGGCTACAGCAGCTATATGTCCTCTTAGTCTCAACAAAAAAATAACCTTTAATGCACCATCATATTTTGAAACAAAACATTATTTTCTTTCTTTTGAAGTCTCATATATACTTTTGGGGTTTTAAGCAAAGTCTAGTTGGATAGGCACCCAACTCCAGCTGTACAGCAATGGCCATTGGATAACTTAAGACCCTTTTGCCCCTTCAAAAACTTCAATTCATGGTGAGATTCACTTTGCCGTACCTGAATGTGTGCCCCTGTGTGCAGAGCTTCTGTGGTTGGGTGAGTGACATGTTATTAGGCACCAAGTTACAAGATAATCAAATACAAAACTTTGTGGCAAAAGCCTGAAGAAGTAGACAGTTCTACCATGTCTTCAGTGGGGGCATATTTGGCTCTTTGGGATTGTCAAAAGAATTCAGTTTCAGGGCCAAAGTGTCTTATCATATCACCCATCACCATCTAGTGGGAGGTGCTCTTTGGGTGCTTGTGTTATATCATAGTTCACATTTCAGGTAGATAATGCCCAACATACAGGGCTTTAAAAATCAATGCCGACCCTTTACACAGCCCCCCAGAAGCTGATAAAAATCCTAGGAAAATAGTGGGTTTTCAGCCATAGTTTCAATCAATATTCCCAATCCTCCCAAGTTTAAGGATGCTACAGAATAAAATGCTTGCCAACAAGTCTGCCTTTTGGGCATTAAAAATAAATATAATCCTATAAAATAGACACATTAAAATATAACAACCAACCCAGCTACAATAACTCATTCGTACCTATTGCTACTGGGCCTGAGCTTTTTATATTATTATTATTATTTATCAATTCAACTAAACACTTTTTGCAAAAGGCCAGTTCTGTAATACAGCGATTTCCTCCGGTGGTGTGAGTGGGCTTGGGCTTGGATTCCTCCTCAGCAGGACTGCAAGTGCTCCTGAGCTCTTGGGGCATCCAGAGCTCTCGAAAGCTTTTGTTGGAGCTCAAGTCTATGTGGTGGCAGTTCCTGTCTTTCCCAACACTCCTGGATAACCTTAAATACATTTAGCTTGGCCATTTCAAACCTTACTGCCACAAATTATGTACCTTGAAAACCAATCTTGATCATATATAGAAATGGCAAGGGCTGCTCAATGCCAGGAAGTCTGGCTGGCTCTCCACTTCTTTCTGTCTTTTCCAAGGATGAGAATCCCTGCAGTTCTGTGGAGCTGCAGCATTGTCAGTGCTGAATGACAGCAACGAGTACAAGCATACAAGTTATGATGCATTAGAGATTAAAGAAACTTTACAGGTTTTCTTAAAAGTGCGAAAGTTTATCCTGTAACAATAGTCTTTCAGAAGAGTGCAGGTAACTTGTATTAAAGATGGGTGCATCCCTCTTTTCATGAGCTACAGAAGTCAGGCCAGCAGTGTGGGCAAGTTAGATATATAAAAGCTCTGCAGCTTTATAAAAATATTCTTTGTCAAAAGCTTCCTCAGCTGAATGGCCATATCTGAGTATCACACACAATCTGAGTGCTGTCAGAAAGAAATCTGAACTGGCCACCCCACCAAAAAGACTGAGCAGATGAGACATCTACAGACAGAGAGGAACGGCCTCATATTCACAATTCCTGGTCCTCAGGGGGGACTTCAACCACAGCAGGACATAAGCAATCCCAGGGGTTTCTGGAATCCTTTGATGATAACTTCTGTCTCCAAGTGATGGAGGAGCCATCTCACCAACAAGGAGGGGCTGGCACGGAATGTGAAGCTCAAGGGCAGCCTTGGCTGCCAGGACCATAAATGATGGAGTTTGAGATCCTCAGGGCAGCAAGGAGGGCGCACGGCAAGCTCATTACCCTGGACTTCAGCAGAGCAGACTCTGGCCTTTTCAGGCACCTGCTTGGCAGAGTCCCATGGGATAAAGCTCTGAAAGGAAAAGGGGCCCAAGAAAGCTGGTTGATAGTCAAAGATCAGCTCCAAGTTCAGGAGTGATACATCCCAACAAAGAGGAAGTCAGGCAAATCACCAGGAGGCCTGTATGGACAAACAAGGAACTCCTGGACAAACTCAAGCTCAAAAAGAAGGAATAGAGGGTGGAAGCAAGGACAAGTAGCCTGGGAAGAATACAGAGAAATTGAGAATATGGGATCAGGTTAGGAAAGCTAACACCCTGATGGAATTAAGAAAAGGGGAAACATAACCCCCATTTTTACAGAGGGATAAAAGGAAGACCCAAAGAAATACATGCCACTCAGTCTCACCTTCATGCCTGGCAAGATCCTGGAGCAGATCCTCCTGGAAATCATGCTAAGACACATGGAAACTAAGGAGGTGATTTGTGTTGGCCAATGTGGCTTTATTAAGGGCAAATCTTATGCCTGAAAAATTTGGTAGCCTTCTAGGACAGAGTTACAGCAGTGGTGGATGAGAAAAACTACTGACATCATCTACCTGGACTTGTGCAAAGCATTTGACACTGGCCCGCATGACATCTTTGTGTTTAAATTGCAGAGAGATGGGTTTGATGGGTGGGCCACTTGGTGCACTCAGCCAATGGCTGAATGTCTGAGTGGAGAGCAGTGACAAGTGACATTCCTCAGGGGTCGTACTGGGAGCAGCTCTGATTTACATCTTGGTCGGCAGCGTGGTTGGTGGGACGGAGCTCACCCTCAGCAGGTTTGGGGTGGAAGTGTGTGCGGGGTGTGTGGTGGGATTGGCACGCTGGTGGGGAGGGACCTTGAGAGGTGGGAGAGGCTCGAGGCCTTGAGACTGTGCAAACCTCATGGAGTTCAGCAAGGCCAAGTGCAAGGTCCTGCATGTGGGCCAGGGCAATCCCAAGCACAAATACAGGCTGGGCAGAGAATGGATTGAGAGCAGCCCTGAGAAGGACTTGGGGGTGCTGGTGGATGAGAGGTTGGATAGAAGCCATCAATGTGTGCTAGCAGCATGGAAAGCCTGTGGCATCCTGGGCTGCATCCAAAGCAGCATGGCCAGCAGGGCAAGGGAGGGGATTCTCCCCTTCTACTCCGCTCTTGTGAGACCCTACCTGGAGACTGCATCCAGCTCCAGGGCTTCCAGAATAAGAAGGATGTGGACCTGCTGGGGCGAGTCCTGAGGAGGCCACAAAACGCTCAGTGGGCTGGAGCACCTCTCCTAAAGAGACAGGCTGAGAGAGCTGGGGTTGTTCAGTAAATATTCATAGAATCATAGCATGGTTTGGGTTGAAAAGGACCTTAAGGACCTTAAAGATCATCACGTGTCACTCCAAGCCATGTGCCATTACAACCAGCACACTGCTCACCCACCAACATGTCACAAGGGGGTAGCAGGCTCATGCGCTGATGGAACTGAAAGCCAAGATTTGGTTTCATTTTTTGCACCTTCAGTCACATTTCCATTTCCTTTGTAAATTATACTAATTTTTGCAAGCAGTTTCATAAAAGGTATGTTTTGTTTTCCAAGCAGCCTGACCTGATGGTGAAGTTATAGGGTTATAGAGCAGGAATTTCTCAGCTTCTACTTTTTGCTTCTTCCTGAAGTTCTTTTGCTTTTGGCTCAGAGTGTTAAAACCTACTGCAAATTACTTCTACCTGTCTCTACCCTTCAGGGAAAAACACATTCTTCAAGCTGCATGATGTAGTTTCATCTCTGGTCTAACCAAACCTCACACACAGCAAAACGTGCTAGCATCCATCTAGAGACAGGTATGACCCAATCACCGTGGCATGCCAAACATATATATCCCCATATCACCCTTGTTGGGTAGGGAAGCATTGTTATTCCCAGTTTACTGACAGGTAGGCAAGGTCCCAGGGAACTAAACGATTTGCCCCAAATCATACAGACTGTTTGGAACAGAGCTGGGAAGTGACTTCCAGGCTCCTTGGTAAATCCAGATTTGTAACCCCTAGACACAGTATGTGTGATAGCCTGCCTTTATAATGTGTAGGTATGACATATTTTTAAATATATAAAAATATATACATATATAGATAAAAAACTTGACGAACATTTAATATAAATATTGACAACCAAAAACATATTTCTTCATATAAAGAATTATGATAACAATGAAAAAAAACAGGTTATGTGAATAACACAGAAACATTTCAGTCAAAAAGCCTTGAGGGGATGAGTTTAAGGATGGGAAACAAATGTCTCTGACTAGATATTTGTCAGTCTAAAGCAAAATGGAGCAATTATCTGTTTTCACAGAGATAACATTTGGAAATGTTAAATATTTTCCTAGGGCCATTATCAGGGAGAGTGTGGTCATGGGTAGATAAAATGGCTGGTAAAAGTACTGTGGTTCAGATGTGGAGAATGGTAAAATGTGGCTCTATCTCCCACATCATTAACTGCTTAGTCAGAGAAACTAAAAAATTAAAATCCACTCTTGCTTTGACTCAACTAACCACACTGATGTAATCCATTTTTAAAAAATTCCATTGTATCAGTCTGATTTCAAGTTCTTCTACACTTCATGCTCAGCCAGAACATTGCCAGTGAATTCAGGATGCCAAGCTGCAACATTCCAGGGATATTGCTGGGAGGAGAACATGGTGCAGCAAACACAAAGATACTGTTTTATAGAGAAAACTTTATATGAAAGCCACTTCTTCTGAGGATCTAACTTTAAACAGCCTGTAGCTTCCTTTGACTGTGACTGTAGCCTCCTTTCATCAGGCTATAAATTTACTTAAAAGGTTATGATTATTATTGATTTGATGGTTATTACTCTAAAATTTATGCTGTTGAGGAACTGACCCTATATCCTTTGAATTCCATTTAACTGAGATCAATGACAAATGGATCAAGCCCCAGAGGTACAGAGAACTGCCGGAAAAATAAGGTGGCATTATGCTTTATTGGTTTTCTCCCTACCATAATGGTACAATTATAAACAAGGAAACCCCATGCCTTACAACCCTTTCCTCCCCTCTTCTTTTTTTCAGATCATTTACTCATCTCCCTGTAAAAGTAATCCCATCACATGCATTTGAAGGACTTCGAGATGCCTTCATCATGTAAGTTGTCAATATTTTCCATAGGCTTTTCCTTAATTTCTTACAAAAATCATCCTTTTATAATAATGTAAAAATGTGTGGCTAATACACATTATTGATGAAAAAAAACCCACAGGGGAAGGATAAACATAGCATTCCTTTTCCTATAAACAGTATACAAAAGATCCCTTGAAAATGTGTGATTTTTACCAGCCGTTTAAAGATCAAATAATGAAATATTAATCATGTCAGAGAGAACTGGATACAGCTTAGTAACTGATGAGAGGAGCATTCAATTAGCAGAGGAGATAGATTTCTATCATCAAACATTACCTCTGCAATGACAGCCATGGCACTCTGTCATTATACGTTTATAGAAGACCCAAATAAGACATGTGAAGACATGTGAAGCATTTTGCAGTGAGAGATAAGCTTGGCAGGGGATCAGTACGACTGAGCCCTCTCTTTGATCTTTCAGTTTGCAAGTGCTGTAATTTTGCACATCAGGTCTGCGCTGCTTCCCGACCCTCAGCTTTGTACCTGTTTTCCATCAAGGATTCAGACCATAAGGCTCATCTTACCCCCCTTCCCCTCATTTCTGCTGTTACTCCAGCTAAAGATGGCATGCTTGACTCTCCAGTATTTATTATTTTATATTTTGTCTGCATTGAGTGGCCTCTAAAGGACAAAGTTGATGACACAGCAGTGCAGTGAAGAGCAGGGGAATGACCTCCCCCAGAATCTAAGCAGCAGCACAGAAGATGCTGCTTTCTTTTCAAGGTGCTCTTTTTGTACTTCTCTGTGCACATATCCAACTGCAATACAGTTTTAAAGTAGAATCCAGTGGTGCTGCATTCTTGCATTCACTTGCATCTGAATGTTTAACAAGAACTTAATCATTTTCACACTGGGGACCAGCTTAAATCTACAAAATTTCTCCTACCTGCATGACTTGGGGCTACACTTTCTCAAACTGTACACATGTATTCTCCATAGAGAATGGTTTGTTCATGAACATTTTCCCTTCCATAACGAGAATTTAATTGATCTTTTTTATGTGCTTTTAATGAATCTCTCCAAATTAACTGTGTAGGAATCATTGTATTTTTCTGAAGTTAGTTTGTAGAACACTTCATAATTGTATTGAGATTTAGTGTTACTTTGAAAAATGCATATTTTATAATTATAAATCTCTAGGTCAGCTATTTGGCAACACATCACTCTCTGAAAATCAGATGATAAATTATTCTCATGCCATAAATCGTTCCAGCATATGTAAATGGAAAAACTGTGGCTGACAGGGAGGATCCCATTGAAGAACCATGTTTCAGACCCCAAACAAGTTCTGTGAGCAGGCTCTGATCCCTCCCAGCCTGTGAATCTCTGAGGATCAGAGATTGCACATCCATTTTTCATTTATAAATAACTAGTGCAATACCAAAAATAATATTCTCACTGAATTATGATGATGAAAAAAATCCTTAATATTTCTGTAAGACACACATACATGTTAGCTGTGCGATTTCTGGTGTGCAGCCCCCTTTGCCACTACAAATGAAATACAGAATTCATTCTGGTCTAAGGGGCTTTATATCAACACCAATAGAGTTGTCTTCTCATAATAGTAATTGAATTAAGCTAACACTCAGGACTGTGACAGTACTTACTCTGATTGTGTAGACGAATTCCAGTTGTTTGGAAAATATTTTTTCTTGAGAGTGCATAATCTTAGGTTTGTGTGCCCTTCTAGTCAATTCTATTGAGAAATTTTGAAGATCTTTCCCTTATATACAAATCAATGTATATTTACTTTCAGGACTCAGTTTTGCACAGCCTCTTAGATCTTAATCTAATAGGCATTTAATCAGCATCTAATACGTGGATTTTGTTTATCTATGTCAGTATGGGTTCATCTTGAGTACACACGTGGAATAGGAGCATCTGTAATCACAATCCCAGAGTGCCACCAAAAATAGTCGTGTTGTCTGTGTCATGATGAAAAGAGCCACTTCCTTTCAGATTGCATGCATATGATGAAAATGGCATTTCAATCCAAAAATTGTTCATAAAGTGTGCTGAACCCATGTCTGTGTATTTCTACATCTGTGGAAAAGATGACCATAATTCTGACTTGATAGTAGGATGTGAAGCACTGTGAATATTATCTATGTCTTCACCTCACGAATAAATTCACTAAGCAGAACCAACAATGGGAGGGAGCAAAAGGCTCATGAAGCTTGGGCTCACTCTCTCTACATTAGTTCTGCCCCTTAGTCTGTGCCTTACCTGCAGTTTACTGAGGAAATGGAGATTGGCTGTTACAGAGGTACCTGTTCCTAAGGGTTGGCTTTCCCTGTTGCCGAGACAGCAAAAGGCTGGTCCTCTCAAACCCCACTGGCACGGGCTCCCAGGATGTCTGAGGTGAGGCATGGACAAGAGTGGTAGGAGGGGCTGAACAAATGTGCATAAAAGAAGGAAATACGAAGTGGAAAGCCAGCTGCTGTTGTCTTCTCTGGTAATGTGTTGCCTTGTGTCTGCTGTTTTCTTTGTAGTGAAATCTCTCAGAGCGACTCCCTGGAGAGAATAGAAGCGAGCGCCTTTGACAGCCTTCCCACCCTGTCTGAAATGTGAGCATCAGTTAAAAAAAGGCACCCATGTTGTGGTTTCAGATCATCGAGGAGCAAAGAGTCTGCAGAGAATACTCCTGGACCAAATCTGTCTCTGTTACTTTGGTTGGCTTTGATTGAGATCTATGATGAGGAACATTTCTCTCCAAAGTGCCGAGTAAAATAGTGAGCACTCTGTAAGGCCTGGCCTTGGAGATCTAACTCATGCAGAGATATCCCTGCACATCCACTGCTTTCAGCGAGCTCAGTGGCAGGAGTGGAGCTCTGTGTCTGTTTCTGCTGGCATTGTCAGGCTTTCTAAGCGGGGAAATAATTCGAGATGACAAAAGATGAGAAAAATCTTTCTTTTTGAAGATGCCGTTTTCAAAGCCTTGCATTATTTAAATACAGCTTCTTAGTATGCATAGCTCTTCTGTGGAGCACTAAAGTATTACTCAAACAGAATACGCACTGATTTTAAACTTGACCTGCATAGCACAGGCATCTGAGAGAGAGAGTTAAAAGCAATGCCTAGAGAATGCTCTGAAATGTTTAGCAAAATTGGAAACTCTAAACCTGATTCAATATCTCATTACTGCCTTTTTCTCACATTGTGACCAGTGAGTGGCTTAAAATTGTGCAACTGAGTGAGGACAAATTCATCTCTTTTTTTTTAATATGTGAACATCACTGAATCCATTTACTCACATAAGCAAGGGATACAGATTTGTCAAGCTCTGATTGAATCCAACTTCCTCTAGAATCAGTGGTGTGTTTAGGAAAGGAATGAAGATTTGACCCCATGCATTCACCTACAGTTTACGGATAGCTTGTCTTATGCCTGTTTTCCAAAACCCAAAAGCTAAGGAAGACCATTAAAGAGCTACAGGAAGCTGGCAAGAAAACCTCCTTGAATCTTGAGTGCTGTACAGGACTCACATTTCAAGGGCTTTATGTCCCAAGCTGCACTCAAGTCCACACTCAAATGATCAGGGTAGGTGGGTTCAATGGCATTCTTGAATTTCAACTTTTCTTGCCATTTCACATGCTAAAATCTTTGTATTTTGTAAGCCAAGCCTAGGGAGGGAGCTGGGCTACGGTTATTGGCCTTTAGGGCAAACACAGAGGTTTACCAGATAGTTTAGCTGCAGAAAGTGCTCCTTGATTAAGAGATCTGCCTGTTTTTTGAGTGACCCCTAGCAAACAGGACTTCTCACACACTTCTCTCCCAGTTTCTTCTGATCCACTCCTACCGAGCACTGCTCTAAAGAAGTCCATAGTGCTCCTAAGAGATTAAACTATCTGAGGAACTGCCTTTCCAGGCTAGGAAGAATATCAGTAATGTAACGGAAATGAGGGATGATTTGAAGGGATCTGATTGTGGAGCAAGGGCCAGGCACACACACACTCAGGTCAAGGCTTGGCCCCACGTCCAAGCCCAAAATGCTAACTCCCGCCAGTGCCCAGGATATCCAAACCAGATCAGCTCAGAGAACCGTGAGAATTCAGGCAGTGTTATCTTTTGTTGGCTGCCTAAAAATGGCAGGCCATTGTTATTACCAAGAGTGCCTCAAATTGCACCCAGCAGCATATTTGCAGACTGTTTTCTGAGAAAGTAAATCGCAAGCAAAACTCAGGGTCCTCCCAAATCTATAATGATTATAATACTGAAATATTTTTTCCCTCATTACAGCTTAATCCTGAACACGAAAAATCTGTTGCACATTGAGGACGGAGCATTCAGAAACCTTCCAAAGCTAAAATACTTGTAAGAAAGAGTTCTATTCCTTTTCTGTTTGCCTTATTTATCTTTTTTTTTCTAAATGAGTAGACAAACCAAATTATGGAGTGTAAGGAAAAAGGTTTTTCATGCATTACAGCATACTAGAGGTACATACATCATTTACAATAGCTTTAACCTGTAGTTAACCAACACTGAGGTCTTTCAATAGACAGTGGCAGGGCAGTGATGCACAAAACAGAAGTCTGCAAAGTAGTTCAGTGCTTATTTCTAGAATAAAGCTTTCAGACTAACAGGGTACTAAAAAAAAAGATGTAACTAAAATCGCTCCCTTGTGCTTAATGCAGTGAGAACATACACTGCTTCTCCAGGACACTGCTTGAGAATTCTAAAAAACTTGAATTTTACAGGCCTTACAAACACCTTTGGAGCCTACTTAAAAAATTACATTTGTCAGTCACCATTTAAAGCACTGTTAAACTTAGACTTACCAACTCGGCTTCATGTTGCATCCACTCTGGTAATATTTTCTTCTATAAATAGGAATTATGCTTTTCTCTAGGAGCATTTGTAACACTGGAATAAGACAATTTCCAGACCTGACACAGATCTTCTCACTGGAACCTCATTTTATTTTGTAAGTAGAGACCCAACCTAAGCCAGCTGCAAGTGTTTTCCATCTTGTTCCTGAAACTCTGACAAAAATACCTTTTTCTTTTCCATCCGAAGGGAGCTCTGTGATAACTTGCGTATGACAATTATACCACAAAATGCTTTCCAAGGGATGAACAATGAATCACTGACACTGTGAGTAAAATAATCCTAGCTCCAGTTCCTTCTGCGAGGATAACACTTCTGCTTGAGGAAAGTGGGCTGACTTCATGAAAATCTTGACATTAAGCCCAACAAAATATATATATGTATTGTGAGTTGAATTTGAAATGCCTAAGAAACATAGAGATGTTCTTCAAGATGTAGAGCAGAGTTTTTTCCAAAAGATAACTTCACTTAGGAAAGAAAACAGGATGAGGGATCTAAATCTTCACCTTCCATGCAATGTTATTTTTAAAAATACCATCAGCAGGATATAAACTACAAAAGCTTCACTGGAGGTCAAAGTCTCTGTTCTTACCTCAAGGATGCAGTTTCTTGAAAGAGTGCTTTCAGGGACCAAGCAGTCTGAGAAAGCTGAGCTTCAGCTGCACAGGTTCCCTCTGAAGAGGAGGGATGGAGAAACAGGTGAAATTGGTAAAAGCTACCAATGCTGCTTCTTACCCTGATTTCTTTTGCCTCAGCTTACGTTCCTATAAGATCCCTGCAAGCCTCCACACCCAAGACTTTCCTTTTAGCCAACAGTGGATTCATTGCTTCAGCCCCCTGTGAGTTGGGTGGGTTTGATGCTGTGAGATGCCCCATCTGAGGAACGCAGAAAGCAGCAGAAAGCCAAGGTGAGATGTCCTCTGCCAGCACAGCAAGAACCGAGTATGGATTTCACAGCTCACTTGTCTTCACAAAAACTGTCACGAAGTAGAGCTGGAAGAGGAAAAATCACAAGCTGAGCCTCTTGGCAGGATGTGGCCGAAATTTGGGTCTCCCAAGGAAGGACCGTGTGAGCCATAGAGAGCAGCAGCAGGCACCCACTTGGTGTGGCAGCCACAAAACCCAGGGGAGCCCAGTGAAGCCAGCCTTTGGGGCCAGGCTCCAGCACACATCCAACGGGAGCCCTGCCCAAAACTCCATGGATATTTGCACCCGCAAAGGAGCTGTGCACATGAGCAAGAACTGCAGCTGATGGACTCTTCATCAGGCTGATGTGCCAGCACGACAGTAATTTTAACACAGATTTTATGCATTGACCAATACCTTCTGGAAACAAGAGAGGAACTGGGCATAAATCTGACTGAATGCTGCTCCTACACGATGCTAAAGAAGAGCAATTGCTTGGATTAGTGCATCATTTCATCTTATGAGCTTCTTTCCTCCCAACAAGTTCTCAAAATAACTTCAGCAAAAATACGATTCTGCTAATGGTGCAAGAAAATGAACATAAAAGAGATGGAGAAAGGTGCTTAAAGTCTTTACTGTAACCCTAAAGTGTATTAAATGGGAGGGAGTCTAAGTCAGGAAACAGCCAACAGTCATTTTTCTCCCATCCTTTTGTGATAGGGAGCTCACCACAAGAAGAAAAGAATTATCTTATCAGGAACTTCCTAATTGCAGAGCTACGTGTTAGCTCCACCCCATGTGGTGAGGTGTAATTAGGTGAAGTAATTCCTCTTGTTACAGCATGGTCTGGTGAAACACAAGTAATCTGTGGAGGTGTAAAGTCACCCTGCAGTCATACTTTGCACTGCAAATAGCTAATTTAGCCTTTCCAACAGTTAATGTTTCTTGTGGATTGGGAAATTGATCTTACATATTGTGATGGTTTTTAAGGGTATCACTAATTTCAGCATTGTGCTGAGGTAGATACCATCAATCAAATGGAGTCAGGTGCTGCCCACACTTAAGCACTTGGGAGCGTGTTTCACAGGGCCAGTTTGTCCTATCCCAAAAGCAAGTGGAAAAGCAACAGAAATGTTGTTTAATTCATAAACTGTGCCAAGTTTTCTATTAGGGCTTAATATTAAAGTAAAAATAATATATACAAGTGACTATATTGAATTTCTATTGGATACATGAACTTAACAGCACAAGTGGGTATTGATAGACCCATAGGTTACATCTCCTAAAGAAGGAAAAGAGCTGGACCTGAGGTGTAGCAGAGCCCAGCCTTTAGGTGTCTGGCTTCAGGGTGGGGAATCAGGAACCAAGGTGGCATCCAGTGTCCCTGCGCAGTGCAGGGGACAGCAAGGCTTCCACAGCACAAATCAAGCCTGGCAGCAGCACTTTGGAGAAGCTGGTAACTCACTGACTGCTGGATGATGCACAACTTGCCCCTGCCTCTCTGCAAAGCTGTCTCTTGGAAGATTTGTCTGTCCATAGAGGATCTGCAATCCAGCAGCTCCCTCCAGGCTTTACAGTTGCTTTCCACCTGACACACTTCTAGGCCTTGCAGTCTTCCATCTGCACCTGCTGACACCACAAAATCCAGGTCTTCTGCCTCCACGTTGTTGTCTGTGTGCCAGGAGCTTACCTGGACTAATGTGTTGTTTCTGGATCTCAGCCCCAGGTAGGCACAGGCAAGCCCCTCAGCAGGGGCAGGATCTGTACCTCAGCAAAAGTTCCTTTCAGCAACTAAACAGGAAGGAGCGTAGAGAATTTAAACTGCATCCTTCTCAGTTTAAGAGCTATAGTTAACTTCACTCTTTATAAGCAGACCCTCTAATCATTAAAATGAATGCAGCACCAAGGTTTGAAACTTGTAGCACATAATGTAATCTTGCCTTTTCCAAATCTTTCTCCCTTATGTTTTTTTAATCTCCAGCAAGTTGTATAAAAATGGATTTGAAGATATCCACAGCCATGCCTTCAACGGGACAAAGCTGAATCAATTGTGAGTATGCTATCCCTCCTCATTAATTTAAACAGTAAATAACAATTTAAATACAATCAGAGGCTCTTCCTTCAGCTTAACTGGCTGTGTCTTGTATTTCCCAATACCCATGAGAAAACTGCACCTTTCAGTGTCATTGTGGCTCAATCGCTAATTCTGCAGGTCTTTCTGCTTCTCCTGAAAAAATATCCATTAAAATAGTACAGCTTTTGTGAGAAAAGCTCGTAATTCTTAACAAAATTTCATAAACTAGTGTAAAACTTGAAACACTAGCCCAGACTCAGGAATCTGTATTTTATGTCTGGAAACATCTATAGGTTTTAAATCCCTCTCACACACTGGGGGACTAGTCTCTTGGTTTGGGCAAAATGTATATTTGCTACTGTAGGGAAAGAACCAGCCTGGTTGTTCCTGACTTAAGTCAGAAGAATTTGTAATTTATCAGGTTTAAGTGTAGATGATAATCATCTGATGGGATCACAGGAAGTAGAGGTCACATAGGAAATACAAGCACTCCCCACCAGCCAGGCAGTGCAACAACCACTGCTGTGGTGGGAGGAAGAATTAAAACAGGTGTGAAGAAGAAACCAAAAAAGTGATTTTTAAAATATGGATGTAAGGAGAGTTCATTTTTGGTTCCACAGAATCCTGAAGGACAACAAGAACCTCAGGCGGATACACAACGATGCCCTGAGAGGTGCCACAGGGCCAGATGTCCTGTAAGTGTCCCCAACTCCATTACCTGAGTGTCCTGTGGGAGCTGCACTGTGCTACCAGAGCGCACACAGCTCTCACCACAGCAAATACAGGCTTTGAGTGTGGAAGGAGATCTGGTCTCTTACCCTCTGTGTACAGAGTGGAAACATGTCAACGATATGCCGTGAAATTACAGGTTAGAAGAAGTTTGCACCCTGGCAAACACGTATCAGCCAGTTCTAGTGCTGGCATTGATCTCCACCTCTCAGATATTTTGGCCTTTGCTTTATTTGTGTCACATCCTCCTGATCCTATTCCTGTGTCTTAAATTCTGACATTGCAAAGTAACTTGTCCTTTGGTAGGATGGATATGTTTTTGGCAATATATATTGGTTGAGAATTTGTTTATAGAAGTGAACCAGCTGATTGCACGCTGTAAGCTCGTGCTGAATAAAACTTGTTATGATCCTCATGATTCATTAATCAAGGACTCACTGGAGGGCTGCCCTGGCTGTAAGTCCACGCGATAAAATAGAGTGTGGTTCTGTAAATAGCACTCTGTGCTGCACGTGCCTTTTTTGTGCCTTTTATTGGTGCTTTATGGTACATGGCATTACTGATATCACTTTCAGAATTGTGGGCCTTTTTCTCCTCTGTTTAATGTCCTGACTCTGAAAGTCCTTAGTCACACTGGTGGACCTTATTCACACAAACAGCCCCTCTGAAGTTACTCTAAGCCAAACTGCTTGTGTTGGCAAGAATTACAAATTCTTTTGGGATTGTAATTAATAGCCATTTGATTAAAGCACCTAGAACAGCCGTTCAGAGCCAAGCAGAGAGCCAGGAGGGTGTCCTACCTGTTAGCTGGCTGGAGAGTCACTTTTGCCCTCCTTCTTCTTTGGCTTAAAGAGGTGTTCCTCAGTCCATGCATGGATTTCAAACAGAAAGGTCACGACACAGCCCCTGGAGTGGTGGGTTTCAGTTTCCCCAAGACAAAGGGAGCTCCTTGCCTGGCTGGAGCTGCTGAGTCACAGGAATGCTCTTACACCGCTGCTCTGTAGTTTCACAGACCATGTCTCTGAGCTGGGCTTCAGGTGCTGAAGCGGCTTTGTAGATCTAAACCTTTGTGAAAAAAACCAGTTGCTGTTAGCTACTGTCACGGTTTGGTGGTATTTTTATAGGGATGAAAAGAAAAGTGAATGCTCTCTTTGTTTCACAGGGATATTTCTTCAACAGCACTGGAGTCCCTGCCTAGTTACGGGCTTGAGGCCATTCAGGTCTTAAATGCAATGTCATCTTACTCATTAAAGAGGCTGCCACCACTGGATAAATTCAGCAATCTTCTTGAAGCTGTCCTAACATATCCCAGCCACTGCTGTGCTTTTCGAAACCTAAGGACAGAAAAGTAAGTCCAAACAGCACATTATTGTACTGCAGTGCTTCAGAAGCTCCAAAATGGCAATTCTGCTTTATTCAGCTCACAAGGTTTGATTATCTTTATTCCAGTTACAGGGAAGTTCTGGTATATTGTAAGGCCTTGCAGGAAACAGCAAATCTCTGCTAAGGCCAGGAAAATTATGTCCATTTATATTAGAGCAGAAATGGATCCCATCCTGTGCCCTGGATCTGCCATCAGAAACATTATTCTAAGTTTGCTTAAAGCTTATATTTTTCTTGGTATCTCAATTAAAAGCCTACTGGCACACAAAAGACAGATCTTTATCAATAGCACATTGCCCTAATTAAAAAAATTAAGAACCCCTGTAGCCTTTAGCTAAGTAGCTTAATTAATACAGGTGATAGGATGACATCGTAGAAAGAGCAAGCTTTCAATTACCCACCAAAATCAGAGCCTGCCCCAAGCCTACAGAAAGAGGTGACTCGGTTTAGTTCCAACCATTTCAGTAATAGACAGTATTGTTCTCCCCACAACTGGAAACCTCGGCACAGGGAGAGCTTTGCATCCACTAACTTGGGGCAGTTAATCCGAGACAACTGGAGCTCGTTTTTCAGCATTCATGTTTCAAAAGAAACCAACACTTAGTTAGATTTAGGCAGTCAAAGCAATCCCAAATGAGTTTAGTTTGAGCCATGAAGGTGCCTCGCTTGTCGTCTGTCTGAAGTGAAGGCCGCAGAAAAGACGCACTGAGCAGGTAGTTGTGAGAGGCCTGATCTGTGTCACTCCTGTGCCTTTGCTTCAGGACTGTCTTGGAAAGGCAGGAGTAGATTCCAGTTCTTCAGGGTAAAATTAGGGCTGGTGCTATTGTTTCTCTGCCTGCCTCATTTTACTAAGGGGTTCTTGATTCTGCAATAAGAGAAAGATTCTACTGTCAAGGCTTTCCACTGTTACTGAACTGATTCAGTCACAGATCACATCTCTGAGTGTATTAAATCCAGGAGCAACTTTGGCAGAGAAAAAAAAGTATTCATTCTGCTAAAGATAACTACATTTCTGATGCTATATTAATTTTTGGGTACTTGACTTTGCAACATGAGCATGGCCTATAAAAACAGGGCTGCTTTAGTAAGTCACTTTCTTATATTAAGCGACTGTTTTCTTAGTAAATTGCAGGGGGGAAACCCATGCAGATCAGGAAATGACTGCTCCTCTACCAGGGGCATCAGCAATGAGGTGAGACAAAGCCATTTCCATTCATACTGGTAGATTACCTGGCTGCTACTTTCAAAGCCTCAAAACCTGAGATCTTGCCAAATTTTGTACTATTCAAAATGCTTTACTTCAAGCATGCAAAGTCTACCTGCAGATCCCAGACAAATTTTTAAATAGGGTCACCAGTATGGGCTTGGGGCTAAGCTGCTGGAAAGCAGCTCTGCAGAGAACCTGGGGGTGCTGGTGGACAACAAGCTGTCCCTGAGGCAGCAGTGTGTCCTTGTGGCCAAGAAGGTCAGTGGGGTCCTGGGGTGCATTAGGAAGGGCATTGCCAGAAGGTCAAGGGAGGTGGTCCTGCCCTTCTACTCAGCCCTGGTGAGGCACATCTGGAGTGCTGTGTCCAGTTCTGGGCTCCTCAGGGCAAGAGAAACAAGGAGCTCCTGAAGCAGGTCCAGTGGAGGGGCATGAAGATGATGAAGGGACTGGAGCATCTCTCCGATGAGGAAAGGCTGAGGGAGCTAGGCCTGTTCAGCCTTGAGAAGAGATGACTGAGAGGGGACCTCATCAGTGTCTGTCAGTATCTGAAGGGAGGGTGCCAAGAGGATGGACCAGGCTCTGCTCAGTGGTGCTGGGCAATAGGACAAGAGGCAATGGGCAGGAACTGATGCACAGGAAGTTCCATCTGAATATGAGGAAGAACTTCCTTCCGTGCAGGTAACCAAGCACTGGAACAGGTTGCACAGAGAAGGTGTGGAGTCTCACTGGAGATATTCCAGAATTGTGTGGAATGTGCGCTGGGATGACACAGGGAGACCAGATGCTCCACCGTGGTCCCTTCCAACCTGACCCACTCAGTGATGCTGTATCAGGCCAGGTTCCCAGCAGGTGTTAGCAGGCACTTCCCCAGAAGCCAGCCTAACTGCTTCCGTTTATCCTGGTGGAGAATCTGGCCCACTTCAATACAGTCTTTCAAAACACACCTTTTAATTCCAGTTCAAGTTATTTCACTATGAAAAAAATGCATCCTACACAATAACCAAGCTGAAAGACCATCCTTACACACCTTACACATCCTTACACTGCATATTTTCACAGTATTTGAAGCCTTCTTTTTCCCACTTCCAGATGTCTACAGGAACTGTTCGTGCTGCCATGAGGCCAGCGCTGGCTTACCTTACATGTCTGTGAAGATCACTTGCAGAGAAGACAAGGCTTTGGCCAAAATCCAGCCTGAAACTTAACTTTCTTTTCACCCTTCTTGCAGACAGAATTTGTTGCTTTCCATTTTTGACAACTTCTCCAAGGAGTGTGAAAGCACCATGAGAAAACCGACTAACGAAATGCTGTAAGTACCTCTCTGCATAGAGATGATGGAAGTAGCAAATACAGACCTCCTCCCCTTTCTGCTGTTCACATGTTTTTTCACTAAGCAGGCCTTTGCCTGCCAATTCAGTCACCCCTACAAGTTGCACAAGTGGTAATTTTAATATCATGAAGCCAAGATTTGGATGTTCAAAAGGAAAGGGAAAAAAGAAACCCCTATGATTTCACGAGCTTTACTCACTCCAGTTTGTCTTCTGAATTCTTGAAAGGCTTTCAAAACAATGAATAAATATTTACAGAGGTTAGTGGCCTACATGGAGACTTTCCATTCCCTGAAATAATTGCAGTTGTTGGTGTGATTCAAAGACAAGCTGCTATTATTAACTCTTTTTTTTTCCTATAGAAAGGGTAATTAGAACTCTGCATATCAGTAGTTTTCCATGGTAGAATGGAGTCCCTGAGCTAGAAGTGTGATGACCAGTGGTTTACTCCATCTAAACATGTCATTTCATATCATCACAGTTTTGCTCGACAGTGTTCAGTGTGACAATGAGAAAGGCTAATATCAAAACTTGGCTGTGTTGGCTGTGCTGGACGACACAGGCTCTAACCCAGCTTTTAAGGAAGAAGTTTAAGGATTGGCTATTCTTCATCCCTCTACAGCTAAATGGGAGACCTTGGGACTTGTTAGCAGCCCTGACATGGCGTCAAAGCATTGTAAAGTCTAGAAGAAACAAGGTTATGGCCACAAAATTCCAAGAGCTAAATACAGCTGAAATGTGATTGATTCATTGGGATAATTACTTCCTTTGACATTATCTTGTTTGCTGGTTGGTGAGGCCTCCTGCACTTGCCATTTGGTTTTATCTGTCTGCTTGTTTTGGATTAGCATCTGTTGCACTCCTGCAGTGCATTAAATAGTCTGCCCAGCCTATTGGCTCCTGAAGCTTTGTGCTTTGGCAAATCCCAATCCCAGCAATTCCCTGAGCAGACATTATAATAAGCAAATGGAAGTAAGGTTATGGTTCATAGACTTAATGGCTGCAGAACCACAGCAGAAATCATCTGAAAGTCCTGAGTTCTTATTAGTAAAAAAAAAAAAAAGCCACAAAAATGCAGATTGCACGTAACAGCACATTTAGCACATTTCCACAGCCTCTCAGAAAATCACAATCATTTTTATTATTAAATAGAGTCAAATGTATTCCCTGCTCTTCCAGTTTGAGCCAAGCAAGTAAATGCAAGACACTGGGTTTCATATACAGAGAAAAGAGTTAGGATAACAAGTTTGGAAGTTATTTGCCCCACAGGAATAGCTGAAAAGCAGCTCAGTTTCATTTTCTAGTTAAGACCCTGCTCCAGAAATATCATTTCATGGACATGCTTTAGTAGATGTGGAAGCTTAAGCACGTATTTAAACTATCCTTAAGCTACCAGTTTTCTCAAGAGTTGTCCTCCATAGAGATACTTTCCAGGTCTCACACTGCAGACTGAGTGTTTGCCCACCAAACACTCACAGTCAGGATGATTGGGAAATTGGGAAATGGGCACCTGTTATGGCAGGGACATGCCAGAAAAGACAGTGTTTGCTTTTAAAATGTGTCTTCTTTGGTAGGTTTATCACCACACTCTCAGCGACCTAGAGATTATAGAAGTCTATCTTAAAAACCTACCACATTTTTTATTAGGCATTGGGTCCAGCCTAAATTTAATAAATTCCTAGCTATCGACATTATTTAGCTAACCATGCACTTGTACTCCTTGCCCTGCAATACTGCGAACATCAAATTCCTCAGCACCTCCCAAGCCAGACATAGTCCCAGGAATTCATTTGCTAAGTGCCTTTCCTAAGAGAAGCAAAGGTGCAGAGTTAAAATCCATAAGTTATTTTAGTATGGCTTCTACAACTGCCTGCAAAACCTCTGTACATCAAACCTGTAATCCATCAGCTCAAGTGTTACTGTAGCTTGGACTGCAGCCAACCAGCAGCATGAGAACAATGGCTCCCCCACAAAGAAGTCACAATAAAGTACTTACAAACAAGCAAGTTGTATAAGAGAGCACTTCTGTGGATGGGACTATGACCCCTGCTGCTCTCCAAGGCTGCTTCCTAAACACAAAGCATCCTTACAAGGCTTCGTTATTTGTAAATANTGCATAGAGATGATGGAAGTAGCAAATACAGACCTCCTCCCCTTTCTGCTGTTCACATGTTTTTTCACTAAGCAGGCCTTTGCCTGCCAATTCAGTCACCCCTACAAGTTGCACAAGTGGTAATTTTAATATCATGAAGCCAAGATTTGGATGTTCAAAAGGAAAGGGAAAAAAGAAACCCCTATGATTTCACGAGCTTTACTCACTCCAGTTTGTCTTCTGAATTCTTGAAAGGCTTTCAAAACAATGAATAAATATTTACAGAGGTTAGTGGACTACATGGAGACTTTCCATTCCCTGAAATAATTGCAGTTGTTGGTGATTCAAAGAAGAGCTGCTATTACTAACTCTTTTTTTTTTTTCCTATAGAAAGGGTAATTAGAACTCTGCATATCAGTAGTTTTCCATGGTAGAATGGAGTCCCTGAGCTAGAAGTGTGATGACCAGTGGTTTACTCCATCTAAACATGTCTTTTCATATCATCACAGTTTTGCTTGACAGTGTTCAGTGTGACAGTGAGAAAGGCTAATATCAAAACTTGGCTGTGTTGGCTGTGCTGGACGACACAGGCTCTAACCCAGCTTTTAAGGAAGAAGTTTAAGGATTGGCTATTCTTCATCCCTCTACAGCTAAATGGGAGACCTTGGGACTTGTTAGCAGCCCTGACATGGCGTCAAAGCATTGTAAAGTCTAGAAGAAACAAGGTTATGGCCACAAAATTCCAAGAGCTAAATACAGCTGAAATGTGATTGATTCATTGGGATAATTACTTCCTTTGACATTATCTTGTTTGCTGGTTGGTGAGGCCTCCTGCACTTGCCATTTGGTTTTATCTGTCTGCTTGTTTTGGATTAGCATCTGTTACACTCCTGCAGTGCATTAAATAGTCTGCCCAGCCTATTGGCTCCTGAAGCTTTGTGCTTTGGCAAATCCCAATCCCAGCAATTCCCTGAGCAGACATTATAATAAGCAAATGGAAGTAAGGTTATGGTTCATAGACTTAATGGCTGCAGAACCACAGCAGAAATCATCTGAAAGTCCTGAGTTCTTATTAGTAAAAAAAAAAAAAGCCACAAAAATGCAGATTGCACGTAACAGCACATTTAGCACATTTCCACAGCCTCTCAGAAAATCACAATCATTTTTATTATTAAATAGAGTCAAATGTATTCCCTGCTCTTCCAGTTTGAGCCAAGCAAGTAAATGCAAGACACTGGGTTTCATATACAGAGAAAAGAGTTAGGATAACAAGTTTGGAAGTTATTTGCCCCACAGGAATAGCTGAAAAGCAGCTCAGTTTCATTTTCTAGTTAAGACCCTGCTCCAGAAATATCATTTCATGGACATGCTTTAGTAGATGTGGAAGCTTAAGCACGTATTTAAACTATCCTTAAGCTACCAGTTTTCTCAAGAGTTGTCCTCCATAGAGATACTTTCCAGGTCTCACACTGCAGACTGAGTGTTTGCCCACCAAACACTCACAGTCAGGATGATTGGGAAATTGGGAAATGGGCACCTGTTATGGCAGGGACATGCCAGAAAAGACAGTGTTTGCTTTTAAAATGTGTCTTCTTTGGTAGGTTTATCACCACACTCTCAGCGACCTAGAGATTATAGAAGTCTATCTTAAAAACCTACCACATTTTTTATTAGGCATTGGGTCCAGCCTAAATTTAATAAATTCCTAGCTATCGACATTATTTAGCTAACCATGCACTTGTACTCCTTGCCCTGCAATACTGCGAACATCAAATTCCTCAGCACCTCCCAAGCCAGACATAGTCCCAGGAATTCATTTGCTAAGTGCCTTTCCTAAGAGAAGCAAAGGTGCAGAGTTAAAATCCATAGGTTATTTTAGTATGGCTTCTACAACTGCCTGCAAAACCTCTGTACATCAAACCTGTAATCCATCAGCTCAAGTGTTACTGTAGCTTGGACTGCAGCCAACCAGCAGCATGAGAACAATGGCTCCCCCACAAAGAAGTCACAATAAAGTACTTACAAACAAGCAAGTTGTATAAGAGAGCACTTCTGTGGATGGGACTATGACCCCTGCTGCTCTCCAAGGCTGCTTCCTAAACACAAAGCATCCTTACAAGGCTTCGTTATTTGTAAATACCCTGTAGAAACACATGGAGGAAGTCACTGTTTTAAAACTGTTATCTGTTGTCTTTTGCAGAAGAATGCGAGTAGCATGTAACAAATAATTCACTTCTGTTGGGGGGGGGGTTGGCTTTTTGCATGGCTACAGAGATGACTTCAACAACACATTGCTGTGGCCAGCAGAGAAGAACACGCACACAGACGAAGAAAGTTCTCCCTACAGCTACTCAACCATTTTCGATGACGGCGAAATGGACAGCTTTGACTTTGAGTACGACTTTTGCCAGCCCAAAGTCCTCACGTGCACTCCGGAACCAGATGCCTTTAATCCCTGCGAAGACATCCTGGGATACAGCTTCCTCAGAGTGCTGATCTGGTTTATAAACATCCTCGCCATCACCGGCAATTTCACCGTGCTCCTCGTTCTCCTGACCAGCCACTACAAGCTCACCGTGCCTCGCTTCCTCATGTGCAACCTCTCCTTCGCCGACTTTTGCATGGGGCTGTACCTCCTGCTCATCGCCTCCGTGGACGCCCAGACCAGTGGTCAGTACTACAACCACGCCATAGACTGGCAGACGGGCAGCGGCTGCAGCACGGCCGGGTTCTTCACGGTGTTTGCCAGCGAGCTGTCGGTGTACACGCTGACGGTGATCACCCTGGAACGGTGGCACACCATCACCTACGCCATGCAGCTGGACCGCAAGCTGCGGCTGCGCCACGCCGTGCCCATCATGCTCGGGGGCTGGCTTTTCTCCATCGGGATAGCCGTGCTGCCTCTCTTCGGGGTCAGCAGCTACATGAAGGTCAGCATCTGTTTGCCCATGGATATCGAAACGGGCCTGTCCCAAGCCTACATTCTGCTGATCTTGGTGCTGAATGTTGTTGCCTTCATTGTCATTTGTGCTTGCTACATCAAGATTTACATCGCCGTGCAGAACCCGGAGCTGGTAGCTGCCAATAAAGACACCAAGGTGGCCAAGAAAATGGCAATACTGATCTTCACGGATTTCACCTGCATGGCCCCCATCTCCTTTTTTGCCATATCCGCTGCCTTCAAAGTTCCTCTCATCACAGTGACCAACTCCAAGATCCTGCTGGTTTTATTTTACCCTGTCAACTCCTGCGCAAACCCCTTTCTCTACGCGATTTTCACCAAAGCATTTCGGAGGGATTTCTTTCTGCTGATGAGCAAGCTTGGTTGCTGCAAGAGCCGAGCAGAGCTCTACAGGATGAACTATTTCTCTGCTTATAACTCCAACTGCAAGAATGGTGGCACAGCCACAGCCCCCAGCAAAGCCTCCCAAGCATTCTTGCTCTTGTCAGCCTTAGAGAAGCCATATCCTGCACTACGGGACAAGACATCTCACAAGGAAAATTAACCCAGAGCGCCAAGAGATGCAGCACTTTGCACAGCCAGTTGTGATTATTTTAGTGACTAGGGATTGTTTTATAATATCTTTGAACATTTCATTATAAATAAAAACGCCAGTAAGTAATTCTTATGCAACATAGCTGTGCTGACATTCAAAGTGGTGTTTTCCCTTCTCTTGCTTTGTCGTGATAGGTGTGGAAGGTGGCTATTAGGTAAAACTTTTCTTTATGGAGAACAAGAGTCCAGGAATAGTGAAGTTGCTCTTGAAGTTAACAGCTACTGCAGTGATTACAGCCTGGCTTCTTTTTCTCCAGATCTGCTTCCCTGGAGTATTTAAAGCCTGTTTGCTACCTTTCATGCCTTCTTTTTTCATTCCTATCAGTTGTGCTGGCATTGTTGGTTTAAAGAATGAGGCACTAAACTAGATGCCCCCATTTCATCAACAGAAACTTCCAATTACACAGCCACCTACACAAAGTTAAAGACGACCGTTCAAGTGATAGGCTGTAAAGATGTCACCAAGGAGGAAAGCTGATCTATCGAACCTTTGTTACTGGCAATTAGATCTCAGTCTGAGGTGGTGGGTAGTTTACTTAAATTATTAACCCATACACAGCCATGCGTGATCTGGAAATCACAAGAGATGCAAAAACCCCCCTGCTGCACACAGGACTCTATTTAGGGTATCACATGTGCACGCACAAATCAGGTAAACTGGAGAGCTGCTTCCTGCACAGGCAAGGAAGTGCTGCCTTGTTTTCCCTCCTGGGACAGTCTCAGGAATGATTTTCACCTGTCAACTCTCTGACATCACCAGTGCCAGTGGCATTCAGGAATGCATTAGGGCCTCTTCAGCACTCGCAGTCCAACTCTATTCCCAGGTGATGAAGCAGTGTAGCAGACTAGTTACCTTTTCATGACAGTGCTTTCCTATTAAAATCTCTTTTCTTTCACTCCGCATTGCCTAATGCTAAGTGATCATGCTAAATGCCTGGTCCAGAATTGTGACTGCATTGCTAATTTAAGTGCAGAGTCTGATACTCTACCATAAGAAAATGCTACTATTGCAATCACTTTAAAGCTTTTATATTCTCCTTTTCAGCTGAGTCCTTTGCTTTCAAGTCTGTGACAGCAACTGAGTTCCAAAGCACTCCTCTTGTTGCCAAAACACTGCACTGCAAGCTAAATTTGCTTCACATTAATGAAAGCAATTCTTTGTACTAGTGACTGGTCTATCATTAGTTCATAATTGTGATAATTAGAAATAACATCTCTGACCTACTCTTACCTTCAGCTTAATGCCATGATTTCAATCAGTACAAAAGCTCTGGATGTAAGCACAGCTGTGCCCACAAACAGTTCCCACAGGTGGGGAATGAAGCAGGATTGAGAGCAGAGGAGACTCTTACAACTCTATGGTTTAGAAATAAGTGTAAATCCCACAGGATGCACCTCTTTACACACACCAGCTCCTGAGCTTAGCCAGTGATGAAATAGGACTGTGATAGGGTATTTAACTATAATCCAAACCAAAGGTACTGGCATAGAAAAATAGCTACTAGGCCTAAAGCTTTTCTGTCACCTATCTCAAAACTGATTTTTGAGACTCATTTCTTCTGACATCCCATGGAAGAGTCCTGCACATGATTTAGGACATAACAGCACAGTATCTTAAATGAGCAATAACTGATTTACTTGCATTATGTTTCAACAGGACAAGAGATTGCCAGCACACCCTCCCTACCACATAGCATGGTTGGGAAACTACAAGTAAGGGAAATGAGTTAGAATTAGCAACAGCTGATAGCACCTACCCTGCAGTGCTGCAGAGGTAACAGCCCAGCAGCAAGACAGTCTCTGTGGGCATTTTTCTTTTTGTACCTGCTGTAAGTTGAGTGAAATCCACCATTTACAAAATCGCTGCTTTAAGGAAAAAAAAAATAAAAGCCACTGACAAAACAGCAAATGTAATTTCTATACTTCAAATTTTTCTATGCACAGAAGTAAGCAAGTAAGTAAAAGCAACACTTTAATAAGAGATTTAGATTCATGCCAGAGCTTCTCATACAAGTTACACTTGTTATTCTATCTCATTATTTTTACTTTACCTTCTTTCTGGTGTAAAGTCTTAGACAGCCATTTACTGAAGCATCTTTGATGGCCATAACTGGTATTACACACCTCATCCTGTCACATCCGCAGCAATATGTTTGCTAAACTGTTAAGTAGCAGCAATCAAAAAACATTAATTCGTAAACTATTCCAATCAAAAGCACTGATTACTGCTCAAGTCACAAATTAGAGCTTACATTTTAATATGAAACTTTTTTTTTCAGTATAAAAGTTCCTGACTTCAGGTGTATTTAGTTGTAAATGTCTTATTCAAAGCTGTAATTCTTTACCAATATTCGCTCAAGAACACTGGAAACAAAATGTAGGGGAAATCTTGTAAGCCTGTATAATCAATATCATACTTGGACTGCACAGATGTTGCAGCAAGCTATCATAAAAATTAGGTTGCAGAACTTCAAAGCATAAAAAGCATTTCAAGACTGGAATAAAAAGGCAGATGAAGCTCACTACTAGGAGGTGTGTAGTAAGTATGAATTGATAAGGTTTAGAAGAGATGGGGCAAGAGTTCTTACTCTAACACCTTTATCTCCCACATCTCAGCACCTGTTCACAGAGGAACAACTTCTGAGAAGGGACATCTCAGAAGACATAGGCTCATCTTTAAAACTATCTACAAATTACGTATTCTTTAGCCATTTTATTTTATACTGACCAGAAAAAGCAGGTCACATTCAGAAGCACCATTCAGAGCCTGTGTGGTGCTTAATGAATGGTGTATATCCAGTCCTGTCCCATGGATTCCTGTGCCACGCTACCTCTGCTTCCAGTCTTTCCTGCTGCTGGAAATGGTGCCACAGTTCATAATGTACATATCTACACAGCATGAGCACCTCAGAGCCTGGGAGAGAGTACTGCAATCTGAAATCATCTATCATGTGGTAAGAGCTGCATTTCTTGTGCATTTATGGGCCTGAAGCGTAACATTAGTACAGCTACAAGTCATCTGAATGGGGGAAAAGAAATCATACACTGGAATATTTTAACTGTCTATGAATACACAATTCTTCACATTCCAGCAACAGCATCTATAAAAGACAAAAGAAATGGCACACTTGGTTCAGGTGCTCTACTTCAGTGTCCTGTCTTTGATACTGGAGAGCAGCAGATACATCAAAAAAAGCACACAATAAACTCAGTAATTGTTAAAAACCTACTTCCTGCCTCATGCCATTAGCACAAGGGTTTGCACCATTATGAACAAGGGCTGGGGTTTTTCCCCTTGTTTCTTCCATATATTCATCTCTCCAACTTTCCCATTTCTTTTCTTTCCCTTTTCCCAGCCTCTGCCTCCTCTCAGGGATTAGAGATAACCAAATGCCTCACAGTGTGTCATTCCAGCAGACATGGGAGCAGCAGCCAGGAAGGAGGAGTGCCCTAGTGTAGCACTGCCCTTCCAGCAGGATTATCCTGTTCTGATGCAGCCTGGCTGCAGCTTTACCATGGAGTTGTCCATATTGCCCTACAAGGAACAGGAACCAGACAGGGAAAAGTTGCAGCTCTGAAGGACAAGAGCCCAAAGTTTCTTTTGGACCTCTACTTCTAGGAGAACTAATAAAAACTTGATGTTGAGGGCTGAGAGGAATACAGTTGTCACGGCAGGGTGAGCTACTGCCACATGCATGGCTTGTACACGTTTCTCTATGCCAAGTTTATCTTGAGAGAACACAAAACCAACTCTGTGCTAGAAATGTAAATGAGATGACACTTTTATTATCATGCACAATTTGTATCATTCACAGCTTACTGGTCTGTAGTCCTAGAACAAAGTGGAAATGTACAGCAGCAAACTTAAATGACTTTGCATTGACAGTGAAAATAAATCACATTTTAATGTTACATCACACTACTCATTGCATCTCAGTAGACATAGATACTACAGAATAAACAATAGTAATTCTCATACCTTGAGAGCTCCAGGATCTTTCCCAGACATTTCCCTTACTTGCATCTAGAGTGCATGTCTTTAAACTGAAGTCAAAAAACCACAAAGCAACTAAAACAATCAAAAGAGAAGCGTGCAGCTGAAACAGCCACAGGTTTCAGACTTGCACAGATCTGGTTTTTTTTAACTCAACAGTCTTTGAAAATAATTAAACAACAGTGTAATTTTATATTTCAAGTATAAAATACCTCAGCTTTTAAGAACTGGAAAGAAAACCAACAGAACTAAAATGTATTTAATTATAATCAATAAGCATTTCTTTACTAATTTCTATTTCTTTACTAATTACTCTTTCTTTACTAATTACTATTTCTTTACTTTCTTGAATTACAAACAGATNTTATTTAATTATCACCAATAAGCATTTCTTTACGAAAGACTTTCTTTACTTTCTTGAATTACAAACAGATATAACATTTCAAACTTTAAAGCCATTCATTCCAACGATGCTTCTTCATTGAAAAAAATGAAATAATCAGAAAAGAACAGCAAAGACAGCTGAGTAGCTAACAATACAGTGGTTTTGTTTTCAAACTAAACAGATTAACAACATTGATTTTGCATATTTTTTACCACAGCTTTGTTGTTTTGGGAGTTTTTTGGGAGATTTTTTTATGAAACAACAATAGAAAGTCCAGTTGTTTCACAGAAGGCTTACAAGGAAATAATGCCACAGTCTTCAAGGATGTACCGGAGTGAGGTTTCACCACTCTGCATCTCCAGTGGCTTTTGCAAAAACATGGTCTTTACCCTCAATGGACATCACTCCATCTTTTAAGCAGAACTTCCATTTGTTCTTAGTTCGATGTATCTGATGAAAAATAATAATCAAAATCAATGCCACCAAAAATATACATTAGAGCGTTATTTAAAAAAGAAAAAAAAAAAAGATTTAAGCACAACCTGTTTTACACACCTGGCTTTTATTTCACAGTCCTTATGGCCCAAAATATTCAATGGAAGCAGTATACTTCAGTTGTTTATAAGAACTCCCTGCCCTCTCAAGAGAGAAAGCTCTTGAATCTTATTCCATCCTGTCCCACTCTTCCTCTCCCACAACTTCCCCCCCAGAAAAGTGTTACCTATACAGCTGAACACCAGCAGGACAAGACAACAGTAGTGGGGCAATCCCAAAACACAGCACACCTTGCAAACCAGTGTAGCTTAACTGAAATGCAATGATTTCCTTTTCACATGGCAAGGCAATGTTGCATGCATAGAGGTGTTAGGAACAGGCTAAAAGCATAAAAACTTGGCTTAAAAACAAATACTGCCATTAAAGAAAGAAAGTAAGAAAGAATTTGCATATTCTGTTTCTTTTTAAAGGCCTGCAGAAAGATCCATACTGCAGAAAGTTTTTTTTGATACTAAAAGAAGGAATTTTAAATATCTCTAGAAAATTCCTTGAATTTTCAGCATCAGCCTATTTTCAGTTCCAGAAAAAAAAGAAACGGGACAGCAATTTTACCAACAATATTGTCTTAAAGGTAACAAGGTAATCTAAGAGATAAATGTTTTTATCTACTTTCTACCAGGCCTACATGTTCCATTAAACCTGTATTGGAAAGGTGAAAGTTACCAACATCTTTCCCCAGCTTCTGTAACTGTCAATTTCTAATAACATCTGGTATTAAATTTCCTATACGACATTTCCAGTGCTGACCTTCCTAGTAATTTCTTTTAGATTTTCAAGCAATTCTTCAGCTTATTTCGGGCAAAACTTGTTCTAGATAACAGTATGCACTACTTATAGCATCTGTAACATCTGCGTTCTGAAGCTTCAGAACTTGGTGTACCTACCAATACAACACAGACACCAATGGCTTCATTTCAGAGGCATTTTCTACACATATCCCTATAACTTTCCAAAATAACTGGTTTCAGGAACACTCAATCTGTCACAGTTTTATAAAGACAATTTTCTTAGCACCTCTCTGTTTCCCAAACCACAGACAACCATTAAGGCAGGCCTAGTTAGACACAAAAAGTTATCACTCGTCACTTTTGAAAGTATATTTAAAAAAATAATCCAGTCACACTCTTAAACGAACTACAGCCACGTTTTTCGATATTTACTTTAAAATAAAATATGTAATTTTTTTATCTTTTAAATTACTGACATGTAAGCACCCAAAACCATACCATTGCTAAAAGGACTTAATTTGATCTTCAGGAGT
The DNA here is from genome assembly GCA_013397975.1 of Machaerirhynchus nigripectus. Taxonomy (NCBI): domain Eukaryota; kingdom Metazoa; phylum Chordata; class Aves; order Passeriformes; family Dicruridae; genus Machaerirhynchus; species Machaerirhynchus nigripectus. Next base: position 346,698 of record VZRQ01001302.1, read on the forward strand.
TCAAAATAAGTTGAATTTTAAACACTAAAATGAAGGAGGACAAAATGACACTTAACAACTACTTCGTTTTTCAGACACAACAGAATTCTGGTAGCAAAATCTCTCAGTAAGCACTACAAAGACAAAAAAAATATAAAAAGAAAGTACACACACTCCTCTTTCTGTTATCCACTTTAAAAGCCTTAATGCATGGCTGAATATGCCTACATAAATCCATGGAGATGTTGATCTTACCTAAAAGTGAAGGAAATAAACAAGCTTTTGCACCTTTACAAGTCATAATTTGGCAAGACTTGTTGTTCCCTTTTCCTTTAATAGGCCATTATGATTATCCTCTTTTCAGAAAACAGCAGGAAAGTCTTCAGACTATTGTCAGCTAAACACATCATTTAAACACACTATTACAGCATTAGAGTTTCTTTAAAAGGCACTGACAGTAGAGCAGGCATGGATTTGCTGAAGATATTATTTAGGATGATTAAGGAACAAAGATAAAAGTATATTACTGTACCTTTTCGTACTGACAAACGATCACATTGTCGGTGTCAAACAAGTCTGCAATGTCCTGTTCACTGACATCATCACCAGAGTTTAAGGGGTCCTAGAGGTTAAAATTCTGTTTTATACACTCTTTCAGAACAGCATTGAATATACTTGGAATTAAACACACCCAGAACAATAAAGTTACCATCGCAAAAATCAAGACCTAGAGGCTGTGAAGACCACATTGCACCAACCTCATTTACACGTACCTTTTGCATGTTTGCATTCTCAAAACCCAAAACACCCTAAGCAAAAACACAGGTCAAAAAAGTAATACTGCTAACTGATAAAGCAGATCCAAGTAACTGAAATACTGATCAACTTATATTTATATGAAGTCCAAATGCCACAAGTTGATTCTCTTGTGAACAAACCCATAGGATACAAAATTGCTTATCTTTAAGAAAAAGAAAAACCCAGGAAACACAGAGGATTCGACAGAGAACAGTGTTCTTGTATCATATTGTTCTCTGTCTAATCCCCTGTGGTCCTTCAGAAGGAAGGAAAACCCAGATTTGTGTCCTGATCTTATTTAAATAAATCTTATTTAAATCTTTAAATAATATCCTAGTTAAGTAAAAAGCAGAACTCCATTCCACTGAGACCAGGATTCTACAATAAAACTTTAATTCTGATAGTTAAGTATTTTAATTCATCCAATAAACAAATGGCTTTCCAACATTTCTTTCATTTGTCCAAACTCCTCACAATGAGCTTTTGAGTAATTTCCCTGCAGTACCTCCCATCTCCAGAGGTTTGTAACTTCACTGTGCATGCTCTGCATTAAACTAAACAGAAACTGTTCTAGGTCCAACGATTCAACAGTCAGGAGAGATTTAATATTGTTATGTGCTTCTAAAGGCTTAAAAGTAAATTACCTCTTCAACTATATCTATTTGGAGGTCTTCATTGTCCCCATCACTGCAGCTGGACTCCATGTTTGAAGAGCTGTCACATTCTTCATCATAGTCTTCCTCATCATCCAGAACTCTTAGATCCTCTGAGTCAATAAAGCCAATGAATTCATTCTCTTCTTTATCTTTTGTATGTGGTATTTGTTCCTTGGAAGAAACATCCCCAGTGCCATCGAGCTGACTTATGCCTGCAATGTCACTGCAGAGATCCTTCTCCAATGGTAAATCCGATTCTGTCTGCTCCACAAGGTTCTGTGTCACAGGAATGGAAGAGACCAGGGACAGCTTATGAATTAACACCATAATGACACCCATGTTCAGCACGAAGCCCGAGATCTTTGTTTAATAAACCAACAAGCATGGGGCACTAAAATGAGAGTTTCAGGTCCTGCTTGTAAGCCCTGAGTACATTTGCAAACATTGTGTGGCATCTAACTTTAAATAGAACCCAGGTCAAATATGCCTCAGCAGTACAGGAAAAAAAAATTTCTTAGATTTTTCTCTAAACACCCTTGTACTCAAACAACTTCAAAACAAAGTCGATCAAGTGGGCCTTTAGAATTTCTATTGTGAAAAAAAACCTCCCATAAAAAAAAGAAACAAGCTACTCCTCCACCCCCAAAAATAGCATTTTTCATTTTTGAAATAAAAGTCAAGATGAACTGATCCCTCTCCCTCAACTCATTCAAAATGCTTTGTTTAAATAAGATATAAAAAGCTGGGAGAGACAGTAAATATTTCAGTACTTCAAGTTACTGTTCATAAAAGTGCTAGAATTCCTAAACAGAGCATTCACAGGAGCATAAAAGGGCTTTAAGGTTTCAGTCATCCTCAGTTTCTCATTAAATTTTTATTGTAGCACTTAATTCCCATCCACATACACTTTCTAGTTCAAGAAATAACACTTAGTTTTGACCTTCCGTTCTCACTACAGTCTTCATCATGCTGCCATCAGAGTTCAGATGAGCAACATAACATGCTTTCTATTTACAGACATTTGGCAATACTGTCATTAAATTTGCATTTAATAAATTTGCCTCAATCCCCTATGAGCACTACAACTCAAAGTCAGAAAGCCAGCCTGAACTTCAAACATCTGCAAATAATTTCTGGAACTAAAATTAGATGAGGTCAGGAAAGCAGTTTGTTAATTAAAATCATTCAAGTTTCCCACACAGCTCTAGCTGAGTTCTAGCTTGTCCAGGACTTTTTCCCCGAGGAAATACATTTTCTTCAAGGAGATTTTCACTTATCAAATTTGACTTTTCATCCTGAATGCATTCTCAATACAACTTTAATGCTCTTCACACATTACAAGTTAAAATTAATCCCAGCTGATCCTGCAAAAGCACTTTGCCCAGAACTGACCAGTATCCATATGCAGGTCAGTGGCAGAATAGAAGTTCTCAAGAGTCTTTCATGTCTGCTTAGTCACAAAAAACCCCTATGATTCTCAAGAGTAATCAATAAGTCTAATACAATCTATCTATCCATTTCACCTTTAGTATTTTTAAGTCGATATTCTCATCAATCACAGTATTTTAGCAGTAGCTTTGACAAATTCTTAAATGTAAAAACAAGCAGTCAGCTACTGCAATTCTGAACAAGTTTAAGAATGAACCATTAGATCAAAATAATTTTATTTTTCTCATTTAGAGACCCTAGTTGTCACTTAGAGATGTGTTCAAACCACCACCTCTAACAGATATATTTTCATTAGCTGAGAAACAAAAGGCCTTACCTTGTCAGAGGAAGCAACGTTGCCCTGATCCTTTAGAAATGCATTTTCATCCAAACTTTCCCCTGCAATAATCAGGTCAATGATATCATCAGGCACCTGCTGCTGCAGCAGCTCCGGATGCTGCATGTCCAGCTGCCCCTCCACATCCAGCAGGACGCTGCTTGAGCTGCTTGCCAAGGATTCATCAACAAAAAGTCCTTCAGAGCATTCTGGAGTAAACGCAGCTGTGTGAAGGTTGTCACGCTGGGATTTTTCTGTGAATTCACTACACTGATTCAACGCTGCACTAATTTCGAATTCCTGCAGACTTGCAGAAGGCTGCTGGACCAAGGCAGCAGAGTTCTCCAGGTGTTGTTTTTCCACCAAGCTTGGTTTATATAGCACAGCCTGTTGGACAGCAGTCTCCTGGGGCTGCAGTGTTTCACCAGCTGCATGGGCAGCAGATGCATTCACCTGTGCAACACTCGCAATGCTGGCCTGCAGAACTGAAGCTTGCCCAAGGGGATGAAACATCTGCTGCACAGGGTAGTGGAGAATGCTTCCGTCTCCTGAGGCCTGAGTAACCACAACAGGCACATTCACCTTGTAAAGCTGCCCTACAGAGAGAAGAGTTTAAAACTGCTTCAGCAGGTGAAACTACAGGTTCATCCAGGTCACTGACCTGTCACCACTAAAAACAATAGCAAACACTCAGGCAAACTATGAGAAAAAGGATGTTTACAAAGCAAAACTTCCCTGAAGCACAATGCCAGCCCTTGAAAATCAGGCATTCAGAAGCTTTCTGAATCATGGCTTCCATCGAGTCCGTCATGTTTAATATCTCTTTTTTAATGTGGCCTACACAGTACCCTGTGACAGTAAGTTCAATAATTTAACTACATACTGCATTTTAAATAAATAAATAAATACCCTGGTTTGAATTTTTTCCATGTAATTTCAGAAACTAAGGAATACAAGATGAAACCGTAAATTAGTCCATAGCTGCAGGGAGAGTTCATTCCTTTACGGACCTTTAGGTATTCTCTCTAAAAAAAATGCCTATTTTAGTTTAAAAAAACCAAACTCCTAGTTTAGTTATCTTTTCTTAAGAAAACCACTCCAAATACTGAATGCTTAAAGTTACTAATATCAGTGTTAGAATTGAGCTGCCAAGAGCCAAGTTCCAAACTGCATTTGATTTTTCTTCTCCCCACACACATGCTCACGCATGACAGTCACTGCTACCAGTCTACAGGTCTCATAACATCAGGAATAACACCTGAAACAGACAACTAGAGACATCAGTTTTCATCAAAGAACAGCTGTTTGAGGGAAGAGTCAATGACTGAACTAAGCCTTCCACTGATTTCACCTAAGCAGTACAAGCACGTTTTTGTACAAGCAGTGCAGGCAGTTTTATGAGCAAAACAATGGGATCAAAAAGGTACATGAATAGTTGAATTTTATTTGAATAAGATATCAATTTGTCTCTGAAGCACCAGAGTGTCTTTAGCTTTTTTAAAACATAGAAGATTGTCCCAGAGAGACAGGGAGAAGGAGGTACCTGTGTCTGGGCTGACAAAGGAAAACACTTGTAACAAGTTGTAAAACTGACACACCAAATAATCAATGCCATTACTTCCTCCATGCAGCCCCTACAAGCACAAAGGAGGAGGAGGGTAACTGGCTCTACTCACTTCAGCTTCTCATCTATTTCATCTACTGTCCCTGGGACTGTCTTTCAACATCCCCAGGCCACTGGAAGATTTGACATCTCCTCGTTACCCTTACCTGGTGCTGGCTGCAGCATCACTCCAGCTGGCATCTGTAAGGGATAAGCAACACAAGAAGGGAGAGCAAGAGTCACACCCACTCGTGGGGGTCCCTGGAACACAAGAGCTGGGTTTAGGCAGGAAAGGACACCGAGTGCCACACCTGCAATATCCATGTGAAACAAGAGTGAGGGCCTCTCTGTGGTCATCTTCACCGGAAAGCTGCATCATGCTTTTGAGATTTGGACAGATGAAGAGTATTCTGCACTGACAGAGTAATGACTTGCCCCAAGCGTTTCCTGCTTTCCAGCTATCACACTCCCTTTTTGTTAAGGCAACATGTTCTATATCCCCTAAATGTACCCACCATCCAGAAAGGTATTTTTCTACTCATTTTTACCTAAGTTCATGCATTACTCCCCATAGCACAGGCTTCTTTGCCTAGGCCTACGAAGTCACTTTATATTCCCTTTTCCTCCTGGGAAGCCTGGAGTTGGATATATAGCTCCCTTTCAAACTAACTGTTCTGAGGAAATCCAAATTTTAAATCAGGAAAACTCACATATTGCACAAACATCTTCCCAATATTGTATTTCAACTTGACAAGCTAGTTAGCTTGAGGCTCAGGAGCCACTCAGTAAGTTCATCAAGCTCTGGCAATTAGTGGCTGCTCCCCAAAGAAATTTTGACATGCCCAGAGTTCAGAACTTGTCAACTATAAAAACACTCATTTTCCTTCTGGATGATTTCTACACCTCACAGATAATGCTGCTCCCAGCTTCACTAGTGGTAGTATTTCCCAGCCCTGCACTATTTTAACAACCACTAATATTTTTTTATATTAAAAAAGTGTATGTAGGTGTGCATTTCCACTACACTTTCATCCTATGGGCTAAACACATGCAGCTGTGTCTTCCAACAGACTTCTGGCTTCACTTCCTGCAGAACCAGCTGGTACATCCCATCCTTTTCCACTGCTCCAACGGGAGCAGCAGTGTTACAACTCTTCCTCTTGAAGCCTATTGATAACTGACAAACAATTTTAAAAGTTTAGGAGTTCAACATACTCAAAATTGAAGTAAAATATCACTACAGCTACGTACCAATTTTGCTGCTGAGAAATGCTGAAAACCTCTGCCAGCCTGGATGACAAAAGAAGCTATAGAAAAAAAAAGACACTTTACAAAAAAACATTAATTTCTTGGATACAGTTATCTTTCAATAATTTACAGCAAACATGGGTGAAACTAAAGCAATCTAACTTCAGTTCATACTCATTAGTGAGCATGAGTATTGCCTTGTCAACCTGAGGAAAACATACAAGCATTTTTATGCAGCAGAGCAAATCCTATGATGCTAAAAGTAGGAACAGTAGGACAAGATTTTCAAAAGCACTCAATACTGACTTCCATGGGAGAAAAAAGGGCAAAGGCAAAAACTTTCCTGGGGTTTTGGAAGCAAATAATTTAGGTAACCCTAATTACTTTGAAAACCTCTAGCCACAGGGCAATCCAAATCTCCTTTTTAAAAACAAATAGATAGATTTACTCGCCTCAACAGCTTGCTTTGCCTTAGTGTGGCCCTTTAAAAACAAGAGTAAGAAGGTAATGCTCATTAAATATTAAACCTCCAAGAGCCTCCAAACACAGAAGTATATTCCCTTTACTCACGTGGAACAAATAAAACATCTGCCTCCAAAAACAGTTCATTCAACTATGAAGACTGTAAAAAAGCCAAACAAATAAAAAAAAAAACCCAAACAAACACAAAAAGGAAGGAAAAAAAAAGAAAAAACCCACAGATCCACAAATAAAGAATGCCTGCCCAAGCTTGAAATACACCAGAGCACAGATTTTCATTCAATTATCTCACATGTGTTTTGCCCTTTATGGGCAAAGGTCCTAACAGCCTCTCACTTCGGGATAAGTCTCAGCTGAGCACTAAACTCTATCACAACAATACCACAGTGGTCAGCTGGACTTAATTGAGAAGAACAGGTCCTGATGTCAGAGGCTGTGTGAAAGTGAAGTACTTCTCTGCAACATGAATACTGCTTTTAGAAAAACTCACTGAAAGGAAAACTAAAAAGCTTCCTCTCTTCTGTTTGAGCAAGGGATTACATTCCAACAAATTGAGAACCAGATTAAACTCCAACCTGGCAGCAGAGCTGCATGGCACAAATGAGCCATACAACTTCCGCACATATCAGGACACACGTCAAAAGGGGAAGTGGGAGCTTAGCCCTGCAGGTAAATTTGCAACTGAAGGCCTACACTTCTGGACTGCAGACAAGAAGGCTAAAATTCTCTGCATGTTTTGCTACTGGAAATGAGCAGCTGCTCAAGAGCATGTAGACAGAATTCTATTAGTTTATCAGAGCGTAATTCATCATTTATTGGTCAAATTCTGCTTTCAAATAATTACTGTCCTACATCAAATTAGATATATACATAAGCATCACAAACCAAGATTATTTCAAGCCTTCCAAAACACCCCTGAATCACTGAGATATACTTAAATTGCATCCATTGTGTCCAACAACATCTGACCTGCTGAAGTCTGCAAAACGCTGTGAGAACTGTGTGGCAGCTGCAGGCTGAACTGTGGAGAACAGTGGCTATGTTTGAAGAAGCCTTCTATTGCTTTAGACTGTGTCACCTTCGTTTCCCAAAGCTGCAGGAAGATTATTACTAAGGTCAACAAATATCAGCTTTTAAAAAAAAAAACTGCATCAAAAAAGATAATCAGGTATTCCCATCTTTTCCAAGAATAAATTGACTGATTCTATCCAACAAACAGGGTAGCAGGTAACTAACCAATTTCAACTCCCAGCAGCCCACACATCACTCACAGCATACTTGTAACTCTAAGTTAGTGCAAAAGTTTGCATGTTTTGGAGGGCAAAGAAATGGACAGGTCCATCACCTCGAAAGAAAAAAGCACAAACACAACTGCTAGTAGTACAAGGGAACCCAACAAACCTGCTTCAAGTCTTTCAGAACCTGCTCATCTACACCCTCCTCTGCGAAGAGTTCCCGCACACCTTCAATCACATCTTCAATAATGGACTTGTATAGTTCAGGCTACGTTAAAAAAAAAAATAGATATATTCAAGTTAAGATGAGCATGAAGTCATTTGAAAAGGTAGCACAAAGTCTGATCTCACTTCATAAACTGCTGTCATAAACTGAGCAGCAGGAACAGATCAAATGCAAAGGTCTCCAAGTCCACTCATTCTTTTAAATCTAACATCCCTAAAGAAGTACCGGATTTGAGCCTCAAATCATTGCTTAGGCTACCAATAATTTGGTAAGTGCTTAAGAAAAACCTAGAAACATTCAAAAACCATTGCTGTGCTGTACTTTCAAAAAAGCATGTCTAACCCCATTGTATCATACTGGAATCATCGCTCCTAGCCTAGAGGCCAACCAATAATACAAGCTACTAAAAATGAGCTGTGCCAATTCCATGAGAAGCAGAATGTAAGAAACCCGCAAAAAAATAGTAGAGTTTTATTTATTTTTTTTCTTTGTGGAAAGAGCCTGATCCTGTATAGTGACCCAGCTATGGAAATTTTAACACTACTTTTATCAGTACAGATTATTCATTTTATATTACAGTAGGACTCCAAGAGAACATTTTATTCCTTTTTCTGCCCATGTCAGTGTTCAAATCCTAATCCTCCAGTCAGACCTGGACAGCAGATCCACATGAGCTTCGAGATTCCCACACTCCAATGCAAATGTAAGATAATGAGCTTTTAGCAATTTAAAGCTTAATAATCTTGACTATCATTACCACCAGAATAGCCTACACAAGGTGAAAAATGAAGCTGAGATATTTTAGGAAACCTTAGAAGACTTTGGATTAATAATTTAATTTTTTTAAACACCAAATTAATATTTTACTGCTCTGAAGTTGTTCTAAAGTGCAGATGATAAACAATTTCTTTTCAAAGTAAAGACGATATTAAAAAGTAACGTTACACTTTCTGGAAAAAGCAATCAACACAACTACTTTAAAACAACCACATTCATATATAATTTCTTATCAGGGGTTATCAATCTCCGAAGATTTCCCCCGGCACTTTTTCAGGATACTAGGAAGATGAAGAGGGGAAAAAAAAATTTCCTCTTGTACTACTACACTAAAAGCTGCTGATCAGCCCATATGTCAAATGCTCTGCCTTCACTGCTAATCCAAAAGAGAATCTGAATGTAAATCTTTCAACGGGCCTATTCCTCTCCCCAGGATTGCCAAGCTACAGTGAGTACAAATATTTATTGTGCTATATAAAAACTGCACACAGCAACTGTAAAACTCAAACACCACACGCTTGCAAATTAAAGGAAAATAGTTAGAGCGCAGACATTATTGTACTCCTACTTAATCCCTTTACACACAGGCACTCCTTCGCCAGAACCAGGCCAGCCATAGCGGGAACTGCCAAACTCCGCTTTTATTTGTGGGCAGCGGGGTGGCAGCAGGGACTTATCCACATCCCCCATTCCAGCAAAGCCTCCGAGGCTCCCCTGGGACTCCCGTCCTCTGAGGGAGCACCTGAAGCCCCAAGTAAGGAGAGGCAGCAGCGGACAAAACCTGCCATGGGATAAAGGCCGCCGCCTCCTTCCCGGGCACTGCCGAGCTGGCACAGCGTCCCTCGCACCCTGGACCTACCCAATGCCAATCCCTGCCACAGCACTTTTGCCCAAAAAACTGCCTTTTTCAACAGAAAATTTAAAAAATATAGAAAGGCCTTCGAAGTCGTCCCTGGGCTTCCCGCGCCAGGGAACGGGCGGCGGCTCCTCCCTGGGCCGGGCGCCGGAGGCGACTTCCTCATCCCCGTCCCCCGCAGGAAAGAGCGGCCAGACCCCGCCAGCCCAGCCCAACCCGACCCGGCCCAGCGCTGCCCCTCACCACGGGGCTGCCGTGAGCCATGGCAGCGACGGGCACCGCCTCAGCCCCGCCCGCCTTTAAGGCGCCGTTGCCGGGGGACGCGGCCGGCCCCGCCCGGGCCCTGCCCCGCCGGCCCTGCCGGGTTCCTGTCCCCCCACGCACCCGAAAATCCCGCGAGTCCTGGAGTACCTGGTGCTAAACCCAGACCCTAAAACTAAGAGTGACCTGCCACTGTCCAGTCTGGGCTCCAAGCTCCAGCCCGAAGCATCGCCGTGTGGGCACAGGATTTATTTTGAGAGCCACTGTTGTCCCCGTGGTGCGGGAATGCACCTAGGAAAGCTGGCTACAAAAGCGTATCATTTTGCTCTAATAAACCCTGAAGTCGTGATTATCTCTTAAACGGGGATAGCTGAAGCTAAGCATTGCAGTTAAGCAGCAGCAATCTGGTACAACTACTCAATTATTGCTTACATTTGCAGCAATCTGTTCATATGTTAATATGGAGATCTACCAATTTAGCAGTTACTAATCTGGAAAAATGCTCATTAATCTCGTATATGTACTCCCATATATACTTAGGTCTTTATGCACCTTCAGTCGGTGTTGCCCTGAGGGTTCTGAGAACTTAGAAATATAATTTCTTTTTCCTTTCTTTTTCCTTTGTTTTTCATTTTTTAGGTAGCTATGTTGTTACAGTGCTGTTTGGTTTGTGAAAAGGAGACTCACCCATTAAGCTTTAATTTTTAAGGCTTACACATCCTGAAAAATTAAAATATTTTAATGAAAATACTGTCAGGCCCCTAATTAAATAGCCAGACTAACACCTACAAAATAGAAGCAACATCCTTAATAAGCTGTGTTTTCACAAGTGAGACAAATGCAATTTGCTATTGCAATAATTTTTCTCTCCAAGAAAATATGTTTAATGACACTGCTTAAGTCTTGAATTAAACAGCAGTTGCATATTCAGCTGTTCTGTGTGCCCTCCATCATTGTGAGGAAAAGGCAAGCCATGTTGCTTTGCTTACAGAATGATTTAAATAATAAACCATATTTTTTTTAAAGCACAGTGCTCATTTGAAACTGCCTGGGATAGCACATACCAAAAGTGTCCTTATTCTTCTCCTGACTGTTTTTTCCTGTCGTGTTAGCAGAGATAGCAGGAAGGAGCTGCAGCCTTGAGGCTCTCACTGGGCCCTGAAGGTCGCAGATGGGGATCCTGCAGCTGGCTGCCACTCGCTCATCAGGCAGCCAGACCTGACGCAGAGCCATCGCCCTGCCAGCACACTGTACAGGGCTTCTAGAAAGGTGGAAGAAAGAGGAGTTATAAATTATTTCTACCTCTTTTTGTTTATCTGGGGATTACAAATTGCCTTGGAATAGGAACAGTTTGTGTGCCTAACTTCAAAAAGAAGGAGAGCTGGGGAGCTTGATACCAAAGGACTACTGAGCTGTCTCAGACAGTGGTCAGGTGACTTTGCCTATGTCCACAAGAAAATTTTGCAGAGCAAAGCAAATTATCCTTACCTGCACTTGAGGTGGACAGCATGTCTCTGTATTTGCATTCCCACAAGGCAGTGTGGGCATCCCCCATCTGTTCTAAATTGTACCCTTTGTACTGAGAATAACAAAGGGCCTGCCAGCAGGTCAACGTGTCAGCTGCCTTCATGCTGGGACAGCAGATAAACCTACTTACAGTACACAGATATCCCTGGGGATAAAGTAGAAGCTGGGAGTGGGAATATGACTTCCCAAGCTGCACCGGGAGGTTGCAGAGGGCACTTCCGCCTAACCAAGACACTTCTACTTTCATCTGCCACCTAGCAGCACACCTTGTATGAGTTCTTTGACAAATTCCTAGGGAAGGTCTTTTCAACCAAGCACTGCCAGATGAACAGTGTGAGAAAGCCTGGTACGCACGGAGAAAAAATCAGGCATTTCTGAACAAGGGGAAAAATACTAAAATATCTGTGACTAGCATTTCTGGGTACTGACTGGCTAGCTTTGATATGGTGAGCTTAACCTACTATCCGTGTCCTGCAGTATAAAGTACAACCCTGTAGTCATTTTCATGCTTATGGAAGTTTTTAATATTTAATCCCACTTTTAAGAGAAGAAACTGAAGCACAGACCCACCAAATATCTTGTCCAAGCTCACAAATGGCAGCCAGGGACAGCAATGAGGTATCATAAGTCTTGGTTTAGCTTCCAGTCCAGCTCTCCCCACTGTAGTCTCTTTAAGAGCTCACAAGAGTTTTAGGGAAGAGGCTTTGGAAAAGATTTGCATGCTGTTCAAACCCTCCTGATTTTTCAGGGGTTTTGTCTGCATTTGGGATAGTGCTGCTTAAGGGCACCTCAAACCTTCGTTTACTAGACAGGTTTTAATTTGTAATTATTTATACTCCTTTTGGTACATGATGTCTAGAGAAGATTTATTTTTGGATGATAAGCCTTTATTAATCATTAGAAGAAAATCTACCATTTTCAAATGTCTTCCCTCTAAGAAACAGAGAACCCGCAGCACACTCAGATGCTTGGTCATGAATGCCCTCTCCTGTTTAAATCCAGCATTGCTGCTGGAGAGGAACACGGCCACACAACTGCAGGACTGCAAAATTCTTTCTCGAGGCATATTATACAAATTACCATCTCGCCTTTTCTTTCCGAGTAAAGCAATCATTCTTAGGAGGAACTAGTTGCAGAATTCAGGCAGTCCTCATGGAGATAACATGACACGAGCAGAGGCGTAATTTAATTTTAAAGATATCCTCTAACATGTTCCCTTTGTTTTCAGCTGTTGACTCATAGATATATGGTACTCCAGTCTCATAACCAATTTTATTAACAGTGTGATTTTGTTACAAGCTCCATCATTTCCCTCAGAGTTCCGAGACAGATAATACTGGGACCTGTGATTTGTTCCTTTTTCATTTATCAAGTGTGATTCCTGTTTCTTCAAGAGCCTCTCTTTTTTTCACCTGATTTAAGCCACTTTATCAGAACTATAGAAAGACCTCTCCCTTAATTCAATTTAATGACAAATTTTCAGGACATTGGGTGGTTTATGAAGGGCTCTGGCCTGTACAAACTGCTATATAAAAATGGCAGTCTGATGGATTGAATATACTGAATAGCACTGTGTATCTCAGCTCTTCCATCAGCCCAAAGACTTGTGTAGTTAGAGTAAATCTAATTAAGGATGAAACAAGCCTTGCCTCTCCTAAATACTCACCCTGAGACACATGCCTTATGTGGACAGAAAGCCTCAAAGGAAAACAGCAGCCACCTGGGGTGGGGAGGGGCCATTTCACTGTGCTCATTCTTGTCCCTTTCTATCACACTCCTGCTGGTGTCAGGCTCAGTGCTCAGCCCCTGTTCCCTCACCCCCTTTGCTGTCTGCCTTCTTTCCCTGGGTATGATGTACACGTGTTTATACCACCCTTTATTCCCAGAGAGACCCCAACCTCCTGACCTGCGTCCTAAGAAAAGCCACAGTCCAGCTCCCTCCTCTTTTGTCCATTGCCTTTGCCTTCGTGGCTTGCTAAGTCCTTTCCCTGCCATCTGGTTTTACCCTTCTTCATCAGTGGTTGAAATCTCACCCCTTCCTCACCTGTCTGTAATTGCCACTCATCTGCCCTTGGCTCCCTGGCTCCAGTGGGGAGGGATTAGCTACCAGGGGTGTGCAGAATCACACAGAGGCAGGGTGCAGTGGGAGAATAAATGCCAGAAACATCCTTTTTCCTTATTTGAATTAGCTGCTGGAACTTCATCGTTGAGCAGACGATTGCAAAGTCCAGCAGTTTTAGTGTGACGGTAAATAAGAGGAGAGCAGCATGTTTTGGTCAAGGCCAGTTTGCTCTGCCTAATTTTGCATTTGGTAATCTCAAGAGGAATAGAGCTGAGTCACCACATCATGCCTTTGCACCAGCAGTGGAATTTGCAGCACCAAGAAACCACTAAAATCACCCGGCAAGTGACTTTGAGACACAGGCTGAAGCACTGCTTAGCAGTCAGGCTGTCCTTCTCACTGCCTCATTAATACCAATTTAATTCTGCTACAGAATAACTCAGATGTATGGAGACTAACCTTCATTGCCATATTGGGTGTGGGAAGCACTTCTATGAGGACCCCAATATTTGCTAAAGGTCATATTCCTGAGCTTCCTTTTCTGAGAAAACGAGGAGGGGCTCTTGTTGTCCTAATACACAACCATACACACCTTTGCATTTGTCTCTGTTTCTTTCTTTTTACCCTCAGCTCCACTTTTGTGTAGACCTATCCCGAGTAGATTTTCTGCACTCTCCTTTCAACATTATAATCACATAATTAGCAGCAAAGATATTCAGTAATGGATTTATGTGGAGGGGGCTAAAACAGTTCAGGCAGTGGATGGCTCCCTCCACTTTGGATAAAGTCTGATCTAAATCCCGATGTCATTACTTACATTTAGGAAGCAACATCTGCTCCACGTTACACATGACAGATGAAGGTCCCTTCCTAGACAGCAGTCCAAGAAGGTTACAGTGGTAGCTCACCTCTGGATATCACCAGGCTAATGCCTAAGTTCTTGCTTTAGATCCTCCCTGTTTCACTGCTGGGTTTTGTTTGATATTTTCATTGCATTCCCTACAGCATGACCTTGTCATTTCCATGGCATGAGCAAGATTGTCCTGTGCAGGAGTACAGGTCACCATTGCCAACCACTGTGGAGATGTGAAGCAGGGATGCTCCAGGCCCAGCAAATTCTGCTTGGTGCACAACGGCAGGACGTGCTGTATGAAACCAAGTCCTGCTGCATGGGCTGGCACTGCCCTGCTTGGGTGGGGAACCTTCACTGTGCCCCCCCCCCATCAGTTTCACAGCCACCTGCTGTGCCTGCAGTGGCTCTGCCCATGCTCCCCCTGCTCCTTCTCCAGCTGCTTCAGCTCCTCCCCACCCCAGGATACCACTCACTTCCTTTCCCGACCCAGCCACCCACAGCTATTCCCAATTTTGTTCTCAGTACCTTCCCTTGAAGGCACTTCTCTGCATGGGTTCCCCACCACTTTTCTGTCTCAGTCCCTTTCCTAGGTAAACTTTGCAACTTGACTTGAAGAGGCATCAGTTCTCCTTAGAGAGAACTCTCTGTGCAAACATGCTCTGCCAGCTCCCCTCTTCTGCCAGCTCCCTGCTCACTCCCTGCTTCCTCTCTTTCACCTCCACTGCTGGTGACTGCTCACACATCTCTACTCCCAGCACATCCCTGACTTTTTCCCCTTGGACCTTTACTGTTGGGAATGGAAGTGAAAGTTATTCTCAATTAAACCAAAAAGGCCATCACAATGCAAAGTAATACTAGACTGTACCCACCCACAACCAGAAATACTTAATCACACTGGGGGTTGGGATGGCAAAGCAGAATTTTGAGCCAGTGCTTTTCTTTTATTTTTATTAGTGAGGCTTCAGCAGGGAGCATGAGCACCACTTACAACATGTTATGCTTGTTACTATAAAAAATTACAGGTTGTTTTTGCTAAGGAAAGAACAGTGCTATAAAATAGCACATACAAGGCACTGCAAATACTAGGAAGCTGTCCCAAAATGAATGTTTTCATGTTTTTACTTATATTCTAGCAATTTGCCTTTTCACTTTGCCTTGTTTTTTTGTTTTTACTTATATTCTAGCATTTTTTGTTTTTACTTATATTCTAGCAATTTGCCTTTCATTTCTCACTTTTTCATGTCCCTGAATCATGTTGTTCACTGATACTTTTAAACATTGCAAAATGTTTAAGCTTTGTAAGGGGACTATACTTTTGCTAGATACCTGCTTTGCATTTGCAGGTGCTCCCTGAAGGATAGCACACCACTGAAGTGAAAATGGATGTTAACTCTATTCCTCAGTGTTTCCCAGAAGAGCTGATTGCTTTGCTACAGACGCAGAAGCATAGGACAAGTGGCACGGTTATTTTATTCTTTAAGCCCATTCTTTGAATGCTGCCTCATAAACCTCTTACCTCATTCCCGTATTTCCCCACAGAGGTCTCACTGTTTCCCTAGTAACAGAACAGGCTTTGAAATTTGTGAAAGTCTTAAACAGTTGTCGCTACATTATATTCAAATATCCCAGAGAGACCAGAGGGAGCACTCAGTAGGAAAAACCATGGCATTCTTTGGGTTAGTAGTGCTATGAAAATAAGGCAGAAAAGGGTCTGCCATAAACCGCTGTGAGACCCCGCCCAGAGTGCAGCATCCAGCTCGGGGGCCCCCAACATAAGGCAGACACGGACCTGCTGGAGCGAGTTCAGAGTGTGGCCATGGAGATGCTCAGAGGGCTGGAGCACCTCTCCTGTGAAGACAGGCTGAGAGAGCTGGGGCTGTTCAGCCTGGAGAAGAGAAAGGCTCCAGAGAGACCTTACTGCACCTTCCAGTACCTAAACGGGGCTACAAAAAGCTGTTACAAGAGCAATTAGTGATAGGACAAGGGGGAATGGCTTTTAATTGAAAGAGAACAGGTTTGGATTAGATGTTAGGAAGAAATCTTTACCATGAGGGTGGTGAGGCACTGGCATAGGTTGCCCAGAGATGCTGTGGATACCCCAGCCCTGGAAGTGTTCATGGTTGGCTGGTTGACTTTGCACAACCTGATCTAGTGAAAACTGCCCCTACCCATGGCTGGGGGATTGGAACTGGATAATCTTCAAGATCCCCTCCACCCCAAACCATTCCAGGATAAATGTAATATAATGCATCACTGAGCTTTCTGGAAACAGCTTTATCTAATATGAGGAGTAATATTCCCTACTCACAGACTAGAACTGTTCTTTCTAATGAGCTGCAATAGCTGATGATCACGATCAACCAGTTAATTATAGTAAATTCAAAACTAGCTTGATAAATTTCTAGTGAAGGGACAAGAAACTGCTAGTTTGAAATACAACTTTATTTTTTTAATCAATATGCAATCTACAAAATGTTATTACAAGATTATCAGCATGATCTGTTTGTACTTATACTGACAAAAGGCCCAAATAAAATTATAGTTTCCATTAGGAGTAACAGCACTGCTTCAGAGTTATCAAAATTATTGCTAAGAACTACTAACTGCAGCAGTTAGTTACTGTGTTAAGTAACAAAAAGACAAATAAATGCAAAGTAGAAGTATGGACACCAATACCGCAGCTAAGAAGTCTGCCAGGTAAAATAAACACAGCCAGAAGTAACACATGAAAACATGTGTTCAGATAGAAAATACTTTTGGACAACTAATACAGAATCTGGGGGAAAACAAAGCAAGGAGCATACGGATGACAGTGGCTTAGTATCAATGGTGTGCATCATCATCCTCATTTCTCTGGAGCTGCTACCCAGGGGCAACAGAATCACTGTTCCCAATCACTGCAAAGCTTCAGCTGTGATGTCCAGTAACATCTCTTTTCCTATCCTTTGTGTTCGCTTCTGGTTGGAATAAGCAGGCATTGCAGGTTTCTTCCTAACATAAAAAATCATCGACATACCATTACCACTATTCCTTTCTTCTGCTTTTTCTGCCTCTCCTTTTTTCTTAGAGAGTTTGATGCAGCTCCCATTTTGTCAGTTAAAGACTTCCATTGACTTCAATGGGGGTTTGAATCCAAAATTACATCAAGTACCATTTACCTGGAGTAATACAATTAGTAGGAGAAAGATGAATGCCAAGACAAAGTTTGTCGGTTTCAGCAAATACAACACTTTGTAAGTAAGGCAAACACGCTATAAAAATAGTTGCTCTCATTGACTTCCATTTTAAATATAAAATATAATATAAAACCTGCTGGTCCTTCATGAAGGAAACACAGATAATACCTAAATACTGCCGTGAAGTAAATGTTAGCGAAGTATCAGCATCTTGAGTGACCCAGACAGTTTGAAGCATTTCAGTGACTGCAGGCGCTCACTGCGGGAAGCGGAGATCAGACACGTGTGAAACCGGTTCCTCACATGATGCCAGCACCTCATGGGTTACTTAAAACTCCAGTCCTTCTGCTAGCTGGACACTGAGAATCACAACAGCTTACAGCAACTGTTCTTCATCTCCATTCCCCTGCCCAAAATTACAGTTAGACTACTTGTAGCCCAGATTTCTAAAGAATTCAGAGCCCATGTGTTTAGTCACTATCAGCTGCTGTAACATTCAAGGAAATGTTAGCAATGAGTCTTAAAGTTAAGGATATCTGCTCAGTAGGTTATGCTCAAGACAACACAAAAGAAAGGGGAAGCCTGGGTGTTTCTGGTTTGACATGTTGCAAAAGAAGAGGAAGTTAAAATTTGATGGGGGAAAAAAAGTCAGACAACACGAATTTTCTTTCATTAGACTGCAGCCTGTTTTCAAATACTCTGACATCAAGGCATATAAACATCAGTGTGAGACTGAGCAGGGCAATTATTCAACCTTAGGCTGCACTAATTGTCAGATTTAAACTGAAAGCCATGTATTAAACAGAGTAACTTTCTTTCAGTGTAGCAGTACTTCTATGGAACTAATTCCCTGTGATCCTGATCCAATTCTGATTAAAGTTAATCATGAATCTTGCAAGCCTCAGATGAAAATCCAAGAGTTTGCACCACAGATAAAGCTGTAGCTTGACCTT
This sequence comes from Machaerirhynchus nigripectus, assembly GCA_013397975.1. Classification (NCBI taxonomy): domain Eukaryota; kingdom Metazoa; phylum Chordata; class Aves; order Passeriformes; family Dicruridae; genus Machaerirhynchus; species Machaerirhynchus nigripectus. The sequence goes on from VZRQ01001302.1 coordinate 365,153, forward strand.
TTTATACTACTGAGTTCAGCAAGTCTGAATGATCATTTACACCGTAACACCTGAATACAACTCTCCAGCAGGAATGGTGACTTGTAAGGTGGTCATTCATCATTTAGGCCACTCACTGCAAACAACAGCTTGTATCTTGAAGGGTCAACACTACACAGGCTCCTTAAACACATCCTGAGACACGGCAGACACCTGAGAGCAGGAAAGCAGCCACTGCTTCTGCAGAACCTGTAACACCACCAGGTGCCCAATGCCCAGGAGTTGAGTGCTGTGAATGGAGATCCTAAGGTGAAAGAGGTGGAATGGAGATACGCAGGTTCCTTCTTCTTAAGAACAGAAAAATAGGGGCCAGCTGGGCGAGACAGGCTTTGGAGAGCAACCACTGTTAACAGGTTTACTGAATTAGCTGATTAATGCCAATCAAAACAAGTCAGCCTCAGACACAGGTAACTGCAGGTAATTGCAATGCATATTTTGCCTCACTGAGCAAAGAGGTTAATAAATATTGTAGCTGTAGCACAGCCATGGACTTCAGCGAACTGCAGAGCTTGCCATGTTGCCAAGTATAAACACTTTGCCCTGGTGCACACTGTGCCCCTTGGTTCAGCTAAGCAGAATATAAACCAAAATTAAATATTAATAAAACACATCAAACATGACTTGAAGGTGCTAATGGCTTCTCAAGTCACAACATAGATGGAGGATGCAAGAGCTGAGACATACTTGGATCGCTACTGTAGTCCAACGCTTGCTTAGATTTATAACAATATAATCTGCTAATAAAAAGGGATATATAGAGAAGCCCAAATACCATAATAGTCTATTGGGGCTTTAGCAATGCAATACCCATAAAAAAACCTGCCCTCAGGACTTACTATAGAATCTATTACCCATTTCATTCTCAGCTTCCGGATAGGGGGGAAAGTTTATTGTGATGAACTAGGTTCATATTATGGTCTTCTGTTTCCTCAGACTGGTAATTTTCTCTGTGTATATCCCACATATTTCTACTTTTGGGGAAGAACATTTATCTGTATTTTTACACAGTGTTCATATAAACAGTTACAAGCTGTACAAAATATAAAGTGAGGCAGTGCATTACTACATTTTTGTTCTCCACTAATTTTAGTTTGAAGTAAGGATAATTTTAGGAAAACTGCAGCCAAAAACAAAAAAAAAGTATCATGAGCATTTTTTCAAACCTGGAATTACAGCCTGCAGAAAATGACAAAGGGGATAATGGCTGAAGGGAAGTATTAGAAATTTACCCTAAAGGCCAGTTGTTTGTTGAAAACACAGTAAACACACGGACATTAGTGATTAGTAGCTCAGGCTGCCTGAATGAAGCATCACAGCTTCATGTCTCTTGTGACAGTCCATTCCTGCGTTATTTCCCCATGGAAAATGCCTTTAGAGCCAGTAGCATGAAAACATCTCCCTTCCCATGCATGTCTTAAAAGTTACTCAAAGCCACAGCTCCTGCAGTTTCCATACCAACATCTGGCACTTGCATCCTAAAGGAGACACCAAGCAAACAGCAGCAACCAGTCTTTTCTCCAGCTGGTGGGGGAAAACCTCCTGTGGTGTAAATTCTCAAAGCCTCGTCAGATTAAATGGGCCTGGACTGATTTACGCTCGCTGAGAACCCACCCCTTATCTCACTTGTATACAGTACTGAAAAAGAACTGTCTAATGCTGGCATGGAAACTTTAATCACATCTGCTGTATGGTTTTTTTGCCCAAGAGATTGCTTTGAGTGAACCTATTAAGTGCTGAGGAGGAAACAGTTGCAGCCATAGAAAAATAACGAATATTATTGCAGAGGACCCTTTTTCCCAATGAAATCACCCAGTTTCCAACTCATTAATTAAGGCTCTTGTTGAGAATATTATTTGGACTTGTTCTGTTCACATACATCAAGGGGAGCCAAAACATGACAGACTTTAGTTTTCAAACAGCACTAAAAAAATGTAGTTGGTCCTGCTGGACCTTACACAGGTGCTAGTCTGCACAAAAGCACTCTGGAAGCTTTTATTACCAAATATTATATGTCCAAGTAACATGAACCCTTTGAGTAGTGCCATTATGTTTCAACAGGGAGTATGAGATCGTTCCCAAGTCAAAGAAACAGTTCCCAAACAACAGGAAAATAATCTATTAGAGTCAGTCAATGAAGTGCTCACATCCTGCAGCTCTGACAAGGAGACCTCATTCATACCAGGACTCCCATGACAGGAAGTTTACTTGAACACAGGCCAGTCAAATGAGTACTGATTTGCAGACTCAAACCCATAAGCACTAAAAAAAAATTCAATGACCGTGTTTACCCTAAACTAGGTCACTGCACTTCTTCTAACAATAGAATTTCCTATGTAAATTGATTCCTACTAATATCCTATGATGGTGCCTCCTGTCCTCTTTCATTGCATTAGGCAGTTGCCAGCCTTATCTGGGTCTTCTCCATCAAGCCTAATCCACTTCTTTTCAATTTCAACCTGTAGGTAGAAAACAAAAAGCAGCAGGTAGAATTAGCAAATAATTGAACACTGAAAGTGTGAACTGCAGCAATGGCACAGAAAAAAGCTTTGACACAAAATCAAAATATTTCCAGACCCAACAGATTTCAAAACCACTACTCCCAAAAATAGCTCAGCTGAGGAAAAACAAAGCTGCATTCACAGTCCTATTTTTCAGCCTCATCTTTTGATCAGACAATGAATTATTATTTAATGATTCTTTTGCTCAAAGTCATTATCAAAAGTACGTGCAAGATGTGTTTAGAATACAAAGCACATTTGCTTTCCAAATACTGTATGGGGGAGCAGGGAGGAAGAAGAGGAGGAAAACATGGAAAGCATAGCCCTGAGAATACCTGGCAATTGTAAAAAGCTTTCTGAACCACGTGCTTCTGGGGCTGCAGATCACTCTCTATGCCCAGGGACTTCACTTCTGTTCCTGAGGCACAGGTATCATGAACAACAAACTGGACAGTAGCAAATGGGTACCAGTCAGATGGTATCTCCTGGTCTGACCCGAGTTCCAGTTTGTAAGACAGGCTGTGTGGATGATCCAAACCTTGGAAAAGAAAAAGAAAACCACCACACCATTAGTGAATTATCTTTTTTCTGCTTACAGTGTAAGGTTCATCTCCTAGTGAGAACGCACAGCTTTACCTTTTATAAACACAGAGCTGTTGTTATGATACAAGATTATTCTATCTATAATCTTTTGCTACTTGGGCATAAGGTGGCCCCTTGTTCATTTTTTGTCTTCTTCAGCACACTTTTCACAGTCATTGCAATTTCGCAAATTAATTTTCATAAGATTTACCAGATCCTTTCAGCTTCTCATTGAGAGAAGACTATTACAAACCTAGGGCTTTGTTGCTAAATTCAGACTATTTGATGGAATCTCAGTTTTCCCTTAAAAATACATTTCTTACTCTTACAGAAAAATAAAGGCTGGAAGGTCCCAGTGTGGCCAAGGCAGAGATGCTACCCTGTGTTCAATAACCCCTTTTCCAGAGCTCTCTGCTGTAGAAATTTTACTGCAGTGCTTATTTCAAGTACCACAACTATCTTGTGTACCATCATTTATTACAGTATGTCCACAGCAGGAAGATAAAGGTGCAGCTGAGAGTGCTGCTCAAACAAGATACATCCCACCTGCCAGGATAAGGGCTACCTGGAGTGCCTATCTAGCTTGGAAGAGAACATACCCCGTTTCTGCCAGGGAAAAAAAAAAAGTATTGCTAAAGTAACTGTGATGTTATAAAGCAGAGTCATGAAGGATTTGTGCAGCACATTCTGAATTACTTTAATCATCCTAGGGATGATCCCAAAGATCACTTGCTTTAGCATTTCTTACATGTGGCAGCGATAAGGACAGGCACTTCTCCTGGAACACCAAGGTGAAAGCCCACTTCCCAAAGCAACTGGAGTTAGCAGACTCACCGTGTGTGTGAAAGCAAGGTAATGCAATTTAATATAATGAAAAGAATCCTCTCCAAATTCTTCAGGGAAAAACATAGCAAGTCTGCATTTCTCCCTCTCTCCAGGATTTTAATCATCAGCATAGACAACTAACTGTGCTTTGGCTGCAGGCAGGGGGGGGAAAAAAAAGCAGAGAAAGGATTGCCTGTATTATGTCAAAGGCAAGCCTGGCAGTGTATATTTGGTTTTCATCCATTACACTGAATGGAATTTTGAAGTTCAGGAAAAAATGTGCCATTCTTTATGCACCGGCTTCCTTTGGTGACAGGAATCAATTTTGTATCAGAATGAAGGAAATATTGAAGATGGAGTTAACATAAACTGAGCTTTATCCATCCCATGGGAAAAATCATGGTAATATTCCCCATCCACAGGCTCACAAGCATTTTGTAAGGCAAAAATAAATAAAAAAGCTGCATCTCCATTGCTCCTAGGAGCCCTGGGCTAGGTGCCTGTCTGCGCTGCAGGTTTTGCCAGTAACATGACACACACCTCTGGGCACACCTCAGGAGAGGGGTCCTGCAAGGCACTGGAGCACAAGGATCCCCAGTCTGAGAGGACTGCCGTGCCAGGGGCATGCAGCCTGTGGCTGAAGTCTCAGGACAGTAACATAAAACACAGAGACCAATAAAACTGCAGCATCAGGGATTTTATTATGGAAATAGAAGAGGGGACAAAGTCACAAATAAGGATTACTGCCACCTGCCAGCATCTTCAGAATGAAGCTGGAGCATGGAACAAGTGTGAAGAGGAGATGGTGTTTCATCATTCATGTACCCAGAGACAGGCAGATCTCTGCATCTCTGTGATGTGAGCCTTGTCCATGACCTGCTGCTGGTCACCTCTTGCTGTGTCCAAGCCCATTTCTCCTGCACTAACACTCTTTTGGTCCACAGTCCCTCCTCCAGGCTGCCTGGACATGGTGGAAGGAGCCTCTGTTGATGTGGGCCTCTTCCATCCTTGAATCCTCCATCATCCCAGCAACAGGACACCACAAGGAACATCCTCTTCCAGAGCCACACTTCAAGTCGCCATCCCATCTGAGCTGTGCTCCTTTTGGCTCCCAGGACCAGCTCCCCTCTCCCGTGGTGGTGCCAGGATGCAGCCTGGCAACACGCTCACTTGGCCCACTCCTTGTGCTGTTTGTGAGGCTGGGCTGCACAGTGTCAGCCACAAGTGAAGCATCTGGGGGAGGGTAGCAGGAACTGCAGCACCAAGATGGCATGGCATGTCTTGGCCAGGGAAAAGGCACTCTCTGCCTCTGGGGCTGTGCTTAATCAAGGATCTGAGGAAAAAGGGTTTGTTGCGTGTAGTTCATTTGTGGTAGAAGGCAACAGGCATAGATCTAAGGGCTTTTGGAGATCAAACTCAGAATCCTCCCGGGTTGTTTTGGGGGGAAGGCCTATGAAGAAACAAATAGCAACGGGAATTGTCTAGTCAATTATTTCGTCTTCTGAGAAATGGGATCCAGAAATAATCACTGCTTGGAATTTTCCTGGGCAGGTATCAGATGGTAAGTGTTGGATAACAGGTGTCCACTTGAGTCCAGGCATAAATGGGCAATACCTCTTGGTCTGCTGCTGAAGGTTTTCCTGCCGGACATGGTATGACAGGTGGGTTGGGACCACCTATCCCTTAAAGAAACCTCTGGGTTTACATTCCAGCTGACCCACACCCGTGAGGTGGTCTTGGTGTTGGGATGCAGTGAATTCTGGGGTGCTTCCTTTTCCTTAAGTTGTAACCTGCAAAGGCAGAGACAGTAAGTTTGGGATTTGGATAAGGCCACTGCTTTGGGTCCTCTGGAACAGCTTCCATTGGACCTTTCTGCCTATTCCTAAAACACAGGGTTCCCCCAAGCCCATCTTTCTCTTGTACCAACACCAAGGTCAGAAGGAGGTACTCACCCCTTCACTTGTGGAGAAGTTCTTCTGCCACTGCTGGGCTGTGCTAGGAGTGTAGGGCAGTTTCTTCCCATCGGCTGTCAGACGACAAAGTGACTGACCAGCATTTTGGAAGACTGTGAACATCACCTTAGTCTTCACCTAAAACTGAGCAGTTCTTGTCATCTCTGCTCCATGAAACCACTGCTTCCCAGGCCTTGTGTTACACTGGAGTTAGAAGAAGAAAGAGAGGCTGTGTGTAGAAGATCCTTCTGCAGAAGGAAGTGTAATGCTGAAAAAGCCAGGTGTTGGCCAGAAGGAAGGAAAGACAGGTGGGTTGGAGCAGGCACAGTGTGCTGAGGTGACGTATTCAGAGCCCTGACATATTCAAGATGACGTATTCAAGCCCAGCTATCCAAAATGTGGCCCATCAGGCACCATGGAGACATGACCACCTGGACTGATGCAATCAAACCACTCCTGAAAGGCAACCAGGTAATTTGGGGACATAATTGAGCTTTTACTATCCAACTTATGAGACAGAAACTCTGCAGTTTAGGTGTCTATGCAATCTGTTAAGAGTTCAGTGAACTGAGAGAGTTTAGTCTGCCCTAATCTGAAAATCTAGTTCTTGTTTCCAAAAAGCATTCCAAATTCTTACTCCCTTTCTCCAAAGAACACAAAAAAAAAAAAAAGCCAAAACAAACAAACAAAAGATCAGTAAAACTATGAAACTAGATTCCAAATACCATTTAGCATTCATATAGCATTTCAAAAGCAGTTAATAATCTAACTTTGCACTTACTAACACTGCTTAGCCCTTTCTCACCTGTGTAAGTAGCATTCAAGCAACCTTGATCTGAGAAATGCTCATGAAGCAAAGCAATTAAAGCCAAAATAATGTACTGGTTATCTTAGTTATGTAACAATTCTGTTTTTGCCAAAATAGGTCCACTTCTAAAACTCTTATTTTGAACATGAAAACATAAACAATTACTAAGAACAAATTTACATCAGGGTTGTTAGGAGTTAAAAACTCCTCCAGCTATGACTAAATGGGTACGTTTGTCCAACCTGCTGGGAGAAGTTCGTAGGAAACAGAGGAGTGGGACAGTACCACCACCAAGCAGCAGTTCACAGTGGTGCCAGTGCCAGAAGGAGGTGGCTGGGCAGGAGTGGGGCCCACCTGAAAAAGTCATGGCTTTGAGTTTCCACCTAGGCAGTCTAGAAAATAAGAAAAGCAGCATCTGGTGGTTGCTGGGAACCACATCACCTCCCACAGCAGAGTCCATGCACAGATGCTAAAGGCAGTAACAGGGCTGCCAGCAGCCACAAGCTCCCCTAGCTCCAATTTGCTGTGTCATTTAGCCCCTGCTTCCTCAGTGTGGCTCCATGATGCAGAATGAAAGAAGAAATAATCAGCTGAAGAACTGTTGCTTTACACAGTGGCTCAAGTATGCAGGTGTCCTAGCAGGAAACACCACAGGGCTCAAATTTACACAGCAAGTGATTAAAGCACAGCATTTTGCAGTCTAGTCTCTCCCCTGCTCCCTGGGAACTCCCTGGGAAGCAGCTGACACAGCTTCACCACTGCAAAGACTGGCCCCAGTACTGTGCTAAAATCGTAACACGTTCTGCGTTTCCTTACACAAAGCCCCAGTTTCACAAACATAGACTCAATCTGCAGAAATGTCACTGGATCAGCCTTTCAAAGCCTATTGCTTTTTCCCTTTTTTTTTCTTTTTTTTTTTAAATAATGCTAAAATTCTGACTCCAAAATCAACATCTATATATCTGAAAAGGCACAGGCACCTTTAAAAGTCTGGTGTTTCTTGCAGCTCCTACTGACTTCACTGGGCCAGCACTTTTCCAAGAAAATGCTTCAGCAGAATCCAGTGGATATTAACACATTTCAATGTCTATAAATGGAGCCACAATATAACTGTAGGCAACATTTCCTTCTCCCTTCCTTTTTTATTTATTTTTTAAGAAGCCTGGGACAAAGGCTTTTTGAAAGCAAAATCCTCGGCATATTTTTCTGCCTGCGGTAAACACATTATGAAAGTTTACATATTTCTATTAGTTTGACTGTCTCCAGACTTTTGGCATGCCTTGGGATAGCTCTATTTTTAAACTCTTAACTGTGTGCAGAGCACTTGATAAAGAGGTTTAAAATTTGACTGGGCAGTATTACTACCAAAACGTTTTTTCAAACACATGAACATTTCACAGAGACAAATGATTCTGCAGATCTCAGCTAGAGAAATTATTCAAATGTCAAAAATTTAAGCTACTGGTAGAAAATAATGTAAAGCTGTGGAATGCCTCAAAAAAAAACCCCAGTTCTCACTTTCAAATAAATTAAATCTGAAGTTAATTTTGCACATCGAATCGTCAGGTGAAAGAACTGCAGGGAATTTGGAAGGCTTATAATCTTCTTTAAAATTGCCTGAGCTGCTGACTTGATTTTACAGAAGCAAACCTACATTAAATAGCAAAGAATACTAAAAGCTACCCAAACAGTCCCATAAGCCTTGGGAAAACACATGGGTCACAGCAACATGGTGCAAATCTCTGAAACCTGGAGCACAGGACAGGGGTTTTGAAGACCTGAAGAATCTCCTTCTGCCTTCTAGTTCTCCTACATCTCTCCATCAGCTCCTCTGCCCTCCCTGTCCATTTTCCAGTCTCCCCAGCCCATGCCCCTATCTTCCCTCTCTCTGTCATTGCTCTTCCCCCACCATTAGTCCTGGCTTAGTAGTAGAATACCTGAAACCAGGACTTAAGAAGGTAAAATCTTTTCCGGACATTTTAAAGAGGCAGTTAGCCTAGACAGGGTAATAAAAGACTAAAATCCGTATGTTAGTAACGCACACTTACTCCCTTTTTAAAAGTACAGATTTTACAGATATTTTACATGAAATGCAAAAAAAGACAGGTGCCCTTTTCTTACACAGATCCCCAAAGCCTGATGTACACATACTGCAAAGGATCAAGCGAAAGATCAAATGCCTTCACTCTACAGAACTTGAAGCAGGATACTGTATTCCTCAAGAATTTTTATGCCTTTAGAAAAGTACTATGTCTTCAGAAAGGTAGTGGTAAAATTACTAAAAACTGGAAATTTAAACCCAAATATTTGTATTTTCCTTTTTAAAAAATTCGTATTTTCTCCTTTAAATTAAGGTAAATTAACTACTTCCATGTGTGCAATTGAAAACATAGCTTCTTTTACTGCTACAAGTTTTCAGTGAGGTACCACCACCAGAAAGAAACGGGAATAAAGTGGGAGGCATGTTTTGTCAGTGCAGTTATGGCCATAAATGTACAAACTCAATGCACAAACCCATGAAAGAGGTAATAGATATCAGCTTTGCAAAAGCACAGATGCCTTCCTACAGCAAATTCAACCACAGCACCTTCTAGTTCTGTATCATACCTCCCATTTCTTAAATGATGCTAGAAAGCCAAGACACAACAGTGACAATACCACCTTTCCCATTAGCTGTGTGGTATTGGGTGAAAAAAGCATTTTACCAACCAACTTCTGCTTCCAGTCCCACCCACTGCCAAGCTGCTACAGGGGAAGCATAAACCCTTCCCTCAGCCTTACTAGTACAGACCTGAGGTTTACTCAGAATGATCAGCTCCACTTCCATGATACTGCACACTTGAAATGACTGACAGCACATCTGCCTCCACCAAATAAATTAGGAAAACATCGTTTAAAAAAATTGGTAAGTCTGTATTCTCTTTTTCCTAAAAGATTACTCCAGCTTCTACCAACAACATCCCACAGATAAAGCCCAAACCACAAGAGCTGATGGAGGTACACAAAGCATAAACCCAGTGAAGACACACACCCAAGCCCATCGCTTTATAGCACAGATTATTTACTTGAATTTTTATCAGGAAGCCTGTCAATCTTCCACACCACGGCCCTGTAGGCACTCTCGTATTTTGCTGTTCCAACTGAGACTTGGATTACAGGATCCGATTCAACCTCATGCAAAGCCCCAAGGCAGGCTCTCCTATTCATTTTCGCTTTTAGGGACTTCTGCCTTTGGAGGTTCATGGTCCAAAGTGCTTTGATCCACTGTGTGGGAACAGGAAAGCGTATCATAACATTTTCACAGTATTTCACAGAGGGTAAACGCGTCAGGATCTGAGCAGCTGAAGACATGTTTATGAAAGCCTGAAGTTCAATGTATGCCCCCTGAACCACCACTGCAGCCTTCACAGAAAAGGGGAGGTCTTGCCCACAGTAGCGCGTCCTGAAACGCATCAGTTCCAGCCTGCAGGCATCCAGGGGTGTAAACTTAATAATCCGTGATTGCTCAAATTCCTGTGCTTTGACACAGTTATGGAAATGGCAGTCGAGGATATTGATCCACTTCCTCTCCTGCTCCTTCTCAAAGTAACGCTCATCCCTCTTCTGGAGCTCCAGGTCGTTCAGGGTTAGAAAACACTCAGCGCCGCCGTTCACAAAACACAGGCAGTAAATGTGTGTGATGACCGCACTTTCTACGAGTTTTCCTTCTGCCTTAGTGACTTTCCCCCAAAAGTTATCCACTATTTCCAGAGTCATTTCCTGCTCTTCATAATTCCTCTTTTGTCTGGAAACAGTAGGAAGCTTCATGAGCTCCTCCTCGACCGTCACGAGGAAATCGGTGAAGTCGTTATAATCTGTGGTGCCCAGCTTTAACATCTGCTCCACCTCAGGCTCATGGATCACCTCTACTTTGGGGTGGTACCTCCTCTTCTCCGTGTAAGACACGCACTCGATCTTCACAGTGTGGATTTTTCCTGAGACATTGTAGCTCTCCAGTTTGGGTTCGGACAGCTTGCACTGCGGCTGCAGCTGGAATTCCTTGAAAGGTTTCTCCAGGCCCTTTTCGTAATACATCTGCAACACCCCTCCAGCCAGGACGCTCAGGTAGATGGGGCCCCACTGCCGAGATGACATCATGTTCTTCTTTTCAGGAATCCTCAGCATGAACGGCCACCCATCTGATTTCCGGCTCCTGAAAAGGCTGCGTGGGATGGTGGGGGAGAGCTTGTGCCACGCGTGGCTGCTGGAGATGGGTGGGTTTTCCACGGCCTCACAGCTGTCAGCTTGCAGGTGTTCAAGCCTCTCACAGATGTAACTGAAGGAGCCCTGGTTAAGGCTTTTCTGATCATGACAAGTCTCTTTGTCTCTAGGATGACACCCGCTCCTGTCAAGCACTTTGTCCTTCCTGTGCATGCTAACATTAGCTGGCGACATGCTGAGGGAGCACCCTTCCTTCCAGAAAGGACTGGAAAAAGCACAGTCACTGTGGAAGTACGGGAAGTGTCCTGGAGCCAGCTCCTCACCGCTTCCTGCTGGATTAGGGCTTCCTTCATCTGCTGGTTTGGAGACCAAAGTCTTAACTGGATGGTCATTAGGTGAGGGGCTCAAAGGAAGGCTGCTCGGTTTCTGTGAGGCTAGGGATGAGCAGATCCCAGGGGATGGAGGAGGGTTAACATTTGATGGCCATTCAGGGATGGGATAAAGCATGTGAACCCCAGACTTTGGAAAGCACAGGTTTCCCGGGTAGTCTCTGGTAGGTGTAGTAAGTGGAGAGTTGCTGGGGGGCCCAGGACTTAGGTAAAAATCAACTACAGGAGATGAGAGGGGAGTGCTGCCTGTAGAGGATGACCTACTTGAAGACTCATGAACATTGGACAGGTTGAGCTTAAGGCCATTTGCTTTGCAACTGCTTTGATTATCAACCAATTTCTGAGGCGACTGGAAGAGAGGCTCGTCATCAAAGGTGACCCAGCTTGCTGGATTTGGGGAACACATCTTGTAGGAGAAACTTGAGGCACTTGCACACGCATCACCCACAAGCCATCTATGAAGAAACAACAAACATGATTCGAATCAAACTCAAATCACACAAAGCTCAAATCTGCAAGCAGTTCACCAATCCAGTGTACTTTGTTTTACACGTATAATCTGAGATAGCTGTGTAGAAACAGGTAACTGCCCGTGAATCCCCACTGCTCTCCCAGGTTGGGGACTGAGGGGAGCTCTAAGCTCTTATGAGCTGTTCAGAGCATCGGATGTACAGAGCCTCTCAATCAGACAGCAGAATGCCCCACAGCAGTACAGGACTGCTTGAATACTATTTTCAGCTTCATACTATACAACATAATACTATACAGCTTATGCATCATTTGGAATATGGACAGAGATTTTCCAGACTGGGCATCTGCTCCAGGTGGTTTCCCCTCCTTCCCCTGTCAAACAAAACAGCGTTTTACTAAGAATGGTGTAGCTGTTTCCAAAAATAGAATCAGGAGGGAGAGAGGGGATTATTTTTTTGATGGAAAGCTGTAGCAACTCAGTGCTGATGGCAAAGCAACACATGCTGCTGCCATCAGGGCAAAAACCTGGACGCCTGCCAGACTTGTGCAGGGATCTCTTCACATCAGTTCCTTCAACCCAGGCTTCCGCTCTTGGAGACTGGACATGTTACAAGGAAGCACTGGAAAGGCATTAAAGTTACAAACAAGAAATTAGCCTTAAGGATGAGCGGTACATTCCTGCTGAAGAGTAGACTGCAAGCCTCCACCGCAGACAAAATGCTGACGAAACACAAGTCAAGGCCAAGTAACAACACTCACATCTGCGAAGCACTGAATTGGCTGCTGGCCTGGAAAAAGGACAGGTCTTTATACCAATTAATAAACTACACTTCATCAAACAAAGTGTCTTTGGTAAAGGGCTCAGCTGGACGTCCTCAGAGCAGGACCGCAACCAGTAAATCATTAATCTTGCCTTCGTGGTTCTAAATTGTGCGCTGAAATTCAAATGCTCATTGCATCCTTATGCAGGGCATGTTGTCCCCAAAGTTTTTCCTCCCCACTGCTCCTGCCTGATGAGGGAGCAAGCAAAATATTGTCAGTGCCTGAGGAGGAATTGAGCACAATGAAACACCACAGGGCACATGTAAACATCGCTCATTTGATAGAAAGTTAGTCTTGTTCTGTCAGAACACATTCACGTTTGCCTGAAAGCACAAGGAAGGAGGAGTTCATATAGACAAAAACCACCTGCATGTACATTACTCTGTTAATTAAGGTCAGCTAATGATGACTTAGAGCTATTGCCCTTGGTGCGCAGACAGCCACAGCCAGGCTGTTTAATTGCACAGTGCTACAGAATCACGTAACCATAAAAGCCATTCCTTATCTGTAACATTCAGAGAACAGTTCACTTCCAGGCATGCCACAGTTCAGCCAAGTGAAATCTTGTGCTACAAGTCTTCATTTTTACCATTTCTCCATTATTTCTGGGGCAGTTTGTAGCTGGTAAGAAAGTGCCATAAACCGTGGCACAGCCTGCTTACTCTGAGGCTGAGCCACTGGGAGGAGGAGGACTCTGGTCCTTCATTAGTTTTTGAACTCTCGACCTTTTTGTTCAGAAAAATATTTGCACTATGCTAGTTATTTTATAAGCACCACTTGCAGAAAGAGAGAGAGAAAAGGAGCAAACAAGTCCAAATTACCACCATAGCTCAGACACACACAACTACCAGTGTATCCTTCACCCACACAATCACTTCATCATAATCAAGTGCAGCAATGGAAAGAAAAATCACAGCTGTTTGGTCTCTGACTTGGTCATCATTTTTTCCTCCCATATCACACCCTTCTCCTCCTCTCCCTCTGGTTGCCACCACGGGTCTTTCAGCATTAATTATTTCTAGAGCTGAAGTTTCGAAGTTTTCAGCCCGTGTTTCAAAGCCTCATTTGTTAAGAGTGATGCTAATGTGTTGCCAACTCAGGGCATGGCTTTTTCCTGGAACAGCCGGGACACGGGGGCAGCCTGGTAGACAAGAGAACATAAGGAAACAGCCTCAAAGGCTGCCACTAGAAACTCCTCTGGCATTTGCAAGAGATAAGGGACGGCCAGAGAGAGAAAAAAACATGCTGTGGATGGGAGAGAAGCCTTTCTCTGCAGAGGGGCTCCGGGGATGATGCCTCCAGTGTGGCCACAGCCATGCTCAAGGGGCAAATCACACAACACTGAGATGCACCAGTGGAAAAGAAATCCTAAAATCGGGTGTTTGCAATAAAGAACACGTTTGCAGACTCTTTCCCTTTCTTGTTAGAAAGGGAGTTTTTCAGCATCCTTTATTATTCCCAGATATTTGGGTTTTTTTTTTCCCCTAATGTCTGTTACTAATCACTTTTTGAAATGCCATGCTGCAGATTATTCGGCAGGTTTTTTTTTCCCCCCCGCTACAAAACAAAAAGGTGTTTGAACTCCACCTGCCAAACATTTAACTTTAGTCAGTAAGTGTCGGTGAAGGAAACCACCCTCCCAGCTGTCACAATACCCTCGGTGTACCTGTCACAGGCTGTAGCTTTCTCTTTCTTGTTGCTGTTGCAGTTACATGGGAGGTGGTTTTTTTTTTTAAAGAAAGAAAGATGCTGATGGTAACAAAAACACACATGCAAGAAGCGTTGGAATATATAGTGGTTCCCCTCGTGTTACTCACTGATCCCCAAAACTGACCACTAGGATTGGAGAAAAAATAAGCCCAAACAGATTTTTACAGGCTGCTTGTATAATGTCACGCTAATAAAAGGAAATGCACCCTCTTGTGTGTTAAGGACAGCACCACTCATCTAGTATTTAAAAAAAAAAAAACATAAAATCAGTCTTATGCTGCTTTACATCTCTTGTTCTCTGATTCTTTTAAATCTGCACAATGCAAGAAGGTAACACTTTCAAGCTCTATTTTGTCCTAAACAGTGCTCCAAATTCCTTCATATGAACTTGGACATTCTTCCTCGAAATTGAAATGAATTCAGGCTTCAGGATGGATGTGTTTTGTCTCCAAAAGGCGAAGGTCCCCCACGGGACCCACATAAATGTAACCCAAATGCTTTGGGTAAAAGGAAAACAATACAAGATACCACTGATCACACACATGTTATGTGGCCTGTAACGTTTAAATTACAAGCACATGTGATATCTTGTTCAGATATGAGGCAGGAAATACCATTTTTAGAATACTGAAACTACCAATAAAAAAAGCTGGCTGAAATAACAGTTGATCCTAGATGTATTAATTCCAGTGAACACAAAAGTTGCAACTCATTTCAGTTCATCCTCTTCTGCCTGAAAACAATCTTCCCATTTATCAGATTAACGCAGTCCCTCAGCATTTAATGAACAGTAGTTGCAGCTTAATTTCTTAATTTTAGTACCTTGAGGATGGAAGGAAGAGAAATGCTATCCTGTTATTGAGAGATTTCATGGGCTGTAGCTACCACTGGGTCCTCTGTTGCATCAGAAATCCCAGATCAAATCTGCAGCAAAAATACAGCTCAACTTTTGTGCCTTGCTGGGGGATATTGTTGCCTGTTCCTACTCTGAACACTAATAATAACTCCCTACTCACTCCAAGGTCTAAATCAAGGTATTGGCTTTGGTACTTTTAATCCAGATGCACCTGGGTCCTCAGCGAGCTGAGGATGCTGACATGTCATCAGCAATGTCCCCAGCATGCTGACAGCACAGCCGTCTGTCACCTCCTTCACAGCAGCAGCACTGAACCTGCACAGGGCACGACTGAACCCCTTACACATCTCACTCTCAGGGGTCTTCCCTAAAATTTGGCCCCAATTAAAACCCTCAAGCACATCCTCTTCTGTTCAAGCATAAAGGTCCTCTTTTGAAATACTGGAGGAGCGCAGGGTCAGCTGATGAGGAACATCAGGGAAACACCTCCCTTCTGCAAAGCATAAAGCAAGTAAATGCAGTGTTTAATAGACAGTACTCACACTACCAACACACAGAAGAGCATATTTCTGTAAATACATTCCTTATTGCCTCTCTAGCTCCAGAGGCCATCGTGGTTCAGAACTGTTAAGCTGCACATCCTCTAAACAAATTCTCTTTTTAACACCCAAGCACGTACCTTATGTGTGCCACTTGTTCAGCGGGGTTTTATTGGGTAAACACCAGCCTCTTTACTTGCTCCAAGCTCAAAAAAAACCCCAGATTTATCTACACACAGCGTGACAAAAGAGTTAAATAATCCCTTCCAAATAAGCTGAGCTCTTCACATGAGCTGCTCTGTGTTGTGGACAGTGCCTGGTCATTTTATTTCCACCCTTCCAGAAAAAATATGGACCCCATACACTGCTGCACGTCAATTTTATTTCCAGGAGCAAGGCTGTCTGTTGCATACAGGCCATACAGAAATGTAATGCAAAGCTCTGCATCCTGTCCCATAACCACACCATACGAGTTGTTACTGTTCCTGGTACAAACACCCAGACAATTCTTCAAGCATTTTGCCATAGAGTGTAGTAGGGAAGTACAAATTCTCTGCAGTTTAAGCAATAAAGCACATATGGTGTATAAAACACCCTAAATGTTTCTAAGTCCTTGTGATATCCAAGTAAAGCATGGCAGATTTATCCCTGTGTTTTACAGCCATATTCTTTGTGTCACGGTTTTGGTTATTACTTAACCCTGCAAAAAAACTTGAAGCACAACTTCTGCATAAAATACTGCTTGATTTATGATGATTTGCCTCAAATTTTACTTTTATACTTTTATACTACATGTGGCTGCCCTTCTATTTAACTCTGCTTTTTCTATCCTAGATACACATAAAAAAAATTATCCAGTCTATACTTCTGAAATAAACATAAGCAAAAGCCACAACTGATGGGAAATAGGAATTTCTTGGCATTTTCTTGTATTTGGGATATGGATTAAGCCTCCCACTGCATTACTCATTTTAGAAAATAAGGAACTGGTGTAATAGTCAAAAATACACCGCCTTCAAAGTGCAATGTGACCTTTTATTTACATTGCCCGCTCTCTGGGGCATAGGCACAGCTGGGAGAAGTTCAGAGCTTGCAGCTAATCTGTTTAATTTGGAATTCCTTACTCTTGGCCCAGAGAGCTGGAGGAATTAAAGCTTTCAGCTTTTGACAGGGTGCACATCCCCAGAGCAAAGGCAGGCCCAGCTCTTGCAAACACCTCTCGCTGCTGCTTGTTCCTGCCTCGGTCACGGGGGGGTTACAAAACAGGTGGTTGGTACTTGAAAAAACTGAGAAAATTGACGTTTTTAAGGGCATCAACACATCACATCACCCTTCCCAAGCTGAGACGACACTTACTTTCCTTGATAGGGAAGAGGGCTGGGCAGAGGCTGAAACGCTCTCTGGCAAGGATGATGTCCCAGGGTTTGGGGTGTGAGGGACTCCCCACCACGAGGTCAGGGACTGATGGTGACAGCACTGCCGGTCCCTGCACACCGGGAGAGCATCCGGAATGCAGCCCGGCGGGGATCCTACAGGCACTGCACGATGGAGGCCTGAGGGAATTCCAACTCCTCTGCCTCTCAGGGTCACAGCTCGTGCTTTAAAGGCTGTGAGCAGACATGAGATTTACACAGGAGGAAAAACCTATGGGAAGCTCCCAAATGGAAAATGAAAGAAAAGCAGCCAGAATCACATCTCTGGTAACTGTTCAAGCCTGCTCAGCTGCAGCTGAATTGGGTCTTCCCCAAAGAAGCAGCTCTTCTTGCTGACAGCAGGAGGAGGTTGCATGGTGAGGATCTTCCACTTTATGTGGAAGTTTAGCACAGCTACTCAAAACAATTCCCATCTTTGCCACAAATAATCCCTCAAACCTCAGCTGTAACACACGGTAAAAGCACTCCTTTCCATGTCCAGATCCATTCTGGGAGACCTTCCCTAACACTCAGATGTGAAGTCATTCCAAAGCTGCCTCGAAAAGACAACAAAACATCACGCATGGCTGGTCCTGTGTGTAACACCATCAGCTTCAACCACTCTTCCCATACACAGTGAGCTGCGATTCCCACACCCTCCCTCACCCCGCTCCAGCACTCACATCACCATGGCTGAGTCACATCAGCCTTGTCCTGCACTGTTTTCTTAGTGGGGAATAGGAATCAAGGCAGAAAAGCCTAGAGACATTCCAGTGGAATGGTCTGTATGATTTTATGGAGACAAACCAAAGGTATTTCCTACAGGAACTGAGAGATTTTTTACAAATCACAGCCACTCAGCCACCTGGGATC
Source organism: Machaerirhynchus nigripectus (assembly GCA_013397975.1). Taxonomy (NCBI): domain Eukaryota; kingdom Metazoa; phylum Chordata; class Aves; order Passeriformes; family Dicruridae; genus Machaerirhynchus; species Machaerirhynchus nigripectus. The sequence goes on from VZRQ01001302.1 coordinate 383,129, forward strand.
TGCACTGCCATTCCTCTCAGGAATTTTTTGCAGAGCTTGTTATCAGGAATATAACTTTCAGAATGGGATAAATGGAATAAACTAAAAATAATTTAAAAAAAAAAAAAGAAACTAAAATAGAGATCCAATTTAAGTGTCATCGGGAAAGATACTGGAATGGAGACCTGAAGCTGCAAAAAGCAGCAGTGGTGCTCTTACCCTAAAGGCCACCTCTCTCACCTGAGGGTAACTTGGGGGTTACTTGCAGCAGGTCCTGCACTACCTGCTGTGACTCAGCCCACACACAGACACCTTACAGAGCACATGAACCAGCGAACATAACAGCGTGGAGAGAGAAGTCAGGCAAAAATCAGCCTCCAGCTGCAAAACATCCAAGGATCATAGGCTTGCAACAAGCACTTTCTAACATAAAAACCCTTTTTCCCAATCCACAGCTACATATGAGTATTATATTTCAGGAAGATGCAATAACATCTTACATCACACCACGAACTCTGCATAATTCTGGCACAGAAGGAAGAGTACAGATGCACTTATAACCTGTTTGTTTTTCCTTGTAATGTTACCAAAGCGATAAAAAAACACATTTATCTCTGGCATATCTGTAAGAACAGCAAACAGCAGTACTTGACACAAGCCTGAGCATCTTTCTGGGGCACATCGGTTCTAACTTCTCAGTCAGTTCCTGCAGATGACACCCAGCAGAGTTCCATCCTGGATGTCCAGCATTTTGCTGTTTACTGGGCAGATTCCCCATCTTAGAAGGTGACAGACTGTCCCAGGCCTCACTAACACATGTCTAGGAGGATGTTGTTCTGTGCATCTTTGGTTTGCAGGCTGGGAACGGAGAAGGCAGGACAGGGTGGACCCCTGCTCCTGCCCCATTTGCTGGCAAATGGGATGGCCAGGAAAACCCTCAGGAAGAAACAAAGACAGTAGGAACACTTTTGATAGCTCGAATTAGAACTGGATTAAATCCTGAGCAAAGTGGTTTTCTATGTTTTAGTGAACACCTTTAACAGAAGAAAGCTCATTTTTCCTAGCAGAAACAACAAAAATCCCGATGAAATCAAAGTTAACTACTCAGTGTTTTTATTCTCTTCCTTTCTGGATATCACAGTGCCTTCAAAGACACACCATTTGTGTGCAAGATGTGACTGCAAGGTGTGATGCAAGACATGATTGCCTCTTCCCAAAGCAAAACAGTTACATGTAGCTGTGTTTTGTGAAAACTTTTTTTAACATTAGAAAGTGCTCACTGCAAACCTGTGACCCTTAAATATTTTTTTAGCTGGAGGTTGGTTTTTGATCTGTGCTGTTGCACCTAATTTCTTCCCATTATCTGCACAGACAAGATAGGTAAATCATTTTTAATGCACTTCACTGTGCACATGCGTGTTCTTCTCGAGTGTACAACACAGGGAGTACACTCCCCACTCACATTCAGTTCACTGGGTAGTCCTGCTTCATCCTCTGAATCACACTCCTCTTCAGCAGCACCACAGTGATGTCAGAACTTACACTCCACAGGCAGATTTTGGACAGCAGGGATTCATGTAAACTGTTTATTGACACCAGCTGACATTTTACTGTACAGAAAGCTTCTTGGGCTTTTTTAATCAAAGAAAAAAAATGCTCTGGCCTAGAAGAGACCGGAAAATAAATCTATTTTTATTTGCAGTACTTCTGCAGGTCACTAAGTTAATGGAATGTTACTGCATCTACTGAAGCAATTTTTAACTGTGTTTAGGAAACATGTTATTATTAGGAACGCACGCACATCCCACAGAAGTGCTCTGGTCACAGCAGCTCTGCACAGGGCTCTGGCAAGTTCTTTAATATCCCAAACCTCTCCCTCTCTTCTCCCCCTGGGCAAAGCCAGAGATTTATAATGGGCTAAGAAGCAGCAGAAATGGACTTATGGGTGGCTGTCCCACTTCTGTGATAGCAACAGCCTTTTTTTTTTTTTTTTTAGGATTAAGCAGCCCTCTGGATTAAAAAAACAAAAAGCCTGAGTGTTTTGGCACACAGATCACATATCAAAATATTAAGCTGGCTGTGGTCAGAACGAAGTTTAAGCCTGGTCCTCTGCTAGTGTTTGCAGTGTCCAAGGGAAGGGAGGGATGAAATGCCACAAAGAACACACAGCACAGAAGAACACTACCCTACTAATCTCAGAGTGAGTAATAAAAGGTAGGGAAGCTAACAGAAATACTGTGTATTTAGCAAATTCACTGAACAACATAATAGTCCCCCTTTTTTTAAATTTAGTTTTGGTTCTGAGTCAGTTTTTCTATCTGCCCCTAAAACTGCCTCATGCTTTAGTGCCCAGCAAACACGTGGCAATACCTTCCTGGAGTCTAACCCATGCCATAAGATTTGCAGAGCTCTTCTAAACATGAAAAGTACTGTGTGCCAGCTGCCAGTGACATTCTCTGACAGACCAACTCTCACCTCAGCAGTGGGATACTCCCTTTCTCCCTGCCTTAAAGCCTTACAGGAATACTAGCACCAAGGAGAAGGTGTGCCAATTGAATCCTTGTTTGTCTGGATAGAAGTATTTTTAACAGCAACTGATGAGAGTCATGTCAGAAAGCGTAATTCATAACACAGACACCAAAAAAAGCCTCATTTGGGTTCCATTCCAAAAGCCTTTTAAGACAGACACGTGGGCAGCCCGGTTTTCTGAAGCAGAAGACGTCAGCTCATAATTACACCAATCAAAAACAGAAGAAAAGGAGTGGTGGACTAGAGGGACCTTGTTTACCCAAACACGAAGTGGAACACTGCCCAGGATGGTGCATCTCTGTGTAACCGGGTGCGTTTCATGTTGGAGTTAATGCCCACACACAGACTAATTTACAAGCCTACAATTATTTGCTATTCAGAGATCAACAAGCTGGGCCATTAAGCTTAAAAACCCCAATAACTTCTAAAGTGATAGAAAATAACACTTACTACATATTCATGAGGGAGAAGGGAAACAATCAAAGCCGAGCATGAAGCAAGGACCTCGTGCCTGCCTTGGGGCAGGTTTTCCCAGGGCTGTGATTTACAGCTCCAGCATCAGGTAAATACAGTCTGTGGCCACGCTCCCTGTTGTACAAATTACTCCTAAGCTCAGCCACAGCTGGTTACAGAGCGCAGTGCTGAGTTCTCCTCCACTCACGCACAGAGGCGAGAAGGCAGCTAATCTTTCCTCACTGCATTTTCTCCCAGTGCACAAAATCAGGCAACATAAAGCGTTGTCTTCAGCTACTGCTTTTTCTTCTTTCACAGCTACAGAAGAGTCTCAGTCCCCAGACAGGGCAAAGCGAGTTAACACCAAAATGAACAGTTCACGTCGAAAAGCCTCAGGCTCCAAAACTGCTGTTCCCTCCTCCCCAGTCAGTCATTACCACTCCCAAAAAAAGCTAAGTCCTGTTTGCAGAGAAATCACTCAGGGCTTCTCCACCTCACAGGAAAAAAAACACCGGGGACGCATAGAATTGTGTAACTTTCGCTCGGGTCCGTAGAACAGCTCGGTCAGCAGTTTTCTCAGCACACTCGTTTGCCACAAGTATCAGAACAGCTACACCTTTAAAATAAAACCTTACTGCAAAGCCCCCTTTAGTGAGCACTTACCCAAAGCCAGAAAGGGAATTCTTCCTACACTTTTTTTTTCTCATTTACGCTATCCTTGAAACTCCATCCCCGGGGTCTGCACAAGGGGTGCATATGGTCAGTGCAGTCTAATCATCCCAGCCCTGTGCAGCACATCCTCCCGCATCCGCTCCGCCTGTTTTCCCAAAGCCCTGCGCCCCGGCTGGATTTATGGGAGAGATTTCTGCAGCAGCGGTTTCGAACACCGTGACCCTACGTGCATACTTTAACATCATCAGCCGAACCACTAGAAAACATGAGAAAGGCTCCAGGAATTCAATTCACTCCGAGTATTAAATGAAAACACTCCTCGCTTACCCCAGTCTCCTCCCTAACAAGGCAAAAGTTATGGGAATGTGATCCCGTAGGATGCCCGGCACCCAAACCCTCCCGATTTCCGCCGTGATTCAAAGCCCCGGGTACCCCTGGGCAAAGGGAAGAGGGGGAAAGAGGAAAGAGGAAAGAGGAAAGAGGAAAGAGGAAAGAGGAAAGAGGAAAGAGGAAAGAGGAAAGAGGAAAGAGGAAAGAGGAAAGAGGAACGAGGAAAGGAAAGGAAAGGAAAGGAAAGGAAAGGAAAGGAAAGGAAAGGAAAGGAAAGGAAAGGAAAGGAAAGGGAGAAAAAAAAAGAGGGGAAAAAAAGGAAGTTAAAAAAAAGAAAAAGGAGCCAAATAGTTTTGTTAAATGTATCGTGATCGTAAAACCAAAACAAAAGAGCCCCATCCTCCGGCCCGTTTCAAGCCAGAACTTAGTGGCTGCGCCTCAGCTACCAGGAAAATTCCACTTCGGACGGAGCCCCCCCGCGCCCCGCTCCTCTGGCGCGGCTCCCCCGGGGCAGAGCCGCCCCGTGCCCGCTCCGTGCCCGCTC
>VZRQ01001302.1:387645-425570 GCA_013397975.1 Machaerirhynchus nigripectus
TCCCCCGGCACGCCAGGAAAGGCAGGGGATCCCGAGGGGAGCCAGCACGGGCAAAGTTCCTCCGGGGATAGGAGGTGGTCCGAGGACGTGCAGAACGAGGCTTGGAAAATGTCTTATTAACCCACAGGATTATGCAGTTGTGTTATCTTAAGTGATAGGAAGTCCTTCTTATCCGTTCCCCTTCGCATGCAGCTACCAGAGGTGACGCGGTACCGTGCAGAAAGACTGCTCCCGAAAGGCCAGAACACACAGCTAGAATGGGGAGGATGAAGAGGGGGAAACCACCTATAGAACCCGCTAGAGCATTCCCAGGGACATGGAGCAGAGCTGCCAGGGACTGCAGGCACCCAAATTGCCCATTTGAAAGGCTTCCAACGGCAGTGACAGCTCACGTACAGCAGCGAGCTCCAGTTTCTTGTGTAATCCATCCAAAATTCTTTGTCTGGCGTTACACATCCATTTCAGCTCCACCGCTTTCCAGTGGTTGAAATTTCCCTTGTATTTTAATATGTTATTTGTCCTTCTGCAAATTGTTTTCTTTTGTCCTATTTATCTTCTCTGTAAGGCTTTCATATGTTTTCTCTGAAAATTAAGCAATCCTACCTCTTTGATTTATGCATGGGAAATCCTATGCAAGCTCTGTCTGCATTTGCAATACAAATGTTCAGTACAGCTTTCCCTACAAATAAATTCTTCTGTAAGCTTAACACCATTACACAAATTGCACTGGGACAAACACTGGTCATTCGTGGTTTGAAAAAATTCTGGGTTTATCTTAATTTTAAAAAGCCCAGTGCCCAACTTAGCACAGAATTTTTTCACCATAATTTAACCAGTAACTTGCAAGCCAGTGAATTTTTACATTCTTCTCTACTTGAAGGTCCTTCCTGAGCAATGCCAGCCAGAGGCCTCCAGGCTCAGAGCTCAGGGTTAGGCAGCTCCACCTGCTACCCTCATCCCAGCATGTAGCCCTGGAAGGGCCAGAACCTCATCCCAACCTCTTCCCTCCGGAAATCCATCCCTGCAAGTCTTCTGCCATTGAAATCCAGGCCTGATGTCAAGATTGTATTTCCATAAAAATTGTATCTTCCATAAAAAACAGAGTCTTCTGCCTTCTCCCAGGACACACCCAGCCCCTTAGCAGAGAGAACCAGTGGATCAATACTTTGTTTTGCCAAAATGCCAGGAAATTTGAAATAATTTTTAATATTTTCTACATACGCCAAAATGAGTCCTTCAGACTCTCGTGTACTCCTGCACAACATTCAGTGAAATCTTTTTTCCTGTTTAGCTTCCACATTAGCTCTTCCTAATGGTTTTCAAGTGGGAAGGGTGTTAATTTCTCCTATCTCCGTATCAAAGCACACATATCTAAAAATAGATCAGATTTTCCTTTGCTGAGACAAGTGTACACATTTTCAAGACAAGACCATTCTTCCCCAGTAAATTCTACTATCACTTCATCTTCCAAACTAATTCAGTGCAGTATAAACTCAAGCATCAGAGAAAAAAACCCTGATACTAAGATTTAAAATTCCGTAATATAATTTGACTTTGATGAATAGTATATGCAGAACAAATTAGAACTACTAAAATTACTTTCACTGTAAATACAATTCGAAGAGCATTTCACATAAAGATATGGTATTGCATATTGCTAGAGGCAGTTATAAAACTCATTCAAATTTTACAACACCAACAAATTCAGTTTACATTGCTGACTATATTTAAATGGATCTTAACATGATTTGCAGGGTATTGCCCTTTTTATAAAATGTTTACTGTCTATGACTATTCTGTCAGAAGTGAAACCTCTCAGCTCATATGTGGCTAGAACCAAATATTTGCATGTAGAGACAGAAAACCACTTGTTTCTAGAGTTATTTTAACTCTTTGCTCCACTGCTTTGCTTTCATTTTAGCAAGAAATTTCTGGAAAAGTTCATCTTCACTAAGAATTGCTTCTGTGTTTTTGAAAAGTCAAATTCTTTTCCTCCTCCCATTTAATGAATCCATCTTTCACTTAGTCAAATTGCTAGTAAAAACTTACAAGCTTAGTATATTCACTATTTGAATGATGTAGCTTTATTACATTTAAATTGGTTATAGAATTTAGCATACTAATGTCCTTTTTGTGAGAAATTGAGTCCTTGTTGGCTTCAAATGCTCCTGACCGCCTGGGCTAGATCGATAATCGAAGAGAAGCTTGTCTTGCCTTCTCGTTTGGACTAAAAATAAACCAGGCTTTCCAGACTTCAAAAGAAACATCTGGTTTTTCCCCTCTCCAGGTGCATATTTTCTGTCCAACCGTGCACATGCTACAGACAATTTGAAAGTCACTAAGTATAAGGCACCTAAGGGGTGCAGCACCAGTTCCAGGATTACAGCTGTTCCCTATCCAAAGGCTGCAGTTAATAAAACTGCACTGAAATTCTCAGTTCAGAACTTTTCAAGCTCCTAACTTCATTAAAATAATCTCTCTTGGATACAGGGTTCTGCATTCATTACTCAAGCAAACTGAAGACTTTTCAATCCAAGAGAGAAGAACCTTGAAGCTTTAAGGGAGGGCAGGCAAGGACGAAGGCTCTGTCTGGGGCAGAAAGGGGAGTGTGTGGGGATGTAAGGTGTTCTCACATTCATTTCAGAAGCAAAGGACTTTATATAGAGGGAGTCTGCAGGAAGCTACACTCCACCATTGACTAGATTCCAAGTCAGTTCATGAAAGAATCCTTACTGCCTAAAATAACTGGAAATTACCTGGACTCTTTAAGTTTTGTAGGTTTAACTCTTCACAGGACAAAGCTGTGTTGTTTATGAGAGATCATAACTACAATTTTGACACCAGGCCTGGAGTTCAAAGGCTTCCTCATTAGTTGGGACCTCATCAGCTTAGAAAGTTTTGGACTCACAGGGTGAATTAGTGCTAAAACCAGAACAGACAAATTGTGATTTCTACTGTTACCTCTGCAATTTCCATGTAAGAAGATTATAACCAGAATTCTTTCAGGGCTGCTAGTGGGGTGCCTTGCTCTGCAAATGAAGCCCAAGGAGAATCACACACACCTTGATTTTTGCAGCTCAGCATTGCAGCAATGCAAGTATTTGCCTCTGCAAGGAGCTGGGTGATTCTGAATGAGCATTGACATGTCTAAAGCTGCCTACACACACAGCAGAGGCAGACAATGAGAGCTGCCTCGGGCAAGTTTCCATGTGCTGCACTTCACAGCCCCAGTCAGGCCTTGGTTTACAAAGGTCCCCCAAAGCTCTTCTCTGTCCCCCTCTGTAACCAAGCTGGCAGCGCTGCAGGCACAACTGCAGTTAAAAGGGAGTTCTTAACTCTGTGATTAAAAGAAATATTCAGGAATTTGGGAAAAAAATGGCCTCTTCTAAACAAACATGGTTTTAATTCACAGCCGAGCAACACTGCAGGTAGTGGCAGAGGCAGAGAATGCAGAGTAAGACAAAACAAGCATTCTTAGAGCGGCATCCAGCCTTCGTGGGAGGAAGTAACCAGACCTCTGGCAGCAATTACAATTTTTTACTGCACTAAGCTTTGTTTTTATTTTGACCCTGCTGTTGCTAAGATAGTGCTCTCAAATTACCTTACATACAGACTGTATTAAACAACAGGTTTGCCCAATTTACAGGGCCAGATGGTTCTCCAAAGTTTAATATATCATTGGATTTACACTATTAAAAAAACCCCAGACTTCACACGGCTCACACAAGCCAGGAAATAACTTCTCCTCGTCTCCTGATAGGCACTATGTGGATACAAAGTTTATTTCCTTTCCTGTTTGCAATTGATGCCTTGCATGCTGGAGCAAATCTGGTTTTTAGAGCTGTAAGAAGCAGCGTTAAACAGTGAAGTCAGCATCCAGGGAACGTGCTGGGCCAAAGACCTTCACACCAGAACTTCATCTGCCGGGGAGGGAAGGTAGGGCAGGTGGAGCAGCAAGATTACAAGTACAAATTAGAAATGAAGGTGGCTTGGGAAAAAGAGAAAATAACAATATAAACAGCCAAAGGTAGGAAAACAAACCGTTTTACATCCACCGAGATCCCGGCAGCATCACGCCATGAAACACTGAACTGGTTCAGAATGAAGCTGAAGGGATTAACAAGAGATATGACAAGCACCACCAACTTTAAACCAACACTTCAGCTGACTGCTATTTAAATGACAGATGTAGCAATTGAAAATAATAATTGTCCAAACAGCAATGAGATGCACCCTTGCACAGCTTATGACGTCAGCCCAAGATTCCTGTTTTAGAAGTTAAGCTTTGAGGCAGGGAAACCTCTGACCTCCAGGAGCTTAAGGCCCTCTAAAATAGACAATGTCTTTGGTGCTTCTTGGGCAATTTCAAACTGATGAAGCAGTGGTTCTTAAGAGGGCAATCTTGCAGTTAAATTAACGCCTGATTACAGGAAATACTTATTTTGAACACAGAATAGTTGCTGGGGATGTGCTTTCAGAAATCTAGGACAGCTGAACATTTTGAAAGCCTTGAATGTGTTAGTATAGCTTTAAAACAAAGCTCAGAAAGATTTTTTGAAAATCCAATTAAAGCCATAAAAATAGTGCTGTTTTCTGATTTAGTCACTTAAGCCTGAGGGTGAGAGATTGTTCATGAGGAGAAATGAATTCAGCACTCTAAAGATGCTTTAAAAACCTGTGTATTACAGTGAACTGTCACTGAAAAAGGTAACTGACATTGGGGGTTTTCTTCAGCCCTGGTTTTACACTGTATTGTATTAAAGGTCTTTACACTTCACCTTCTCGCTGGTTTCCCCAGTTAACCAGCTAGGAAGTCAAACATTCACACTGTACATTTTTGAAGATCAATTTCGGTATTAGTAAAATTTCTTTGCCCAAATTTTGTACATTCCATTATATTCTGCACATACCATTGCAAACAAAATAGTTCAAAACCATTTTTCTGGAAAACTCTGCCTCAAAGATGAGTTCTTGGCTGCCATGTTGAAACAAGTCTTCAGTTTTTTAACAGCAAAGCCTTGTGCAGTAGCCATTTAGACATTTAACAGCATTTGAGATATTCAGAAAGATTCAGCATCACCTGGTTAGCAGACAGTAAGCACAAATTACTTGGGCATTTCCACTTGGTGCAGTTTCTAATGCCACTGAGTTAAATGTAACATCCTGTGCCCCCTTACAACACTGCTACAGCCGTATCCAAAACACTGATTTAAACTTGTTTTTGCCAGATTTTATTTTTGGGTATTGATAGTTTACAGCTGTCTAGAAATGACTCAAAACATTTCCTTGAAAAACTGAAGGCAGCATAAGTGATCAGAAATGTCTCTTCCTGAGCTTGATTGTTGCTGATTGGTGAGGGGGACACCCAAATACATTCCCAAATAATACTGCAAAGAAAAAATGCTGATAAATTGATGTACATTGTAATTGTACCTAAATGCCTATACATTCTACATGAATTCCTGTTTGGATATTGGGGTGTATTCTGAACATGCATTTGATTTCTCAGTGCAAATTCTAAACACACACTACTTTTATTCACACATGTAAAAAATGGCCTGAGCAAAACCTTTTTCTGAATGCAGCCACCTATGAAAAGTAGGTATATGTATCAGTAACACATTCAGTAATTTGATTCAGAGAATTAAAATAACTGGATTAGTACCTTCACTGCAAGATCAAAGTCCTCAGAAAAGGCAGCTTCAAAAGAACTGGAAGAAAGCAATTAGCTTCCAACCCTAAATGAAACAGTTGAAGCTGTACCTGCTTCCATAAAATGGCTGGAGAGAAAGCCAGCACTTCCCAACCCTCATTAGCACCAGCACACAGTTCTTAATTCAGCATCAGTAAGAAACCCTGCAGGCTCCCACCTCCTCTCCCTTTCACAACCACTTCTATCTTGCAGTTCTGAAAGGAAAAACTATCAGAACAAAGAGAAGCGCTGAGAGTTCCTAGACTGGTGTAACCACTCCACCAGCACCAGCTGGAACACCCCAGCACAGGGCCACACTCTGCAACCTAGACAGAAGTAAGGAAAAAGTCCAGCTGGTTTCATGTAGTTGATTTTATTATTACATACTGATAATACATATCAACACATCTGATATCAGAGTAAACCCTTATGGGACAAGTAAGTGCCATCATGGAAATTATGGAACAGAAGGTTGGTATGGAAAGTGTGGAGCAGCACAGCATCTGATTAAAAAAAAAACCAACAAAAAAAAATACCAGAAAACACAACCAAAAAACCAACCAAACAAAAGCCCAACCCAAAACCAACGAATCCCACCCCCCAACAACAAATCAATGCTGCGAAGACTGGTGATATTAAGCTTCACTTGAAAAAAAATTAAAAAAAAAAAATCTTAGGAGAGGCCTAAAGTTCACAAACTTCTGAAAACACAGGAAAAGCCATGTGCATCCCCCCCAGTGAATCCATCACAACTCAATTCCATGAAGACCCTTTGCAAACTCAGTGTTTAAATCTCCTACATATTTCATATTCTTCTTTACTGTAAGAGAGCACAGTAAGCTGATCTATTCTACGCAGATTGTTTCACTCTGTTGGGGCAAATGACAATCACAGTTTCCTCTAGCCTTAAACAGCTACTTCAAACAATAGATATATATACACGTGTAAACAAAATGTTACAGAAATGGCTTAAAGCAATTTCATAGAAGTATCCCAATTCAGCTATTTGTGCTCTTTACCTCAGAATCCAAAGTGCCAAATACAAGCAGGAAAGTTTTCCACTGTTGCAGTCTAACAATGATCTCATTTACTTGGTGAATTTGAAAAATTTCAAGCCACAATTCCAATTAATTCTAGAGGGCCGAGAACAGGAATAATACATTTACAGTAACTGCACAGCTTGCATGGCCAAAAAAAGTCTCCAAACTCATCTTTAAACTGTTATTAACAAGTAATGGAATGTACATGTGCTGACAATTCAATGTGTAACTCAGAAATAGACCCTACTGCACCAAATTTGTTAATGCAGAAACATATCTGAAAATATACAAAATCTGAAGTTGTTACATGAAATCAAAACCTGGTTTTAAAAAGTGCACAGTAAAAACTGAAGGTAATTACTATATAAATTATCCACAGAGTGTGTATTTCCTGGTTTAGAGCCAACATTAAGTTCTGTTTTATCTGTTACAAGTTCTAAATATTTTAAAGCCATTTACAGCACCAATTCAGTTTTTACTAGACCCAATACCAGCCTCTGCTTCCTGGAACAAACAGGAACTGGATAATGAATGGTCACTATCTGCATCCTGCGCAGCAGCAGCTTCCAAAGACTCAGCTGTAAACTATCGATTTTTGTTCTTTTTAGAATTTCCCTGCAACAAGAAACAAGCAAACAGATTATAATTCAGGTAAGGAAATCTAGACAGGTAACATGCAAAACCTGATGTCCAATAATTTATGCCTACAGCAAACAAGGAACAGTCAGACTGAAAATAAACAGTCCACAGACTTTTAATATGGGCAGATTGCAACTGTTTGCTCCGAAAATGCCTCCAAAAGCACAACAGAGGCATGTACCAGATACTTCAAATAAGCACAACAGTTCCTTGCTACAACTGAAGCCTGTGAAAGGCATTTAAGGGACACCCCAAGACATCCAACTGTATTAATACCACTAATATTGAAGGGGCAGCAAAGGCAAGTCAAATCATAATTCCTTTTCAAGTGCTGCTTCAACTGTCTCCTTATAGAACAACTGCCTTAAATTAAAAATCAATCCCCCACCCCACTGGGGTTTTTTTTCCAAAATAAATTTTATTTTAATTCAGGTTGTACAGATTATTCCTAGTTCAGAACAGAGTTTGTTCCACAGCTAACCAACTCACATTTGACCTGCAGTAATTCCACAAAGGAAATGTGGAGCTTAAAATAAAGTTTTGTGCAATAGTTACTTGCTGGCAATTCTCAGTCTTCCTACTTCCTGAAGATAACATTTGTTTTGAATCTAACCAACAACTCTCTCCAAGTGGTAAGGGCTTTAACTGCATCATTTTGATTTCAAATTAATCACCACCTACATCTGGTGATATTTTAAAACCTGTGTGGCTTCTGTTCTTTGATTCTGAGGTCCTTACACACAGAGTACCAATTCAAGTCTTAGAAATATGGCAAGTGAAAAATTCCAGAAAACATTCTATAAAAACATGAAAAGCAATGGTCAGTATGCAGCCAAGAGCTTCCTTCTGGAAACACAAGGGCTTATACACCACAAAGTAATTTAAAGAATACAATGCCAAGTTAAATCACTCAGAAATCTGCAGAAAAGCAGGGGAAGAGTTTACTCTAGAAGACAAAAGTCACCATCATGGGACCTTTAATCAGAACATGACATTTTTAAAATTATTTTTATTTTTTAATCCTTCAGTGACGCCTGCTTCCATGCATCCCACAATTAAGGAGAACAATGATAATTTATTCATTTCACAGTCGGACAAGTGAAGGGCAAAGGCCTTCACAACATCTGTTCCTCCCTAGAAGCATCAGAATAGGATACCATGGTTTAAACACTGACTGCTTAAAACAACAGACTTCTGTATTTTTCACCATTAGATAAGTTACAAATTTGTTCCTGACAAGTGGGTAGACTCCTTGCTTGGAAAAGAATTCAAGTGGGCATTTCAAGCTCACAGAAGAATATAAGTTGCAACTTTTTCATTCCTACACAAAGGACAGTTGGGCTAGAATATGGAAACTAAACAGAGGAAGAGACCAGCTGCCAAGGACAGAGTATGCTGCAACCAAAAGGAGTGCAGAAGGGACACTTCTACCCAGAACTTAATCATAACCACCCAGCTGGATTTACAAATAGCTCCATTTTCACCTCATGTAAACAATAAAAAGGTGCTGATCTGCCATCACTTTGAGAGCTTAATGTGAAGCAGTGACATGAAGAGCTTGTTCTTTCCCACATGTATGTTTGGCAAGAATTTTTTCTTCACTCAAACTCGAAGGAGCAAGTTTGGAGTTTCCTTTCCAGCTGGCTCAGAGTTAAGAATTACAGCTTGTGAGCTGGTTTGTGCAAGGGCAGTACTGCAGGAGCACCAAATGTAACCCTCACACCTCCCAGCTGCAGCCAGGGCCCCATGTCAGCATTGCCAACTCACCTTACTGGTCATCTTTAGTGTATCAATCTCTTCCCTTTGCTTTGTTAAGGTTTCATTCATACTGCACAGATGGTCACTCATCATGCTTAACTGGTCCTCGTAGCTCCTCTTCGTTGTCATCAATTCATCCTAAGGGAAAAATAAAATAACCAGAGGCCCTTGGCTCAGTATGAGTGATACCTGGCAAAGCAGCACACTTCCACCTCCACTTAGTAAGCTCCACTTTTGATGCTGAATGTGTGTGAGTCAGCTTAAAAAAAACCCCTGCTTTATGAAAGGAAGTCAACAGCTATTTTTCTTTTACCTGAAGTCTCATGCATGGTTTGTTCCCTGTATTTTTGTGCTGTTTCCTTTAGATTTTTCCCCCTTTTTATGGTACTTTTTATGGCTTTACAAAGCCAGTAACAGCTAAGTTTTCCATCATTGCTTCCAGCCAGGAAAAAAGTAATGTTTATAGGGTTAAAGCACAGCCTGCACAAGAACACACATGGCATTCAAAGCTGAAGGAATCACCACTCCACATGCAGTTAGAGACAGTTATGATCCCTCTGGTATTACAGAGACATGGGGGGACAGTGTGCATGACTAGAACCCAGCACTGAAGGGACACACACTTTAGGAAGGACAGAAGGGATTAAATCATGCTTTATATGAAGGAGTGGCTTGAAGACCACTAAGATCTCATAAGCAGGAGAACAACAAGGTGATACGACAGGCATCTGCTGCAAGCAGATAAAAATCTCCCATCCACAGACCCTGATCCTCATTAGGGATTTTAACTGCTCTGGTATCTCCTGGAAGGGCAGCAAGGTGGAACACAAGCAACTCAGGAGGTGTCTTGAGACTGGCAAAGAACTTATTGATACCAGGGATCAGTGGGACCAAGAGATGCTCTCTGCTGGACCTGTTACTCACAAGTAAGGAAAAGCTGGTGAGGGATGTGAAAGCCAGTGGTAGCCTTGGCTGCAGCTACCATGAGTGAGTGGAATTCAGGATCCTGAGGGAAGCAAGATGAATAGTAGAATTACAGCAACCCCAGACTCAAGAGGAGTAGATTCTGACTTCTTTCAAGGTCTGCTTGGAAACATCCCAGGTAAAACTGCCCTGGAAGTTACAGGGGCCCAGGAAAGCCAAATGATCAAGGACAGAACGAGGAACAATCCAATGCCTAAGACATGGAGTGACTGTGGGAGAAGGCCAGCATGGCTGTGCAGGAAATATCCAGTTCCACAGCTCAATCTGAACTCTGCTCTGACCAAAGGGGGGGGACAAATCACCTTCAGAGGACCCTTCCAACCTAAACAAGTCTATTATTCAGTATTATGCAGACTACTAAACATACAAATGATGTCCCTGCTATCTTTTCCTAGGAAGTTTAACATGCAGTTGGAAATTAATATCTCACGCCGAGTTCAACATCGATCGTGGAATTTCTTAAAGGAACACATCAAAAAAGTGTTTAAAAAGGACTGTTCATGGACACAACTGTTCAAAGCTTCTAACATTATATTCACTGCCTGTATGGAGCGATTTTGGTACTCACCATCACAGACAGATGAACAATAATAATATAAACTACGTGTAAAGAAAACATGAAGGTATTTATGAACTATTAATATATAAGTACATATTATTTTACTATTGGTTCCCTTCTCAGCTGTGTGGAGGAGAGGCACAAAGGGACAGAACACTCACAGGATGGCATAAGAGTCAATTATTGTTAACAACAGCTTCTTAAAAATTACCCCAAAATTATCTTTGCTTAATATTAAGGCATCTATATTTAAAAAACCAAAATCAATCTGGCATTTTTTAAAACTTTCAGACCCAGGTGCAAGAAAGAATTAAGAATTCCTTGTGTCATCTGAAATCAGTCACACAACCACAACTTTTGACATTTAACCCTCCCCAATTTTCATGAAAATCCTTGACATCCAATGTGCTGAAATACACAGGTTTGGCCACTATAACCTTTTCCTTGGAAGCATGTTCCACTTCAATTTTATACCTGGGATTCAAAGAGTATTACTTAAGGTTCTTCTCTACACACCATCACAGTTTTTAAATGCCACAACTCAGGACCTAGTAACGGCAGGGCCAGGCTAGATGGCTGTAATTTTTCTGCTCCAACTTCCCCTTACACATGATTACAAAATGCATCTATTACATTACAGAACAATTTACTTGCCTGTAACCTGGTGATGTTTTGACTGGCGAGCTTCAACTCTTCCGTGAGCGATTCCTTGGACTTCTCTGCCAGAGACAATCTTTTGGCAAGTGCTCGACACTACCAAGAACAGGATAGGGAGGGTAGAAGGAAGGAAAGTCAGTTCCAGAGTATTGCCTTGTGGCATCCTAAAGTGGTTGCTTTGGACTTTTCCATCTTTCTGTGATACTTGGATTTCAAGAAACTTAGTCAGAGCTTGTGCACGTTTTTAAATGCAGAGGTAATGGAACAGTTGACATTGGATGTTTCATTTTTCAGAGCTACCATACTGCCAATCCTCGAAATAGTGTATTTTTCACATAACTACTACAAAACTTTTCCTAAGTAAAAAGCAATACAAACAACTCGCTGCATACAAGGCTCAAATACCACAGCAAAGATGGTTCCTCCATACTACATCATCTTCCATTAAAAAAACATTTAAGAGGATTGCTGTTAACCTGGAGCTTTGGTATATTCCACATTGTTTATTACACAAATCAAAACAGCCACTACTTTCAAGAAGAGTTCCCTCACAACTTAAAATGAAAAGGAAACCATAGATACAATGAATCTTCTTGTTAGTTCTTGCAGTATAACTTATGCCTGAGAACCAATTTTCTCAGGAGAGCTGTTTCCATCACTTCATAATACATTCAAATATTTTTGAATGACATCAGCATCACTTTACAATTAAGTCAAAAATTCCTTGGTAACTAAAGCCAGCTGTTTCAGCTTATATGAATAAACCTATACTGACACACATTATACTTCTTAATACAGCCAAGGCATGCCTACCAAAAGATTTATTAAACATAAAAAGTTCTTCTACAGTATCTGTTTTTATGCATACTAGACCACAGTCAAAAAATATTCCAGAAACAGACTTTTATAAAAGATCATGCTCCATATATTGAAACTCATTATCATAGCACTTGCCTGTGGGAAGTTCAAAAAGAGATTTACTGTCATTGCCTTCATGCTCACCTCAGCATGGAAGTGCACTGATTTGCTGTCAGCAAGCTGCAGGTGAGAGGTCAGCTCTGCTATCCTGGCCATGTAGTGAGTTTTTATCAGGTCTTCACGAGACTCAACATCTGGAGCCTGGCAAAGCAAAGATTTAATCAGACAACATTTATGTTTAGTAAACGGAGTACCTGAATCACAACATTGCCTCTATACAGAATTCCCGCCTTTCCTCCCGAGGCCTGGCTGCTCTGTCAAAAAGCATTAAATTCCCCAAACAACAGACAAATTACAGCGGGTCACACTGCAATTTGTCACTCTGATGGTGACTCCTAATGTCAGATTTCCTTACAGGACAAAGACCTGACTGAAGAGGTAAGAATTTAACTTGCTTTAATGTATCAAGTGTCTGATGAAGATGAAAATCCACTGCAGAAGTGAACTGCTTTCACCTACATGAAAACTTACTGTCTCTTCCCAACAAGGAAGAATTCCTTCACATAACTGTATTTCAGAAGCTTACAAAAGTCATAAATATTACTAATGTTTCATGTTCCAGAAGTTTCTTCAGACATTTGAAATTAAAAAAGAAAATAAAAGATTACAAAGCCCAACAACCCAGTAGTTTGTACAGAGTAACCCACTGGAGGCAGCTTTCACATGATTTGTCATCACCTTCAAGTTCAGCACTTTGCAGAAGCCTTTAAGAACTTGTATCAGTTATTATCTAGCTCCCTACCCCTTTTTAAATCACACTTTCAGAAGAAAAGGAAGAGTAAACTAAACTACACATCAGTTCCCTGTGATACCAGAAAAGGGAAAGCACTGAATCTTACTCTCAGAAGTTCCTGCTACAGCAAGTGGTACATTATAGCAGGGTTAAACAAAGAGTTAACATTTAGGCTGACAGCTGGTTCAAGGTTTGTTTTGGTGTGACCTCTCCTTTGTACCCCAGGCACTGCAGCCAGGGTCTTTTATACAGCTCGAGCCCTTCCTCTAGGGTTAAGAATTGAGGCTTGGAATGCAGTTTGGGCTACTGAGGCACAGACAGACCAGTGCCTTCCTCAAATTACAGAGAACAGACCCTGACTCCAGTTCACACTGCTCCAAAATGCTTAAATGGGTAAAGTAACAGTTCACTAACAGATGAAGAAAATTAAGAAACACATGGATTTCAGAAATTTGACCATATAAAGACTACACGGTCAACTCATGCCATTATACAGGAGTATTCTTGGTAATTAGACCTCTGGGATAAGTTTAAGAGAATCAGAATTGAAGTATTTAACAGAGGGACTTGAATAATGTTTAAAACAGATTACCTTTTCATTATCAGTAGTTACAGTCAACATTCCAATCTAGAACAAGGAAGAAAATATTCTTAATGAGAACGGCAAAAAAATAGATACCATAGCTGCATTTTGGTTTCAGTCACAGAAGGACTTTAAATTTAAACAATCTTGCAACAGCTCAAACTGAAACAAATTTAAGTACTTCCACCTGTAACATAAACAAGAGTGGTTATATGAGTGCCTTGAACAGAATTAAACCTGACACCAACTCTCAAAAATTTATCTCCTGTCTTACGATGTACATGGGGAAAAGGCAATAAAAGCAACAAGATGCAGCTGGGCTCGTATGGTTATGCAACTGCTTGATCATATGAAACTAATTCAGAGCCACGTTAGCACACTGAAACATTACTTGTCATGTTTAAGAGGAAGGAAAGTCAACCTGGATTTCTTGAGTACCTTCCAAACTCCTTCCTTTCCACTTTGACTAGTAAGCACTGACAAAACTCTACAGGGGCAGTGTATGCCAATACACGTGGTTTCATGAGAAGAGTATCTTCCTAGAGAATCAAAGGGGGGTTTTCCCCCCTTGATCTCAACAGGACTAGAGATTTATGTTTATGGGAAATATTCATACAGTATGTTGACCTGTGAGTAACATTCTCCTTTAACTCCTAAGGATTCAAATAGAGGATCAAAAACTTAAGATGCCAGTTTACTTCAAAATTGAGGATTTCAAAACAATCCAGTGGTTATTTTTATCCTGGAGTAGAAAAGTGGGGAAGAAAAAAACAATAGAGACTTCTACTGAATGCTGAGTTGAGTAGATTTATTATTTCTTACAGATGACATTTCTGTTAATACCACGATGCCACTTCAGAAGTGGAATTCAGGGGAAAGGCCAACTCATTTTAATTACGTGTAGTAAACAGGAAAAAGCCATTTACCAGCACAGAAGAGCAGGGAAAGAATGCAGGCTACACTCAAAAGCAATTGCTGAACCCAAACTGACCCTAGGAAGTCTTCAAACCCGTTTACAAACACTACCTACCTACTTCCATTTACTTTAACACACCTAGAGATGAACAAAAAGTATTGGAAACACAGGCCCAACCCGAGATATACACCACTTTCAAGGTTTCCTAACTACTGACATGTCTAGAGGCTAAGCACCCATTATTTCCCCCTCAGTTACAGAAGTACAGAGCTACAAAAATATCACCACAATACTAAAGACAGTGGAGGAAGTCTCAAAAGCCAAGAAGTGCCAAACTCTGCAGAAAGTATTTGCAAGCAGCTTTGCAAATACAAGGACCCCAAGAGTGAATGCTTTTCAACACAGTCAAAAGGCTTTCATTTTCAGTGTTCCACTGATCAAACAGCACTGCTACTAAAGAAAGTGGATTTTTCTCTTTTGAAGGGAAAGGTCACTTACCAGACTAGTGCTCTTAATCGGTTCCCTCAGACTCTTTTCTGTGATTTCCTTCTTTTGTTCTGCTATATTTGGCAAAACGGAACGCTCCTGGATAGTTTCAGTAAAATGTCCACTAAGAGAGTTCTTCAGTTTCTGGTTTTCTTTCTCTAGCTTTATTTTAGCTAGCTGGGCCTCCAACATCCAGTGTTCTTTTTCTTGTTCAAGTTTTGCAATTTTCTCCAAACTCTGCTGTACCTTTAGGAGGGAAAGTTTACAGTCCAGGTTATTGAACCCACAGAGGAAAAAAGCCACACACAGGAAATGTTTGAGGACAGTATTATTTTAAACCATTACATAAGTGAGTTAACGAAGTGCAGCAGGTAAACAATTACTGTTTTGAGCTGTGTGCTTAGCTGTGGTTCTTTATCAAAAATGGCCATGTGATTTAGTTAGTTTGAAACATGCATTACAAAGGTACGGCTCATAAAACTGGCAACGTTCTATTAGGTGAAAAATCAAAGCAGGGAAGAATTTCATAAAAACTTGAAAAATGTGTACCTGGCACTATCACTACCTTTTTCTATGCTAGAAAGACAAACCCTCCCCTCCCAGCTGTCCCACCTCAGACAGAACCACCCACTTTGTCCAGGTAAGAAAACAACTGTGTAACAACACATCCAATCACTGCATATTTCTGCTGAAATTCAGTTCACTCCTACGAATACACTTAGAATACTGGCCACTGCAAAAAAAAAATCAACTAAGTATTTACTTCTGTAACAGTTCAATAATAATGAGTCAAGTATAGGCTGAATATACAAGCAAATAAAGAAGTGTCAGTATTAATTAGCTATTCTCATTCATATGAAGCGATGGATAAACTGTGTAGGCCTTTTAAACACAATGTTACCTCCCCTGCTTCAACTTCCAGAAAAAAAAAAATATACATGCAGACTGGAAGACAGAAACTGTAATCTATTACCCTAACTGAAAAGAAAAATCACTGCTCTTAACCAGTGCTAATAATTCCGGCATAGTCTAAAAGGGGACGCAAAACAGTACACAACATTAAAAATTAATTTCCTTCAGTATGCCTTAATTCCTGTCTTTATTTTGCCTTTATTTGAATTATTAAAGATTACTGCCTTCTTGTATTTCCAAATGAAGATATCAATGGCATAATCCTGTCTCTTATGTCTATCTATATGCACATTCTGCAGATAACCCAGTGTGACAAGAGTAAGTTTTACTTTCAAAACCCTACAAGACATCTACAATCTAATTTTAGGGTCCAGCATATTGATATATACCTACAAATGACCACAGACATAGATACGTGGAGACTCTGATACAACTTTAGCTTTACAGAATACACTACCATAGTACAATGTACACCAGAATACCTGTTGTGCAAGACCTTCTCTGCTTTCTGTAGAACTCAGGAGAACTCTGCGATTGGCTAAAGCCTCTTCATAAGGCACTGAATCTGCACAAGGCTGCAGAAGGATCAAAAAAACCCTCTTAAAACATGTCACACACTAGATCAGAATATGTATTCTACTTTTATTTTCTTACTACTTTCCTTACTTTAGTAAAGGGAAAAAAAAATATGTTGCAAGTGCTTACCAGGCAGTAGGAAAAAATGGTTTGAGCTCACAAGAAATACTGCCCCAAAAGGTACAATTGATTAAAAAGTGCTCAGAAAACCCCAAGTGTTCATTAATGATCAAAGGCATCTTAAGGCCCTCTTTAAAGATTTAGTAACAACTACTAAGCACATCATCACTTAATTGTTAATATTAAAGGAGACAACAGGGAGACCTGGCAGCACTCAGTTCTTTGGTTCAGCAGATTTTCTCCAGAGTACCTCCTTTTCAGCTGTCTCTTTTCCCCCTATTGCTCTCCACACTGAATACAAGTGTAAGAATATGGTTTCATTTGCTCCATATGCCTGGTGAATACAGGAGGAAATTTAAATAAGCGGCCACCCCCTTCTCCTTGGAGTCTTGGCACAGAAATAATTAGTGGAAATGGGTAATGCCAGAATTGGCACATACCCCCAGTTGTGAGGGTAACTATGGTCTCTACAGTTTTCAGTAGCATTACTGCACTGAGGGTTCCATTTCCTCAGCCAAAAACTGTCATTTAGAGAATCTCTTCCATTCCAAACACTGCAAACCCTTAGTTTGTATTCTCTTTGGCAAAACCAACTGCCAACAGAACCACGCTCTCTGTGTGCAAGCATGCTGGCTGAACAAACCTTCTTCAAAGACTTCATGTAAGCAGCTGCCTTCTTCTTGTACTGCAGCATGCACTCAGCTGAGAGAGGGCTGATGAACTCTGCTCCTCCCTTGGGGCCATAGCTCAGCGAGGTGGTGAAGTGATCCAAGTTGTTGCTAAAGAACGAGGCCATCTAGACACATCAAGAGAAGTGGCTTTTTGAATTGACCAGAAAGATTCATTGGAGCAATCACTCTTTCAAAAGACAGGTATTTAGTGAAACTGGACTTTATAGCAAGACTTTGAAACAAGCTGCAGGCTCTTCCACGTAACTTAGACCTCACTCACACAAAGCATCCTCTTCACAGTACCTGCTTTTATCACTCACTCAGTTGTTTTTAACTCATAGCCTGAAAATACCTTTAGAATAAACTTGGCCCTATAGATTATTAACATCAGAGGCACACAGAGATGTTCTAAATCGTTCAGCTAAGCTTATTTTTTTCTTAAAAATCTGCACAAGTTAGGGCATTGTATGAAACAAATATCCATTACCTTGCCTGCTCCATTTGTTAAAGCAGCAACAGAGGATAAAATACAGTCATTTGTAGTTACGAGTTTCTGTGTGGCAGTTGGAACATCCTGTTCTAAAGTGGCTTTCTGACTATAGTGCTTGGAAATATCTGGAAAAGGAAAAGCACACTTATGTCAAGTTAAGAACACAAAACTTTTTGCAAGTCACTCATAAAAGCATCTTAGCCTAAATATATTAATTTCAACAGCACCAAAATTTTAAAAAGAATCAAGTATTTATCATGTCAGAACATCTCAATGTGGCCCAATTAAAAAAAAAGGAATTGTCTGACAAGTGAACATTTTGCACCTATTTTACAATAGAGTACTATTGCTACAGAATGGAGAAATTCCAGCTCATCACCACCACAAATTATAATCTGAAGTAACCTTAAGAAGTTTAAAAATTAGTTGGAATTGAGAAAGAAGAGAGAAACCAAACATTCTGGAGCGTGGGAGTGTGAGATATCAAGCACAGCATTTCTGTTGATAGCTAATGCATTCTACTGACAGTTTTCTTCAGTACTTTTATTTTCTGTATTTCTTTAAAGTGTAAGTTGGGTTGGCTTTGCAGTATAGTAACCATACTAAGAGGTAGAAAGTATTTTAAACTTATCTATGCTACAAAACTCTTGGCTTAGGGTCTCATTTTGTCTGAGGTACAATCTTTAATGTAAGTTTTTTTTTAAACAAGGACTCTGCAAAATGGGGTCATACTATTCATACTATTAGGAAAAAAATCCAATTTTGCTTAAAATTATAAAAGCTTTATGTTTAAACAGCTGACTAGTAAATCTAACAAATCCCTATGGATTATTTTCTCTCTGGGATCAGCTACATGGTGCTGAAATTTATAGGACATACAGGAACATCGGTTTTAAAATTCTGAGTTATAGCCAAACATCACTTCAGTGAAAACACAGTATGTCCATGTTGCTCTGATAAAAGCAAGGTAAGCCATTTTCCACAGGAAGTCTAGTTTCAAAAAGAACCCAGACGACTTCTTTGTAAGCTTTAGTTACATATTCATGTTAAAAATACTCATCACCCTAAACATAGGAAGGAAGAATTCCACTTTAAAGGCAGGTACTAGGTCAATGCTACACATGAAGGGGGAAATAGGTATATTTCATAGCATTCCATGCTAGTTTCAGTAGAGCAATGAAGCTCACAAAGTAAAGTGACACTGCTCAGGAAATTCTGGAGAGCCACAATTAAATAATCCAGCAACTTTGAAGAACAAAGCTAACAGAACAGAAGAATGAAATCCATGCACAGATGTCTAAAACAACCAGTTAGTAGGTTTAGTTTCTTAGCTGGTAAAGGTAAAACAAACCAGATTTATCACATATGATCCGTTCAGCACTGTTATATAGAGAGTACACCTGTGCTGTGCTAAACAAAAAGAAGCAAAGCTGAAACAAAACAACATTCCCAACTCTCACCTTTTAAAATGTCATGGAATCCATGAAGACTTGCAGCAATGTTTGTAAACACAAAGTTGTAATTTGTCCTAAGGAGTCCTTCTGGTCTTGTACCTAAGAGTACCACATAAGAAGGAAAAGAAAACCACAATGCTAAGATTTGACCATGAATGAAAAAACTTAGTTTTGAAAATAATTCAGTTTCCACCCACTAGAATAATTTGCAAGGGGTATGAGTCATAACTCATTCATTTACTTAAATTTTCCCCTTCAATATCAAATGTACATATATCCAATTTTGCCAGAGTAGGCAGGTAAGACTTTCAAGTTCCCTGGATTTTATTCAGATTCCATTCAATATCAATTGTTTCAGTCTCAAAAACCAACATACAGAAAGACACGTTCACAGGTGTAGGAAAGACCATCTGGGCCCTTCTAAAGAGTGAAGACTGAAATAACCTGAAGCTATACAATAACCATTTCCTACTGCTATTTACAGGATGCATTTGGGGATAGTTTCCCTCCACACATACACACAAAGGCTTTACCTCATTTTATTCAGTCATTACCACGACAGTTGTAATAACTTTATGAAGACAAGGGGCTGGAAGTGATGATTAGTACTAAAAAGCAGTTTATTAACAATTTCATAATTAAGAGATGACAAAAGGCACATTGTCAATCATACTAGAAAAGCCCATATAAAACCAGTCACAGGGTAACCAGCCAAGCCAGAAGTGACACTTACTTGGTAAGGCCAGAAGACTGACGTACGTGTGTAGCTTCTCAAAGACTGCAGTCAACCTTTTCATGTCTCTGTGCAGCTCCATATTTCTAGCTCTTAAAGCAGCTGTGCAAAGAGAAGACTCACACTCTTCTTCCAAACTAGGAATATATGAATTATTTTTTTTAAAAAAAGCAAGCAATTGTCTTAAAAAAAACCAAGTTCATGAGTTTTGGAGCAGATAGGTGTTCCCTACCTCCCCAGTCAAAAGCAACAGCAGACTAGGAATTTGTTTTAGAAAGATTAACATAGAGGAAGTTAGCAATACATGAAAATTGCTGTATGCATCTCCATTCTTAGGTGTTTCTGTCACAAGCTGGGAATGACTTACTCTCACAGCAAGGAACTGATTGCAGCAATTTAAGTTTGAAGACTTTTCCCTGTACTATATAAATTCTCTTTTGCTTCCTAAGGAGCACGAGAACAAGTATAAAGGAGGCATAAATCAAGATTTTTCTTCTTCCTTAGTCCAAACCCTCTCTTAAAGCAGTTCTTTGCTCCTATAATTCACCTCCCTTCGATCAAGTCAGGAACAAAGATTTTCATAGCAGATAGGATGCGCACCTGACCAAGTTTTACTACATTGCTACCTTTATTGAATGACAAATAATCCTCAGAGAAGCTCAGGCATTACAGTGTATCACACCTGAATAGTATCAATGCTATTGATTAATACCAAGAAACATTATTGAAAGCTTCACATATTTATTTAAAATCTCGGGNNNTTTAGAAAACAACATGCAAAAAAAAAAAAAAAAAAAGAGATCACCCTTTTAAGAAAGAGCAGAGGCCAGAGTGTTTTAAGGTTTGACTTAAATATTTGAGTTGTAGGTGCTGACAATGCTGCATGCCTGACACAGTGCCTTTAAATTTGATCTATCAAATGAAAAGTACCTTTTTAACTGATAAGGAAGAATCTTTCTTAAAAAGCCTAAGTAGGAAGCTAAATGTTCTGAGAAGGCCTTCAATTTCACAGTTGTTTCCTGAAAGGGAAAAAAACAACAGCTAAGTGGTTTTGCTCTGTAAAAATCTTCTTGGATGCTAAGAGGAGGAAATCTGAAAATCTTACCAGGACTGTCACAGTATCCTCCGTGATGCTCTCGAACAAGTGCAGCATTCCTTCCTCCAGAGGGCGAACGTATGAAGCGTTTTCATGGAGATACTGTGAGAACTGAGGACACAGAGGTTTTAAAATGGTGCTTGCTGACGGCTCGTGTGAGCTCTCTCAATGTAACAACTGAATGGGACATTCTGGCAAAGCCCCTGTCCCCTTTAACGGTGCCTAAGATGTCATTAATGAGATACAACAGTCCAGTGATGTACAGCAACCTCTTCTATAGGGCAAAAACACACCTTGAGGGAAAGTGACAAGCACTGGAATTCCAGGCAAAACCACACCTAGGGCTTTGCCACAGCACACTGTCCCGTTTTAACTGCCATGCACAGCACACCAAACCCTCGCTTTTTAAATATTCCTGCATTCCTTTCTCAACTCCATCCAATTCAGGCTAGATCCATGCACCATTTAGCCACCAAAATAAACTAACCCATCTTTTCCCAGATGTTGTTTGCCTCCCAGCCTTGTCCAGCAGCACAAACATTTGTGAAGCTATGCTGTGCAAAGTACTGAAGAACTAAACCCGAGACAAACTTGAGAGAGCAAGAGATGTGTCTTTGTCTGTGCCCAGTTCCATTTTCAACACGAGTCAAATCAAAGCATGGTGCTGCAACTAATCACAGAACTCTTACTTCTGGAACTACGACAGATTTGGGCAGTAATGAAACTTTGGCCTCACGGACCTGCCTGACTTCGCTAAAAATTGCTTAAGTAAATCCTGCAGCTAATTTTGCCTTCAAAAAAGCAGATCTGAGAACATAATGTGTACTCTTAGACACAATCAAAAATGTAACAACACCATCAGCTTTCCATTTTGGTACCTCAGTATCACAAAAAGCTTCTTCCACAAATTAATACAGATAGTCAAAAGCAATCCTGGTTTTTATTTTACCCCACAGAAAGATACCTTCACCTTTGATTATTTATACCACAAGAG
This sequence comes from Machaerirhynchus nigripectus, assembly GCA_013397975.1. NCBI lineage: Eukaryota > Metazoa > Chordata > Aves > Passeriformes > Dicruridae > Machaerirhynchus > Machaerirhynchus nigripectus. Next base: position 409,717 of record VZRQ01001302.1, read on the forward strand.
CAGCTGAAGATCCCAGGCAAACAGAGTACAAGAGATTTTAATTATTCCTTGTATTATTACAGTGCAGTAACACAGTGTTAACAAGAAGAGTGAGATGCTAAGCTGTCATCCATGCATGCACAAACCTGGATGGAATTAGGGAAAATTCCTAAATCTAAGTAGGAAGAAATAACACATGCAGACTGCTCCTGGCTTGTGTTGCAAGAGAGAGGACTTGAATTATCCAGCATGATGCTGTAGACCCAGCAGAACCCAGCAATCCAACACTTAAAGAGAAAAGGAATACTTGAACCTGGAAGGGAATTGTCCACATCTACTTTGAGTGTTTGGTGGGGAAAATAGCTTGAAAGCACCAGACAAGACCTGGAGTTGGGGAAAAATAAATCAGTGCAAGTCTGCTAAGCCACTACCTGACACTTGTTTCATTTTCTCTACCATACTAAGGGGAGGTTTTTGACCAACTTGGTGGGGTAGCTAAAAAAAAAAATTAAAAAAAGAATCACACTGAGAACACTTGCCAAGCAAATAGATAAATTAATCAAAAATACAGGAGCAACTACAGCTTCAGAGATCAATAAAAGATGCTTCAGTGCTGGAAAGTCACAGCAAAAAGCACTCTAGAAGTAGCATGCACTGAGGGAATTCGGTCATGAATACACAATGGGGCAGACTACAAGAGACATAATTATGAAAACAAAGCCTGAACTATTGAATCAGAGTCAATTATAAGAAAAGGAAAATTAAATTATGGTTCTGATTAAGTTGCATGTCTCAGCTGTGCTGCAAACCAACAAAGAAGTGTTAACTAGGAGGTCAGGGAAAAAAAATAACTTGTGAGAAGTGATGTCTAAGAAACCTGATTTTATTCCCTTAGTGTAAGCTGCAGTATTTGAGAATGCAGTCACCACACTGGGCCACATTAAAAAAAAGAGACACCATTCCTGCCCCAAAAAATCTGAAAGATGACAAAACCACATAGTTTTCACAAGAAGGACGTGCCATTCTGAGTGCATTTGATGGCAGGAGCAAGATGTTCTCAAAACTAATATCTATGCTGAATCTCTGCAGAAGAGTGTTCTTGACTAAAATAGCTGAAACAACTGAGAATGCAAACATGCATGAGAATGGGATTTCTCTAGTGGAAAACCACCTCCACAAGCGTATTTGTTACCTGCAAAGAGATTATAGGAGGTTTTCCAAAGAACAGGAAAGTTTTGTGATAGTTAACATTGACACCACATGCACTGCAGCCATTTGACCAATGCAAACCAAAATTCATCTCAGTACCTTAAGTCTGAGCCCTACCAACTACTAAACTGAAATTACAGACTGAATCACAAAATACACCCTGCAACTTAAATACTCAGAGATCCCCTTAAACTATGAAGTCAACTCTGATCTTAATGCAACTTGTTCCAAAGCATACATATATGCATCCCCACAAAAATCCTTGTGCACAGTTATTTTCTGTGTTTCACAGCATAGAAAAGCAAAATCAAAATATGCAGCTTAACAGCTCCAGATGATACCCTCAGAAAGTCTGTCCATGGAATTGTGTCAAAAGAGATGAGTCAGATTTCTTGTATTAAATTCAACATGCTTTGCAAACTTGAAGCTTCGGAACACTTACAGGAAAGATCTTCACACAAGTAGCCCAAAATCGGCTTATAAAGTTGTTTTTTGACAAGGGAACAGAGTCCAAGTTCTCTCCTTCATAAGCCTACCTTCTATCCTTTACCAAACATTACAGCTAAATACTTTAAACACAAGACCAGACTCTGTCTCAGCATCTCCCATACCCCAGTGCATTAACTAAAACAAGCTCTATTTAGCAGTACAATATTTGTGCACTGTTATTTTAAAACAAGTCAGCTCAACTTTCAACAGATGCACTTCAATTTAGCAATTAAAAAGCAAAGCTTTGATTTGATAACCATATTGCTCTTCTAGCAGAGGCACAGGGGAAAAGGATTCTCTGCAGCTACACCTCACCCACATTCAGAGAATTCAGAGAGCAGAAAAGACTTCTCACACAGGAGAGGCTGGCTCTCAGGAACACAACTCACAGCATTCCAGTAAAGGTGGTGGAAGTTTGCATGACTAAAATCAATCACTCATTAAAGTCTAACCAATTGAATATACTTGTAGCTGAAGTGTGTAAACTTTACCTTCTGATTTAAGGGTGATATTGTGTCTGTTGCAGAATCAATGGGGAAGATCTGTACCTTCTGCTCAGTGTATGTGTGGAAGTTCAGGAGAGCTGTTACAAGTTCTTGTACAAAAGCCAGGGCCTGGCCAGCAAGGTCTCGAAGCTTCAGCTGTTAAGACAATTACACAAGGATTGTATTTGACATAGATCTATTTAAATATGAAAAAAAAACCCCACCTGTTTGGATACAAAACTCATGGCCAGTGGTTTCTCTCTTGTTACTATTTCAGCCTAAAATACATAGCAGCAATTACATTTAACCTAATTTTTATTCATAAACTACAATGCCACACAGAAGGGCACATTGTTCTTTGACAACGAAGTATCTTTTTATTTCACACAACTGGTGATGCTTTGCCTCTGCTGCGTTTTTCAAACTTACAGGCCACAAGAACACTTAGAGGTCAGCACAATTACAGAAACCATGAAATCTCCAAAGAACAACAGACTAATTGCTGACAATAGCTCAACACCTATTGCAAGGTGTTGCAAGGAAACCTCAATTTAGTTAGTAAAAACCAATGATGTTTTCTCCCAGAATTAAAGGTGTCCACTTCTCTAACCACGAACACTCAATTCTTATTCTCCTGGACAGAACTGAGCTGCTACGCATGAGTAAGGCTGTTCTGTGGCTTTAGTACAGCAGGAAGGTATCAAAGAAATTAATCCAGAATGGAACATAAATTCAAGAGAGAAGAAAACTATACTCTGTTGTGACTTATGGGAAGAGAGTAAGGTTATAACGACATTTCAGCCAAAAACAACTTATCCTTCAGAGGCATACTCTTAATGCTTCAATGGACTGTTAAATCAGGTCAATCTTGATTATGGATCTGGGATGGTGGCAAGTAATTAAAGCAGTCATTATACTCAGTTTGTGCATGTTAATTAGCTATGCAAGGAAGGAAAACAGACACTATTACTGTGTTACTGTCCTTTACACAGCAGCCTGTGCTAATACACCAGCATTTTGCCTCCACTGGCAAAGCCAGTCATAAAAATCTGTCCTGGAACATTTTCAAGACTGCAGATCTTGAAGCATGAGGCTGCCTGACATAGTGCTGGCAGAAAAGAGTAAAAGGAGAAACTCTCCATGCAGCTATTCAGATTTTTCTTGGAACTCAGCAGCAGCAACCTGAAATTTAAGGCTATTTCCATCACAAAACTGAACAGCAGGTCACCTGTTCTCACAGCAGACATTATTAGGAAAAAGGTCTCTTTATAGGCACTTCCGAAGAATGGAGAAAGCAAGTGTTTTAGATCTTTCAGCAGCAGCATCTGAATGCACAAACTTGAAGGCTTGAGACATACAAGCAAACAGAAAAAAACCCCACAGTGCTGTAGAGCCCATCCTGAGTGGTAGCGACCCAGGAAAATTCTGACTGCATACAGGTTTCTGACTTGCTATTGTAAAAACCCTTAAGATATTCAGCCATTCACAGAAAACCAATGCTCATTTTTGAACATGGAATAAACATTCCCAAGGAATCTCATGAAATTACAGTAGGGAACAGAAACTTTTCTAAAAATATTTAAATTTACAAGGGTTATTTTGCCGCAAGTATGAGGTGCTTTGGCAAGAAGTATCCCACAAAATGTAAATGAACCATGCAGAGATCTCAAAGCAACATGATTTATTCCTTGAAAGGATTGTGACTAGTGACAAGTAATGTTCACTAATATGGCACTTTAGTGCACACACCAGTGTGGAGTTTACAAATGCATACATTCTCTGGAGCTCAAATGATGTGACTGAAGAAGCTCAGTTTGAGGGGAAAAAGGAATTTATACCAAACCTACCTTTTTTCAACAAAAGGCCTCTGAACTAACGTAGTTTTAATCAACTTTAAAAATGAAATGTTCCAACTTCTAGCTTACTGAAGGTTGACCCAGTAAAAGAATATTTCATATACTTTAATAAGACTCCTTGACATAAGAACAATATACACAACCTCTAGAAAAGTTCAGAGGCTCTGTGGGCAGAAATGCCCCCACAGTATCATGTCAGCAGTAAGACAGGCTATCTTCTGCCATCTCAGGTACTAAAATGACTGGTTTTATTTCAGCATCTGTGTAGAAAGTTGCACAGAGTCACATGAAACCCCAAGAAGTGCTTACCTGATTCCTTCTGTTGTGTAAGGGTACATTCAGAGCATTGTATCGAGCAGATCCTACAGGACAAAATTTGAGTTATATGCACTTGTTTAATTGTGAGGGGTTTTAAGAGACATTTATTTGTAAACAGTGATTAAAAAGAAAATTCATTGCAGGGGTATTACAGGTTATGTAAGCAATATTAACTAAAGAGATAGAAACAACTGATTCCAATAAGATAGGCCTAAATATCCTCACTTAAGAACAGTTTCAGTGATCAAGTGGAGAGAAAGCAGTTCAGTACTTGCCTCAGATTGTAAGCCAAATTTAATAATCTGAAGACCTTGAATGTGATAAATAAGAGCAGACTCCTCTTGCCCAAAGAACAGTATTTATCACAAACAAGAGTGAAGAAGAAATCACACTTAAAGAATTCAAGATTATCTTCAAATTTTAATTATATTCCAAGGAGGGCCAATTAAGACTAATATCTTTTTTAATGGTTTGAACCTTTTTTAATGTTCATGTATATACCTTACATGTTGATAATTTAGACTAAGATGTACTCTCCAGGTATTTCAGCATTCTGCTCCAGCCATGAAGTAACTAGAGTGATTATTCAGTTACAAGCAGCCACAATTTTTAGAGGGGCAGAGGGCTATTTGTACCTAGAGAACAGCTTACAAAGTCTTAGAGATTTAAAAGGGATCCCATCCATTCTCAATTCAGTTTAACAACAACCAGTTTAGTTTAGAATTTGCTCACAAAGGAAATTTACAGTTTCTTATTCCTTTTGTGTCATTCACATTTGGCTACTAACACATGGGAAGAGGTAGTTATGTTTAGCAGAAAAAAAAACTTGACCAAAATTACTGAACCCTACTTCTCACTAAATGCTTCAGAAAACTTTTTCTACTCTGGAAATCATGCTTAGCAGTCAGGAGGTCATTCAATTGTTACTGAAATTAGCTGCTAGTTACACTTCAAGCCAACTACAGCCTCTGTAGGAAGACAGCTGGAATCCACAGCAAACAAACATCTCCTGACTTCCATTGATCTATCACTGAAGAGATGTTCTCTGTTTGCAGTGTTTTCTACTACACAAGCAAAAGCATTATGCAGTGGCAGCTGAGTGAGCAGACAAATTCTTTTAGTGAAGTTCTTGCTACTAGGATAACCAACTATAAAAAATTACAAGCTAAAGAAGCCAGAGAAGTAGAAATAGGCAGCAGATGCCAGGCAAAGTGAGACGAGAGAAGTGAAAAAGATACCAATTCAAGGCACCAACACCTAAGCACGACGTGCTGTAGGGGAGTCAACATTTCCTAAAGAGATGATGATCTGGTGTTCCTAAGCCAAGACTCACTGGATTGCCAAACCAGTGGAGAACTTGGAACACTCACCCCTGCAGCACCCGCCAGATCAGCTTTTAGGGAACCTAAAAGGCTATTTGAAACACTGTCATCAGGTTTTAAATGGAATGAAAAATGTAAAAGCTACCAATGAAATAAACAAGAAATTCAAAAGCCTGTTTTCACTTCTCTGCTCCTTCTTCACTACTTTCAGCTTTTTCACTATTCCAGGTCCTCCTAGTCTTGAAGGGTCCAGAAGAGTCCAGGCAGTGCCTGCCCACCCTTGTGTTCAGCTACTTAGGAAAGCACACAGTGCACAGCACTGACCCAGCACATACTAACCCATGCTTGTACCAAAGCCATGCAAAGGCTGAGCACTCCTAACTCCAGGGGATCCTCTGCACTTCAGCTGATCTGGTAGCAGTTGGAAAGGAGGCAGAAAAACACTGCTTCAGGTAAAAGTCCGAAGGTCCAAAGGGCTTTTTTCCCTTAAGGTAAGAACTACGCTGTGTGTTTTCTGATCAATGAGAAACCCTGACAAATTTCCCACTAGTAGTAAGTGCAGACTATTATTGATGCAACATCTCTGCAGCCGCCAGTTTAGCCCCACCTTAACTTACTGCAACTCTTAAATATACCCTGCCAAAAATAATACTCTTTGAGATAAATATCCCATCTTTATGGAGCAACCATTAAATTGACAGTGTTCCTTCATCGTTTACAATATTCTGTCGACACTAAGCAAGACAAGTGGCAAATCACTCAAAAGCCTTCAAAAGCTTCAATTTTCATTAGATATATAAAAACTTGATATTTTAGAATTACTGAAGAAGACCATGACAAGTATTAGGAATACTTACTACAGTTACCTCCAAGTGTCTGTTCAGATGTCCAACATTTCTTACAGCTAACACATTTTAATTCACAAGGAGTACTCCCTCCAGATGGATACCCAAAAAATCAAACAAGATACCCAGACCAAGGCAATACGTACTTGTATCATTAAAAGGTACTTTTTCATTAATTATGCATAGAGATTCTTCCAGTCTACTGCCCAAAGCTGCTTGAAGATTCTTTAGCTGTTGCTGGCTAAATAACAAAGAGACAAACGAAAAACCACACACACACACACATTGTAAACCTTTAAAATTTCATCTGTATCACCAACACCATATCTCACTATAAGCATCCCTTGAGTGTATAGGTATTGATGTCTTCTTCTAGATGTTAGATAGAAATAACACAGTAGGAATCATTTGTCCTCTTTTATGTCATACTTAACACAACATTGAATCCTAATCCCTAAGAAAAGCAGTAAAAGTTACCATGAACTTGTAAATCCTAAATTTCATGTTTGAGAAGCTCCATTTACTTCAGTTAAAATTTAGCTTATTTTCCTATTGTGCAACTATTAGATAAGCTATATGAAGGCATTGTTTTCTACTAGAATTTGGATAGGAATGTAAAAGGGCCTTCAAATTAGTTACTATGCATCCAGTGCAGTATTCCAACAAGCAGGTAATGAGTTGTCAATAATTCAGTTAACTACATCACATCACTATTTGAAATACCTCAAAGGCTTTTCAAAACCCCATATTTAAACACTGCTATGATGCAGCCAGTTCTGACAAGACTTGACAATTATGTTTCTGATGTGTTCTCAAGTGATTTTTCTCTAAATTTTCTTCGCTTGCATCTGACTGTGAAACTCTGAAATGTACATGTGAACTTAAGTAAATAAGATTACTAATATGATCAGAATAGATTCCTGAGATGAACAGTAATATATTCCAGCATTATATACATATCTCAACAAAGAACACTCTATTACTGATTCAGACCAAATTCCAAACCTTACCCAACTTAGGCCCTCAAATTCTTCACTGTTTTGCTTCCCGTTTGACATCTAGAACTCCTGCACATATAGTGGAGGGTGGGGGGGGGGAAGGTGTCAAAGTGACAGGTTTTTTTCCTTTTTTACAGCATTTGATACACAGAAACTTTTCCGGTCTAACTAGGCAAAATAATCCAAAAATGACAAGGGAGATATGCAGAAACTGGCCAATAAGTAGCTCATGCACATTAACAAATATTTTTCTTGGAGAGCAGCTCCAAAATTGCATAGAAACCTCACAGCAGGTACTGCAGTAGCACTGAGCATAATAGAAAATGAACTCCAAGACAAACTGCAAATGCACTGATACTTCCTTTTCATACTGTAGAGGAATGACAAACAAGTAGTTTGACATGTTTTGCCTTGCATTCTGCCCTTTAATTTTCAAAGCATTCAGGCTGTCAAGTCTCATATCCCCTGGCTTTTCTGAGTAAAGTGTGGGTGTCAGAGGCAAATGGATCCCTTCCCCTGACAAAGCAGGGAAAACAGAAGGGCAGTATTCTCAGAGACACATCCTGCCATGTGTTCAACAGACAGTGATTTCAGTGTTTAAAACAAAGTGTCAGGCCTTATTACTTTTAAAAACTTAATATAGTATTACTTAAAATAGGAGAGACAACTTTTTACAATGGCATCAGTTACCCAGTGATCATAGAACATCATACACAAGGCCTGAACTGAATAGTAGCAGATTAAGACTACAGTTTTTCAAACACCACCAAAAAAAGCAAACAGCAGCAAAACACAGCTTTCATCCTCTTTTGCAAGTAATTTTTAGTAAAACCCTGACCTGTATCAGAGGAGTTATCAGATTCAAGTATCTTCACATCTATCAACACAATTAAAATACACACTTCAGGGTGACCATGTGAAAGAAGGAACTCTGCATCTGATCATTCACTACACATCTTATCCATTAGATTAAAGATCTATACTGCACATATCTCTTCTAAAAAAATGCAGCTTAATGAACTTCAGAGAAATGCATCCTAACTTGATTTAGCCCACAGTCCTCAATTTCCCACTTTCTAAAACTTGTGTTCAAGGCAATGAAAATATTCCAAACCTAACAACATAATTCTCTGATAAAAACTTTCAAATATTATAGCTGAGAACATTATACCTAAACCAAAAACAATTGTTCAAGAAGCTTTTTCAGTGGAGGGGGATTTCTGAAATTCTTTTCAGTCAGTTCTCTCAGCATATGTTACTCAAACTTTGTTTTCAGAAGCAGTTTTTAGAAACTCACATATCTTTGTTTCATACAGGTTTTTTACTTTATATAGTTTCCCATTACAAATAAATTCTTCAAGCTTTCATCATCACCACTGCTATTTAAAAAGCTTGGAGACAAAACTGCTCTTACTGAAAGCAGAAATTGTACCATTGTCTAGTTCCATACACAGCAAAGGAAAAGGGGGCTTGACCTGTGCTGGTCAGACTTATCTTCATGATAATATAATCTGAGTTTTATCAGCCTTTTTTCTTTAAACCCCTTTTTAAAAAGGTACTATTCCGAAAAAATGATCCAGTTAATGTTTTGCAGCGGTTATTTCTTTACATCAATGAAATTTTCATTAGATGAAATAAAAACACTTACCACTCTTCAGTTCGAAGCCTACAGTCCTTAGCTTCTCTTTCTAGTGTCTGAGACTTGATCTTTATGCAAGAAGATAATCTCACAATGTAAGTGCTGACACAGCAAGACATTGCATTTCAAAACTTTTCAAACTTGCAAGCAAGAGGAAAAACTCCTTACTTCTAATTTGGCTTTATCATTCTGCAGCTTTTCTATGGTGTCTGTGTATTTCTTCGTTAAGCTGTCCACCACAGCTTGGTGCTGGGCAGCATCAGTTTCCAAAACCTCCAGTCTGCTCCTCAGTTCTGCTTCTAAACGTTTGTGCTGCTCATCTGCTTCAAAGAACTAAAGGAAGAAAAGCAAAGCTCTTTAAAAAAAGATTCATTTTACTACTGAATCCAGTCCTGTAAGTTAATCCAGTTTCATTAGCCAGATCAGGTTAACAGCAATTACTAGTTCTCAGACAAATACAAATTTTATTTTATTTACAGAGAAAAGATTCAGGAACAAAGTACTTTAATGAAAACAAAGTTTTGTAGTACTAGGCATTCTTTAAATGTATTGCTGACCAACAGCAGACACGTGAAAAACTGAACTTGAGCCACAAGGTTTTTCTCAAGTTTTCTAAAGGGAAATGCATTCCACTTTGGTAAATTAATTCCTGACTTAATTATGGCAACTTGCAAAAAATATTTTAAACTTTAAAGTAATCCTCAAACAGTTAATGAACTAATAAGAAATTTCCATTCACTACCAGGCTATTTTCAGTAGGGCAGCTGTCACCACAAGTTAAAAATCTAAATGAGAAAACACACATTATGTGATTCCACAGACTGGATTTAAGAATCCAAAGTCAAAATACTTTATTTGCCTAGTGAACATCTTTATCAACAACATCTCTGATCTAATCTACTGCTTTGCATACAACTAAGCTTCTAAACCCACCAGGTTTTCAGACAGCACTTCACTTTCCATATCTTTGTTTGTGTCACCAGTTTTCTGAACCAAAAATAAAAGCTAAACAAAATGTCACTCACAAGTATATGCAGTCGCTCATTTTCTTCTATTTTCTTCTGGAGATCTTCATTGAAGACACTTTTCTGTTCTTGACTCAACTGAGATGAGGATTCCACACTTTTCTAAAAGAAACAAAATTCACTCATTATGTCCAAAGTCCCAGGTTTGTGAGAACAGTTCCCACATCTAATTCCCAAAAGGGGCACGTGAGCAGATGTCCTGCTGACACTGACTGATACATCAAAAGGTGTGAATATTGCACACAGCACCAGCCTCAAAGCAGCACAGTTTCCTTCACTCCCTTGTTACCCTACAGTGGTACAACACTGATTCAGGGGAAGCTTCCACTCAGGTGTCCCACTCACACACACAGGGAATCACTTGGATGATTTCACATCTGAATTCACTGCAATCCTGCATGATACCAGAATGTTCCACACACAGGCTCAGTTGGTTTGGTAGCTGTGTGTAAGGCACATCTGTCCCCAGCAAGCAGCCAGGTATAAGCCAGGCTGCTCTCAGCAGGCTATAGCACAAAGTGGCAAGGAAAGCACAGGCTCCTTCTACAGATATCTCTATTCTGTTTCCTCATTTTTCACCCATTTAATCCAAAAGACTCAGACCACCAGTGAATCCCATACACCACACTGCTGAAGAAAGGTATTGTCATTACCAAACACAGGGGAGACTCTGTGCATTTAAACTCAACACCAAACTTCAAGCGCTTGGGACAGGTAGGGCAGCTAAGTCACCTCTGTATTTGATGCCAGCCTGTGAACCCCACCTGATATTTGTGCACATGTTCTGCTCCTTCTAAAAGGATTGCACTCTGACACTGATCAGGAAACTAAAGGTGTGCATTTTGACACATGAACAGGAAAGAAGCTCAGTGGCAGTGGCTTTTAAAGCAACAAAAGGCAGGCTGACGTCCTTCAAAATTTGGAAACACAGCTGGCAAAACAGTAATTTGCACAATATGAAATAAAAGAACAGAAGGGGCAAACTGCATTTGGAAGAACAATCTGTTGTGGTTGGTGCAAGAATCATGTAGTCAGAAGTATCATGCTTGTTAAGGAATTGGACAGCAGAAAAATGGACAAGAGTTTAGGGGAAAAGTAAGGAAGATGATCATATTACTAATCAATTAAATGATTTCTTTAATGTCTTGAAAATTACAGCACACTGAGAGCTAACCAAAAAGAAAAGACAGCAGTAATTACAAGAGATTTCCTCATGAGGAAAGTAGCAAGAGATGCTAGAGAATTATAAGAAATAATATAAGAAATAAGAAAAATAAGTCCAAGCACACCACCCCTGGAATTGTGACGTTACCTACAGGAGGCACAGCTGGTCTTAGAATATGATATCACTAGGTTTAATCAGAAAGCACTTTGGCAGAGAAAGATCATGGTACTGAAATTATTCTGTCATTACATGCTAAAAATTTAGATTTCAAAGCATTTGACAAGATTTACATAGAAAAGCTATGATCACAGGCTGAAGAGTTAACTACCAACATCAAAATTCCAAAGCAAAGAGATGGGGATGGGCAATGAGGAGTGATCAGCTTCCTGCATGGCAGGTGACTAATCACAGAGCTCCAAGGTATTTCCCAGTTGTTTGAATACTTAATAAATACCCAAAAAGAAAGACAGCACTTCAGCATCAGTCAGCTGACATCTCTAGAAGAGTAGAGAATTGCACAGCATGTTATACATATCAATACCTGTTTTATGGGTATTTCCACTAACATCAGTTAATAACACAAGTTCTGACAAGAACATTCAGCTCAACCCTTGACACAAAATACCTACTGCTAAAAATCAGGATAAGGCTTTGACAGGTGAGGAGCAGACATCTGCTAAGCAAGTTTTTTTTGCCTTCAGCACATACCTTGTTCTTTTTGCCCCGAGCTTCACTTAATGCAAGTTCATCCTGAAGTAGCTCCACCCGCTTGGCAAGCTGCTGATTTCGAAAGGTCAAGCTATCCATTTCTTGTTGCAGTTTTCTCAGTGATTGATCCTTCATCTTCAGTTGCTCCTGAATGACAAAAAAAAAATCAATTTTAAAATTTTCACACTTGTCTTTACACGTGCTTTTGATAAGTAGTATCACATTAAAAACAAGAACAAATTAGTAAATTGCTTCACTTTTTAAACACTGAAAGGCAGAAAAGTGTAATTTTTAAACTAAAAAACAGATTTCACTTCCTTGAGCAGCCCACAGATCACACTCAAGTAGGTAGTTCATTCTATAAGATAATCATCAAGAAGTAACCTTCCCCATTTTACAGACACAGCACTTACAGACAACAACGGGCTAGCTGCAAAACAGAAATTCCTTTACTAAAATTAAGTTCCTTCTTCATTCTTTTACTGACATTACTCTTTAGTAAAAAGTACCCCTGTTTACTTATTTTGTCACAGCTTAATACACCTGACACGAGCAGATTTTAGACATTACCTTCAGTGAAGCAGAGTTTGCTTGCTCATCTACAACTCCTTTTTTCAGGACTTGGTTCTGAGCACGAAGCTGAAAAATAAGAGATGCCAGTAACTATATAAGACAAGGGAATAAATAAAAACCATTCATGAGAAAGTGCAAAAAGCATCACATTCTCTCAGGAGAGTACCAGGTGTGAATGCTTTTTCAAGTATTCTCTTCAGGTAGATAGCAGTAGTATCAGGTTGAAAAAAAGTATCCATTTTATATCCTGACTTGCCAAGAAACAAGAAGTTTACCACCTGAACATTTGGTCAAGTAGAACCGAATTCTTACTCAATAAATACCTTTGAAGACCAGTTACTTAAATATAGTCAAGATTTGAAGACCTAGGACCAAATACTGAAAAGTTGCAACCTCTTCCTTGACTGATGAAGTTCTTGATCATACTCAGTGTCTCTCCCCTTTCCCCCCCAGAAGTCTTTATAAACGGTTCTGGAACATAAGCAGGACTCATAAAGTCAAAATCTGCATCAGTTCAAGGGGAGTTTAATGCAAAATTACTTATTACCAGTGGCAGCAGATGATCCAGAGAAAACAGACAGAAAAAGGCATAAAACGCAAAGAAGGAAAAGCCTTCTAAGCCTTACTTATACAGTACACAAAATCTGAGCTAAAATCGCTGCAGTGAAAAGTGATACTCAAGAAATCTATTTCCCAGTCACTTCACAGAGTACGTCTACCCTGCAGCAATGAGGATACCGACAGTTCCAACTTCCCATTCCTTGAAAACTGCTTGAATCCTGGTTTCTCCACAGGCAGTCTGTATTCATTTGACAGGTGTAGGTCCAGCTGTTGCAGATATAAATTAAAAGGGTTTGTACAGTGTTTGGGAGTACCTCTGGCAGGTGCATGAAAGGCAAGATTCAGCGTAAAACAGCAATGCCTCATTGTTCCAGCATGATGACTGAGTGTATTTGAAAGGTCAGAAGTCACCACTAAGCACAGCTGGTTTCCCTGCAGTATTCCCACTGTGCTGCTCAGGCATCACATAGGCCAAGACAAGAAACTTCCAAGTGCACCACGGAAAAACTTCCAAGCACGGGGTTTCCCTAGCAAGAAAAAGCAGTGCAGTAGTTTTCCACACCTGTCTTTGTGCCACAGCTACTACTGCAGGAACATGTCAGGTGCAGAGAATGAAGCAGCTCAGTCCTGCTGCGCGCAGAGACCCCAGCTGAAGTGTGCCCCACGCAGGCTGCCACCAAGCTGCAAGAGCCTTTTGACTGTTCCTTCATAAGAGAGCCAGAAGCTGCAGCTTGTGTGTTTTCAGAATCTCTTCTTCCCCTCATCCTTCTTCTGGACTGCTCTGTGAACCGAGAGGAAAATCAATCCTTTGGCAGGGACTTCCCCCAAGCCCTGCTTGAGTCTGTCAAACTCTTGTCCACCTCTCTCCGTGGCTTTCACAGCACCATTAAGTGAACAGGCTACTCCAAGGCTACTCTCCATTTCCACCTGCACACAACAAGCAGCCAGCTGAACATCTGCACAAAGAGGAGAGGGTTCTGCAAAGGGAAGTCCCACAATGAACTGCGCTGCACAAGGAATGGGATGAGATGAAAAAAGTAGTTCCCACAAAGGATAAGGGAAATGCTACAGGCTGGGAAGTGCATGATGAAGCTCAAAGAAAGTTTTGGGACACCATGATGCTAAAAGAAAGAGGATCCAGCTGCTGGAACTATTGGAAGCTATAGTCAGAAGTCCACATTTCAAATGCTCACTCAGGAATCAAGCACCAAAATCCCTCCATTACCTTATCCTCAGCCACTATTGATCTCCAAGGAATAACAGAGCCTCTGTTTAAAACAACAAGACATATGAACTCTGTGACCTACAAAGCTTCAAAGTAAATTAAACTTCCTTAAAATTATTTTGTGGAAGCATTAGAAGGATATCTATCTGTGAACAATTTAGATTCTACACGTGGTGTTTTTACAGCAGTTCCAAGCAGAATAGTATTTAAAGACACATGGTTCTGTAAGCTGGGAGAAGTGTCAAATACAGACAAGTGCCTTGTGCCAGTCACCAATGCTGGGCTACACAAAGCCAGAGTGCTGCCTTTCTTCCCCAAGGCTGTTGAAGAACTGTGCCATTCAAGACCAGCAGTCTCCTCTTCCTTTTAGTGAAGAAGAAAGAATGAAGAGCTCTGGATTAAGTCATCTCGGGCACCTTGGAAAGGAAAGGCTTTCTCCACTGTGGGCTACACATCTTTGCAAACCCTGTGTCAAGCAGCGCCAGAAACAGGATGCAAAGTCACCTAGGGCAGAAGAAGGGGGACAGACAGGAGGCAAGTGTGGAAACAAGTGTCCTGCTCGCTTCCAAGACGCTGCAAGCACCACTGACACCGCCGAGCTCCCACACCCACCGGCCAGAGAGGGCTCACACGGGTGAGATGCACGACCAAGACCTCGGCAAATGTTCGCACCCAGGCGGATAAAACCAAGTCTCGCGCCCGACTGGGAAGTGGAGAGCACGGGAAAACACTGCCAGTTTCAGTTCCCTGGCACAGCTGAGCCCACTGTTTGCATTCCAGGATGTCTTGCAGACGAAGGCATTCTGCCCCTCGCTGCGCTCCCTCGGCACCTGCAAACCCGCACCTCCCGTGCCCCCCCGAGTCTGCCTCCGCCTCATCCCCCGGAGGAGGCACCCCTGGGCCCCCGGCACTGGGCGCCACCGCGGAAACCAGCGCTGCAGCCCCGAGCGCCGCCGAGGCCTGCGGGCCCCGCGGGGGGCGACAGCGGGGACGGGCGCTGGTGCCCGGTACCTTGGAGTACTCCTGGGCCAGCTTCTGGTACTTCCCCTGCAGCTCCGCCGCGGCCGCCGCCATCTCCGCCCCGCCGGCTCGGCTGGGCTCGGCTCCGCTCGGCCGAGCTCGGCTGNNGCCCCGCACGCCCGCGAATGGGAAGACGCACTTCCGGGTTCAGGGCGGCGGGAACGCGATGACGAAACGGCGCCGTCCGCGAGGCAGCGGGGCGGAGCTCTAAGCCGCCGGCGCCACCATCTTGACGCAACTTCCAAGATGGCGGCGGGAGAGGGGCGGGGTTGCTGATAGGCCCGGGTCACGTGACACCGGCGATGCGCTCGCCGTCGCTGGCTGTTGCCATGGCGACGGGTGCGGGGCAGCGCGCGGCCTCCGGGCTACGGGGCGCCGCCCCGCCCAAAAAGCTTCTCCCGCGAGCGGGGCCGGGGCGGGGGGCTCACGTCGCGGTG
>VZRQ01001302.1:425581-442643 GCA_013397975.1 Machaerirhynchus nigripectus
ATGATCGCAATGGGAAAAGCGGCGGGCGATGCTCCGGTGGCCCGGCGCCATCCCTGCCTGGGTACCGTGCCCCCTCCGGTCCCGCGGCTCCCAGCCCGGGCAGTGCTGTCGCCAGGGGGAGCCCCGGGACGCACGACACGCACAGAAACTGAGGCAGCCGCGGTTATTTGCGGGCCCATAGGGGACTCCATGAAACAAAAGGCGGTTCAGTCACTTCCCACAGCTCGCAGTGGGTGTCAGCGCCAGCGCTTGGATCTCCCTCCCTACAGCCTCCAGCCTTCACATCCTAGCTGAAGGAGATACTGAGTATATCCATTATATCCTAATGAAGGAAAGCGGGGGTAGATCCCGGTACGTGCCGTGCCCTGTCAAGCTGCAGAAACTCGAATTCCACAGTCTTGGGCATCATTGAGAGGGGATCTCATCAATGCATATAAATATCTCGAAGCCAGGTGCCAAGGGGATGGTGCCAGACTCTTCTCAGTGGTGCCTAGTGACAGGACGAGCAGCAATGTCTGTAAACTAAAACACAAGAAGTTCCACCTCAGCATGAGGAAGAATTTCTTTACACTGAGGGTGGCAGAGCACTGGCACAGCTGCCCAGGGAGGTTGTGGAGTCCCCCTCCCTGGTGACATTCAAACCCTCACTGGACATGCTCCAGGGGGTTGGACTGGGTGATCTCCAGAGGTCCCTTCCAAACCCTAACAACTCTGTGATCCTGGGTATCTGCACCCAGAGTTTCCCTGGGGGTCCCTTCTCTGCTCTCTTCTCTCCAGCATGCAGGTCTCTGTTTCAGAGCCACCTTTGAGCTTCTCCAGCATTCAGCCATCCTTAAGAGATTGCTGAGGCTCTGCTACTCACCTCCTATTACCTTCTTTATCCCCAGATTGGCCAAACATTTAAATGTGTATATACCTTCAGCACACTTCAGGCAGAAACTGAGAACATCTTAAAAGGTGTATTTGGTCCTGCCAGGTACTCAGCCAATGTAGAATTTTGTTCCTGAACATGACTGGAAACAGATGTGTAAGGAAAAGAGTGATAAGACAAAAATATGATGAGACTTCACCAGTATATGCTGAGCATCTGGCAATTTGCAGGTTAAGGGCTTCCTCGTCTAGGACAGAGCTGTAGCAGCAAATTATTACTTTTGTTCAGTTTCCATGGTATCATTTTTTTCCACTTGATTTCAGCACAGTGTCTTCATAGCTGTTCCTCAGTAGTGGGTAGTGCTAAAGGTGATAAATCATCATTTTGTTACCTCCTTTTGTCTTTGTTCCCCTTAAGTAGGAGTGGATAGAAGATGCCTGTAATGGAAGCTAATTCTTTCCTTAGTCTTGAGGCTTTGATGGTGTGTCTGTGTGTGCTATTCTTTTGCTTATCACAGTAGTGAAGTTGGCAAGCCCTAAATATGACATGGGGACCAGATTAGTAAATATGTTTGTATCTCCACGGGAAGTCTTCATGTTGGAGGACATGCTGCTGATCCACATTGCCAACAACAGCACGGTGCATTTTTAGGAAGTATAAAAGGGGAAATAGGCAAAACACACACTGTCATCATTCAGCCAAATGATCTTGCTGCTGTTCTGCTTGACCAGAGGAGCTTAAAGAGCAATCCAAGAATAAGAAATAAGGAAGCTCTAGTTTTTAACAATTAGAGCAGATACACTTCTCCTTCCACTCCATTTTGCATCCCCCTACAGAAGTTTCTAGCGAAGCAAATGGGGTTTGCAGTTGCTGCACATCAGGGTTAAAAGCAGCATGCTTTCCATGGCATATCCTTATTTGTCAGTGCAGTAAATTTTGTACAGGAAAATTTTTAAAAGCCTTTACACTTGGACTCCAACCTGTATTTTTAGGTTTGCATTTTCCAGGATGTGTCTTTCACTGAAATACTTTGAACACACTTTGTAAGCACTCCCAGGTTCGTGCTGCCTTCAAAGATGCTTTTGTGATACAGTTCTCCCCTTCTCTCTGGTGCAGTGAATGCTGGCAGAGAGGTTTCGCAGCTGAGAGCTGGGAAGCGGAGCTCAGGGAATTACAGTGCCTAGTTGTGGCAGAATGAATTGCTTCCCCACTGACAACAGCAGTGTTCCTGACTGGGCAGCAAGCACTCGGAGTGGAAGAGCGCAGAATTTATTCCCCTGCATGCATCCAGAGTGGCAAGATCCAAGTGTACATCATATAGGGCATTTATCATAGGATATGTTTCAAGCCAGTTGCTTGAAACAAGTGTAAGGAGCAAATAAAAGCTGGGTGCTTTTACTGCTTTAAGGCTGAGAGCTGGCTGCAGGATTTTTAGGCTCATCAGAACAGTCCTACTTCAGTGTATTTAAGTATCAGGCCAGCCTCTTGTGTTTTAAAGTGGTACTGTCTCTTGCCCAGTTTCTCATGGATCCCAGAGTCCCTAAAATGTTAGGAAAATACAAATGTTGTAATTTATCAGTGTCCCATGGTGGTACTTGGCAAACAGCTTCAGCAAATTTCCCCAAAAACACAGGTGACAAAAGTTAGCTTGTTTGTTGCTTGGGTGTTTTTTTAACTCTCTCGCAGGAAATTCTCAGATTCATCCTTGTGATTTGCCGTGGCAGCTGCAGTGCTGCTTCCCCAAACGTCAGCGGTGAAAAAAAAGTCTTTATTGTTCTGTTTCCTCGCAAGCACATCCTTAATTCTCACCTCTCCCTGGAGAGCAAGGTTATCCGAGCACTGCAGCCCAGAGACATGTCACTGCAGCGTGGTGTCCTGAGGCTTCCACAGCACTGACTCAGTAATTGCAAGGGACCGGTCCTCTTGTCAGAAGTTTGGAGCGAGAGAGATCATGGGAGTGGAATTTCAAGCAGCGTGGGGTGGTTGCCACAGGACCCCCGAAATACTGCCTCCTGCAAACACACCCACGGGGATGTAAGTACAGGTTACGGCAGCAGAGCTTAATGCAAGCTCAAATATGACGTGTGGAGCAAAGGAATTCCTCTCAACACTCATGGCTTTTTATTTTTCATGGGGGAGAACAGATAGCAAAGGGTAGACAGTGTAACAGAGGCTGTCCTTCCCTTGTGCCTGTGCTCAGCAGCTCAACAATGGGTGTTGAATTCTAGATGCTGTCTCAAGACAACTAATTTATTTAAGAATCACAGTGCTTGTTTCAAAATGGCCTATTTTCAAGCTCATTTGGTTCTCTCTTCCCTGCTCAAACCGTGTGTTCCCCTGTCTGTTTAGTCAGAACTTGTACTCACAGGTCCCGTAAATAGGTGCAGATAAAGAAATAAACAAAGAACGTATTTCAGATTATCCGGGATGTTTTCTGTGATTTGGGAAAATAAACTTCATTGTCATCACTTATGTCCTCACAAGTACTCACAACAAAAGGGTTTCTAAGAGACAGAAAAAATTCAAAAATGATTGGAAGGGAGCCATCTTCAGTCATCAGACTATCACAAGCAGCACATAAACCACATCCTCGGAAGCTGCGAACACCCAAAACTGGTGTTTTGTTTCTGTTATCGTAGCAACGGCAAGTCTGAACAGCAGGATGTGTGCTCACAATGCATGCTCGTTATTTCTCATGGTGACTGTAACAAACTGCTCGTTATGAATAACCTTTCACCTCGTCAAAACCTGATTGTTCTGATAAAAAAAAAAGCCAAGTGGTAGTAAAAAACAAGTATATGTAGGTACAGATATGTGCCTCACAGAACAGTTTAATTATTATTCTGTTCATTATCATAATTTCAGTGTTTCCGTAGCATTTAAAAATAGAAATGAGAACAAGTCCCTCTCTCTCTCTCTCTCTCTCTCTATGTCCCTTCCCAGCCCATAGGTTAAATAGCTTGAGTCACCTATAGGGTGTGTGCATGGCCAGGGGAGCGGTGCCTTTGTACAGAAAGAAATTGCTGAGGACGAGAAGATGGAAAAACTGAGCAGGCAGCTGCCTGTGATAAGTCAGAGCTGAACTTTGCAGCTCACGTTCCACGTGGGTACAACACGTACCAGCTCTGGGTGCAACAGCAGGAACTGCTGTCCCTGCACAGCAAATCCTCACTGATTCTCCATGAAACGGCAGAACGAAGTAACAGATGAAAAGTTACGATTATTAAAAGCCTTTACATTTGACTCCAACCATTTGGATTTTTAGGTTTGCATTTTCTAGGATGGGTCTTGCATTGAAGTGTTACACTGAAATACTTTCAACACACTTTGCAAGTACTCCTGGGTTTGTGCTGCCTTCAAAGATGCCAGCGATGGGAATGGGAACGTGGAGGAGTGGAAGGGGGGATGCCTCAGGAGGACTGAAAAGCAGCAGGACAGTATCCCAATCAAATCAACTGCTGAAAAAAGTGCCTTGGCAGGGACAGGTTTGTCTTCGCTGGGAAGGAGAGAGCATGAGGAGCAACATGTTGTCAGTTTTAAACCCTAACAATGGAAGGAGGAAGAATCCCTAGGTGGGATTATGAGGCTGAGATGAACTCTATTAGCATTTTAAAAAATATGAATAATCTATTTTTTTTTTAAATTTTACTGCATTTGGGAGGAGGAAGGGGTTGTGATGTTCTCAGTGGGTTTTTTGTTGTTGTTGTTGTTGTTATGATACTGACCAGTTACAGCAGCATTATCTGAGCTGAGTGAGATACCACATTAAGAAGGTAGCAGTGAACTTGAGTGCACTTACAGGGATGTGTAGTAATTAATCAAAGAGTGACACAGCTGGTCAGAAATATTTTCTTTCATTTTTGTAAAATACCTGAGTAGCATTCCAGGCCTCCACATTTTAGAAATAAACAAAAGGTGGATAACTATAAAAAAAAAAGCGCCACATCAAACAACCCCCCCAAAACACACACAAAAAAATCCTCTGTAGAACTTCATCATTATCTGTAAATGTTGTGATTTAAAAGAATTAAAGTTTTGTGGTATTAAAACCCCTTAAATTTCAAAATTACATCTTTTTTTTTCAGATGCCTGTGGATAAGATGACAAGCTTCTTAACCTAGATGAAATTCAGCAAGAAACAAGAGGACACATAATATTACTCAACACTGAAGCTTAATTGCTACTGCCAGCTTCCCATCCACCAGCATTCATTCACTTGAAACCCAGCATTCCTTAGAAGGAAAGCAGGGGTGAGCCACATGCACAAGCCAGCAAAGAAAGGACGATTCCCAGAACAGAAATGCAGGATTTTCACCTCTAATTGTGCCCCACATTTCTGTGTATGTATCAGAGCTAAAATGAAATTTGGTATTGAGCTCTGCCTGGAGCGTTTTTGCTTCTCCTCTTTCTGAGACATCTGTGATAAATAAAGCAGCACCGCTACGAGGAGCAGGGTATTTGTGAAGTTGGGCACCAACAAGTAGGGATTAACCAGCACACTGGAAATAATGAACCTTGACAGATCTAGGGTTAAATACTTTAAAATTAGATCCTGCTGAAAGCCGAATCTTGTCGCTTAGCAACGGCCGCAAAGGATGCTGCTGTCACTCAGAGGATGCTTCTCTGGGGAGTTCACATCACGCCCACAGAAAATGGGCTGTGATTGGGGCAAGGTGACATCATATTTTAAGGTAGCAGCCAACACGATTGCACTCGAGTTAATACCCAGAGATTTAAGGAAACATCTTCTCTTTTGGAACGGCTCAGCTCTGCCCACACCTCACCTGACCCAGGGAAGAGCCTGCGCGGAACAGCGGGACGTGTCGGCCAGCACATCACAGCCAAACTCAACAGGTGGAGTTTTCATCTTTTAAATTACCCAGAGCCAAAGGAAAAGCAAAACGCCTGCTATTTGTGGAGGCCTGACTGTATTCAGAGCATGGAAACCTCCACCAGCAGTTCAGAAAATAAGCACAAAGCCAGTGCGAGAGAATAAAATGTACCCTTACTGAAAATAACTGAAAATTCAGTTCACTGAGCTAATTTTAGCACTTAACAACTTAGCACTTAACAACTGGGAACCTACTGGATTTTAGTAAGGAACCAAGATGCCAAGTTAATTAAATTTTTAAAAAAGCCTTTGAGGCACAAAATCTATTTTTCAAAGTGATGCTGTGTTGAGGTTGGTACAGGCACCTACAGAGATTTTTCTGAACACCTGCCTGGCAACTCTAAAGCACATTAAGCCCATCAAAGCATCTGAGGTTGGTCTGATAGGAACCAACCTGCTTTTACTTCTAGGTATGAGAATACCCAAATTCGTAACTGCTATCAGCACCTCTGGAATGGATACAGAAATTGGATATTCAGTCCAACCTAGTACGCTGCCCATTAGGGCCTGGAGAGTCAAGATATCATGGAAATGGAGATCATGGAAACCAGCATAAAAGCAACACTCAGGTAGACATACCTAGATTTAGGAAACTGGATGTCCTTCTCTGAACATTGGAAGAGCACAGACAGGTCCTTCTTTCTTTATTTTAGGCAGGCTGTGCAAAAAAGTTGCTGCTGGTGAGCAGGAAGGTCACCAGGAGGGATCACAAAGATTGTGACAGATTTCATTAAATCAACTTCCAGGTCATGAACTACCAAATTTCCTGCTGTGTGGGGCCTCACCATTTGGCAGTGAGGGAGGAGAACAAAGATAGAGACATATTAGTTGATAATAGGATTAGTCAACAGGATGTGAGCAGGTGAAGGCCATGCAGGCAAGGGTGCTGCAAAGGCAGGGAAACATTAAGGCCGGGTTTCAAAGAGAAGCACTCCAGAAGAGTGGTTTTCACTCTTCTCACGCACGTGCCAGCAGGCTGACTTCAGTCTGGAACCGAGGTACAGAGAAGTGGTTAAGAGGAATGAAGATCATGTCTTCCAAACGGAAAACAAATAATTCTGGTTTGTTTAACAAGTCAAGAGTCTAAGGAGGGAAATGATTGCTTTTGTACTGATGCAATAGGAAAATAAACACGCCGCTGTTTAGCGAAGAGCTGTTTAAACGGACCCTGGCAGAGGGTAGGTAGTAATTTTATGTCAGCCCTAAGCAGTTTACAACGGTGAGAGCAGGCAGCTTTCAGGGGAGTCTTCTGGAGGAAAGGGAAAAAAAAAAACCTCAACCAATCTGAAGATGGAAAATTCAAGCAGAGGTGATACTGCTTTGCCTTCCCAGATGTGAGAACAACCCTCATGGGTAAGAACAGGGAAAATTTTTATGGCTAAAGATGCTGGGAAAGTTCACAGTAACAGCATTGCTGGACTACTATGTAATTATCTCTATGCTACATGTATTCACTCAGAATACTCAAAATAAGAGCACTTAGAGGTACCTGTAACCTCAAAGCCTGTGAAAGAGTAACCACAGTCCACGTCAAATTTAGACAAGCATTTTCTCCAAATAAATCTAATCTATTAGGTATTGCTTCAACAACTGTCCTTAAAATA
This sequence comes from Machaerirhynchus nigripectus, assembly GCA_013397975.1. Classification (NCBI taxonomy): domain Eukaryota; kingdom Metazoa; phylum Chordata; class Aves; order Passeriformes; family Dicruridae; genus Machaerirhynchus; species Machaerirhynchus nigripectus. The sequence continues at coordinate 432,948 of VZRQ01001302.1, forward strand.
CAGCTGGTATAAGTGCATAATTGCTTCAGTTAATGCTTTATTTTGAGAGTTGTGGCTCCATACAAAGGATAATTTCCAGCAAAGTCATAACAGATGAAAACACTCTTGGGAAATTTGACAATGAGCTCAAGGTTCTCAGCATAATATAGTGAATAACAATTAGAAAGGTATCATTAACATATGATACATGGCTGTGATTTTGTCCAAACTAATTAGAGCAGTTGTTCTCTTATTAGTCTATTAAGATGAACACTAAATCCAATATATTAATAGTGCACATACATTCTGTAATGTGTGGTTTAAATTTTGTTAGATACGGCAATAAAACAAGTCTTTGTTAACATCTACTGTTACCACTTCAGGTACTTAGGAAGTTGTATTGTCATCAGATCCTGGAGAGCAAGCTCAACTTGGTGACACCAGTGGGTTAAACAAATAAAAAGAGATGGACCAATGTGCTTTTAATAGAGATAAACATCATGTCACATCTTGTTTTCCTCCTGTGGTGCTTCCACCTCTCAGGCACTGGAAGGGCACACGCCATGTGTGTGCATTTGAGAGAAAAGCTGGCCCAGGAGCAGCAAGCTGAGGTATAAAATGGGATGGGGAATATTATTCCTGCTAGTAGGAGGGGCCATTCCCACCTGTGTACCTTCCATAAGGCCTTCTGTATAAAGAACCAACAGGCATCATAAATCATTATTTAGAGAAAGTAAACACAAAAAAAACCCCAAACAAGACCTATGCTGCTTTATTCAGCGACTCATTTTTTAAATTGCCTGTCCTGGAAATAGGCTGCTGATCTTTGAGTCTCATCCAAGCAACCTGGCCACAGCAATACAGACACAGAACAGCAAATTATCGGAGGTGTTTCATCACCAAAATATTCAAGTTATTTCTGTTTAAACAAGTGCTTTGCACAGGAGGGCAGAAGTTATGCAGTAGTGTTTCAACAATACCCAAGATGTCAAAACATTCCTTAGGTTCCAGGTTAAAGGGGGAAACCTTGGCCTTAGTAAGATGCTCTTCAAACACTAGGGGCCAGCTATGGATGAATGTGACTGTAAGCAAATCCTGCTACGGACTGACAGCTATTTCACAGGTGACTTCCACATGCATACAAACATCTTAACCAACCCACATGAATCACTCACTGGGCTTTTTACACTAGTCCAGTCTCATGGAAGAAGTTTAAATGGGAAGGTGGAGTGTTCAGCACCATCCAAGACCAAAGCCAGGGTCTGCAGACAAAGAGAGAACACAGCGCTTTCTGTTTGCAATGCTGTTTATTTTAGAAAAGCCCCTTTGATCATCTGAATGAAAAATGTGGGCAGAAAAGTCACAAATGTTATAAAACAAAGTTTATTCTGCAATATTTTGTCATAATGAATTGCATCTCTTTGGTAAAAATAAAATTTATAAACATTTTAATTAACAGAGATTAGCATACAAAAAACTAAACTTTTGTAAATCGTCTTTAAAACGGGTAAAGGACTAAACCAGAGGAAAAAGGGTTAGAATTGGTCACCTACTGGCAAAATTATTCTAAACAAACCTAAGGACATTGCTTATGCTACATTTGAAACAAGCTAACGGGAATGGTTTAAAAACAACTCTGGTTCATTTGATCAGAAAGCATTCTTACAATTCACTTTTAAATAAATAATAGTTACAATGAATTGGCAATTATAAAATGTTTTATATCACTATATGGCAGTAACATAATACTTTTAATTATGCACTTTTTAGTTTGAAGAAATGTACATTTATAAAACAGACTTGATAATGGCACTGGCAGTTAGGTGTGAAGAATGTGCTTTAAAGATAAAATAGCAGGTGCAACATTTAAAATATTCTACCTTTTCTTTTCAATAAATATTTTGACCACACCATTATTAACGTGTATGAGTATACTTTGCTTTAATTAAAGCTTGTACTTTTCAGGCTGATGAAAAGTTGCAAACCACAAAACTTTCATTTTACAGTTGGATTTAAAAACATTTGATGTGACTTCTGCGGATCAGTAATTTAGGATTGGAATCTGAAAAGCCAATAGAGGTTTGTACAGTAATCACATCAGATTTACCCTGAACAGAGCAACCCACCGTGTACACAGGTCTCATACACTTCTTCACTGCATTTAAAGAACTGAATGTGGTTCATTAATACTTCTCTTGCCAAAATTTATCCAAGTCAGCCATTGGCATCAACATTTTACATATGTCACTAAAAAAAAACCCAAAGCCCAACAATCAAAATAACTTTTAATTATACTCCATTTATACTATATACACCAGGGTCTCTAACTGAGGTGGCAAACAAACCCGAACCCAACAGATATGTAAGAGAAAGGAAGGGCAGCTCTTCTCCCACTGCCAAGAGAGGTGCTCCACAACTGAGCTGTCGGCCTTTGCTGCCAAACGTGCGGGCAGAGGCCTGGGACAACAACGGTGGGACAGGGCAGGGCTGCAGCTCATCTGCCTTCCCCTTTGGAAGCAGGGAGGGAAGACAGCAAAGCAGGAAGAGCAGGAAGAGCACGGCCCCACCGCAGCGCTTTGTGTCCCAGGGAAAGGCTGCGACTGCTCCCCCCTTCCACAATTCCAGTTCTCCCAGGCTGACAGCTGTGAGGATGGATGAGATGCAGCTTTTGCTGCTAACTGCTGATTAGTAACTGGTTTTCACCAGGCATTGCATATGGTGCTTAAATGTATTGTTAGCATCCCAGTCCTTCAGATATGCTGAAGTCATTGTCACCAGCTTCGGGGTTAACAGCAGCACAACCACACTCACAGTAAGTATTAACCTCCTCAAATTTTATCTGAGGCAAAAAATAATTCAGAACCAAATCAAACCATGGAGCCGACTGTGACCACAGCTTCCAGAGTACCTGGACCTTGATCCAGCTTTCACTGGAAGCTACAGAAAGCTGCAACCACTTCAGCAGAAGCCAGGCAGCACCCCTCTTCAACAGTGTAAAACTGAAATCATGGCACCGAGCAAAACCTCAGGCTGCTCACAGTATTTCTGTGTATCTGAATCCTCCTTTTCACATGGACACAAGCTCTGCCCTTCGCAGTTTTCCATGAGAGTTCAAAAGCAACCCATGAGCAAAAAGCAGTTCCACTAAGCATTCACATCTTCAGCTCCTGAAATCCTAAGAACCACTGTGTTGGTACTTAATTTTCCTTTACATAACAAGTTTTACCCCTACTACCCATCAGTAACACATCCAATATCAGATCTAATTGGCTAATGCAGCACTTGTGATAGCCAGAAGACACATCTGCACACACGTTGCCCTGTTATGGGTGTAGGCTAACAGGTGCTCACACAGAGCAGGAATGAAGCAGAGTATTTTCCTTCCCTTTCAAGAAATAAAAAAAATCATTCTCAAAACTGAATTGGAAAAAGAAAAGAAAAAAAAACCAAACCTGAAAACAACTTTTTTTTTTCCCTCTCCTAGTGTTTGTGCTTTAAATTCCAAAACACAAAGAACCTTGAATATTTCAGGCTTGATCCGACAGCCATTGAGTCAGCGGGAGCACCACCGTTGTCTTCAAGAGGCACTGGAATGGGCCCTCAGAGCAACAGACCTTCAGCAGCATGGCTGTGTTTGCATTGGAAGCAGACAGTTTAGGTCAGGGTTCATGAAGAGACTGACAAATAAGAACAGGAAAAAAAAAAAAAAAAGAAAAAGGGCAAAAAAAACCACACTAGTCTAAAAAAGGCATTCAAATAGCCAGGAAAATACTCCCTTAGGGAAAGGTTAACTTTTGGCTGAATCCAGCACTGTTTGCAACAGTGGACATTGGTTTCCTAAGTGGCTCTGCTCCTAATTTTCACCCAGCTTGCCCAACACCTGGTGGAAGCACTAGCTTCATGTTGGTGAGAATGTTTATGGCACATCATGCTACCTTTTCAGCAACAGGAAAGATGACCTTGGATAGCTGTATACAATTCTGCAACATACTTAAGGCATCCTTGTATGTACAGTACTGTTAAAACCCACTCCAACAGAACTGCTTACCCATTTTTGAACAGAAAATTAAAAAAAAAACCCCAACAAAAAGGCATAATCTACAGGAAGATGTAAGCAATCACCACTGATTTTAAAAGAAAAACAGGGACAAAGTTCAACATACCACAAAACATTTTTTGGCTGAAGGATGTCTAGGAACTATAAAGAGATTCTCTTATTGCAAAATGAATCTGAATCCTTTACATGGAAGTCAGAGCCCTTAGACAGAACAAAATTCACCTCTGCAGATGGGGCCAGCAGAGATGCAAATACGATCCACAGTGTGCATCTGAACAAACATCTCTGAAAAAAAATAAAGTCAACTACTGAAAAGAAAAAAAAATTAAAAAGTGATCATTAAGAAGTATGCTTTCAGGTTTTCACAAGTCATGCATATCTTCTAATTTCAGAAGATTAAATATTTTCTTTTTAGGTGGTGATTTAAAAATAAATGGCTAAATTATAGTTTGCGCCAAAAATAAAAAAAAAAGCAGTGAGTCCTCTTATGGCTTTGATCTCCCTTGTGAAGGGCAAAAGTAGAAGAGTATTGCCACAATTAAAAAAAATATATGTATATATTCAACACTGACAAACATATTATTTTTTTCTTTGCTTGTGACAGTGGGTCTTTGCAGTACTTATTAAGGAACTCAAGCACGTTTGGATGCCAGCAAGGTGGAGCAGAGACCCTGCCGCTTCCTTCAGCTCCTCGTCGATTTCCTGACACAACTCCTCGAGTACTTTCTTGCTGGGCTGACTTTCCTTAGAGGTATCTCCACAAGGCTGGGATGCATAGCCGCTGTCTCCCAGAGGATCGTCTTCATAGTCCACGTCCGTATCCACCTCGCTGTGAAACCCCTCGCTGCCGTCGCTGCCGTCGTGGCTGGTCTTGGAGATGAACTCGTACACCTCGTCCAGGGAGGACAGGGAGGACACGCTGGACCTGGATGCGCAGCGCTGGGAGCCCATGCTGCTGGCACTGTAGTTGTGATCCTCGCTCGGATCGATGTTGGCGGCCGCGGAATCGTTTTCCTGCAGGTTTATGGAGCTGGGAGGATTGAACGCGCTGCCGTAGCTCCTCTTCTTGGGTGTCTTCAGAGGCTGAGGTTTCTCACCTGTGGGAAAACAAGACGTGTCAGGAGGCAAATGCCCCAGTGAGGTCACCTGCACCACGAGCACACTGTGGCTGGCTGGCTGCAAGGGAAGCTGAATGGCAGCACTGAAAGTCACAATGTGCCCATTTACTGTCATCCACAGAGGACAACAGCCTTCAGCTAATCACATCCAAAAGCTACAGGAACAGAGAAGTAGCCAAGAAACTCTTCTTACAATCTAGCACAGAGAGGGCAGGGATAGTACTTTGCAGAGAAAGATCAAAATTAACTGGGAAAAGAAAAAGAAGGCTGCTTTTAATAAAACCCTTGCAATGCTAGCTGAAAGAATAATCAAAACAGAATTACTTCTTGACTGCTCTTACTGTTTGGAAACTAAACCATACTTGTTTCCTGAAATTTTAGAGAGAAAGTATTTAGCTACTGAGTAGGGAAGAAAAATGAGTAAAATGACTTATGCTTACAGTCCAACATCCCTTGTTGAATGGAAGTATTTAACAGCATCATTGCAGTAGCAGCATCAATATCAGATTCTGTGAAGCAGAAGCAGCAAAATGTTAGAACTCAGGTAAGCCTGACAAGATGACGTCTCTAAAATAAATATTTGCCTGTACTGGCCTACAACGAAAAGAAGAGGTGGGGGGAAATGCACAAACTCAGACAAAGCATGACCCCTGTACAGCTCAATACTGTTCCAGATGAGTCTCATACCTTAACTATGACATTCAAAGGCTGAATTCTCACGTTGCACTCACCGAAGCCAAGAATCAGTGACACAATTAGACACTCATGTGACAATGCTGTTGCTATACTTAACAAGTGCCTTTTGTTTGTACCAGTTGGGAGAGAAAGATTAGACACATGGCACAGCAAAGCACCTCAGCAGCTCCATGCCCTGGCTGTGTGAATGTGCAAGGCTGGGAACAGCCGTGCCCATTAATGCAGCACTAATTCAGCACACTTCCCTCCTCCAGCAGAATTTTCCACACTAGTAAGTCAAACGGAAGAAATTGAGACTACGAGGGGGGAAAGGGCACTGAACTGCACAATCTAGAAAGCAGGGGGATCTAAATAATAAATAGGCATGTAGAAAGGTTGAGGTGAACTGTGGCACTGTCAGCTGCAGTGAGAAGCACTGCTGCAGAATGCCATCCTTTGCACAGTAGATTGCTTACATTTCTGAAAGGCACCCTGAGGGTAACAGGGCAAAGAGTGACATTTCTAACCAGAACCAGGTGAAAGGGAAAAGAAACAAGCACACCTTTCACACTCTTCAGGACATGCTCGTGCCCTTTAAAGAAGGGGGAAATCCAAGGTCTTCCTTGGCTCACTTCTGCAATGGATGATGAATACTCCTTATATAGGACAGAAATATGTATGGTGGACTAACCAGGCAAAACAGCAGCAAGGAGACAGTGAGCTCTCACAAGAACCTGGGTGTCTGAGAGCAAAAGATCACATCTGAGGTGTAGGTAGGTATGTACATATGTATGAGCAGTGAGTGGGGAACAGGGCTGGAAGACAATGTGCTGGAAGGGACCAGCAGCAAGCAGAACAGGCTCTCAGTTCTGCTGAACTGGAACTGTGGGGGAACTGTTAAAGTAAAACATCAGCAATGTCATTTTTGATGGCATTTGTTTTCTTCCCCACATCACAGGCATTAACTGTATTACTGAATTTAAGGGGAGGGTAGTAGTGGGAGGGGGACTGCAGAGTTGTCAGCGTGGCTTCCTTATCTTGATAATTCTCCCTAACTTCATCCCTGGTCAAGGAGAAATTTCAAGAACATGACACCTTGGGAATGTTGTACCAACGTGGGAAGGGGACTGAGCAGCTGTTTCCAACATGGTTATAAAACATACACATTTTCCCCCCTCGTTTTCCATGTCTTTCATTTCAAATCCAGCATACTTTAGGGTCTACCCCACTGTACTCATGTGACTATTTTTTTTCCTTCTGCTTTGGCTTTCCTTGGCAGAAAGAGAGCCCCTGAATTCATTGGGTATATGCACCCGATTGACAAAAAGGACTAGAAAAATAAAGCATAAAGAATTACTTTGCTCCACTAGTGTAATCAGAAAGTGAAATATTCCCATTCCTTACTTGCTATCCCAGACATTTTATTTTATCATCTGATGCTGGTATATTAGCACCACCTTGTTAAAATAACAAGCAATTGGAGGCATTAATGCAGTGCAGGATTACCACCTACAAAGAGTATTTCTGCACCTTAATACTCCCAAAGAAAGAGGAGAAGCACTTCTGCCGTGGCTTCTTAGCAGTGCTCTGTGTCACTGATAATGTGCTTTGGCTTCACTTGTGATTGCTCTTCTCAACAGAGCAGTATTTCCCAAATTTATGCTTCTCCAGCAGATTGGCTGAGGAAGCACCTTACTCCAAGGAGTTCTGCTCAACGGCACAAGAGCTGCCCTATGGGACCCCAGGAACATGAATGGCTTGCCTCTAATGCCAGAGGAATGCTGAACAGGCTCCCCTACATGCAGAAACTAAATGATACCAGATCCCCATCATTATTTTGGCACCTCCGGTGTAGCTAACTGGAAGAGGCAACATCAGAGTGGCAACCTCCAAACCTGTCACACCAGCAAAATCATTAGGAGGAGAGGGATTGCTTGTGTTCCCCAACAAGCCCTCAGAATCCCATATCCAGCAGCCCTGCAGCAGCCAGCCAGCCAGCCAAGGATGTTTCCTTGCCACCCAGATGCCACCCCAGAACCTCTGTCTGGGTGCATGGTGATCATGACCTGTGGGCCAAGCAGCTTCTTGGTGTCTTGGCTCAAAAGCCTTGGCTTTGCTGCCTAACCAAAGCTGCTGGTTTGTGGCCAAAAACTAAAAGCAACCTTCTCACCTTTAAGCCTATTGAGCCAGCAAAACCAGGGAGCTGGATGTCTGCTCAGGCCCCACTTGGGCAGTGCCTTTCACTATCCTTCTGAAAGAGCTTTAACAACACTCCTCTGCAACACCTTTGGTTAGATTCAACCCTTTAAAAATTGAGTACTGTTCACTTTTCAGCAGTTAAAAACCAAAATTATCACTTCTGTCTAGGACAAGGCTTCAATATATTCAGTTTTATTAGTGAGGTGCAAGAGCTGTGCTCAACTGGCTGCTTCTAAGGAAATGCTGCAACCCCCAGCACACTTTCTAGCTCCCTCTTGGTACCACAAGTTTTACACACTAACATTTGCCACCTTTGGTTTTTAGTTCTTGGTCTCCAATAAAACTTGTATAGAGATGTGCAGCTTTCAGATTCGTTTTCTACTGAAATATTCATTAAGTAGGTCACTTGGGAGTGAAATATGTGCTGAATATTTTGCTGTCAGAACAAGATGGCCCCAATTACACCTTGAAATTCACCTCATGGATATAAAATTAATACATGAGTAGCTAATATAATACACGTGCACTGTACTGCATCTGGGATTTTTGTCATCTAGCAGACCCTTCAGAGCAGGGACAGAGACAACATCAGCTAGGCTGCAGTCCCTGCTTGTGACCAAAACCAGGCGAGGAGAGTGAAAGAAAATTCAAAGTTTACCTTTGAGAGATCGGCCATGATTCTGCTGAAGGACTGAAGTCAGGTAGTGAGGGGATGAAGACCTACTGAAAAAAAAAATTCAACAGCTCAAAGCCAAGCCCTGATGAGGCAAATGATTTGTTACAAAGTACAGCAGACATAATATTACGGTCACAGAAGGGTAAAAACAAAACCAACCCTATTCACCACAGGCTGCAAGCAATTTCTGCTGCCCTCAGTAGATGGCTTGACACTGGTTCATAGTTTGTGTAGCACTATTTAAGCCATCACCAGCATTTGGGAAACACCTCCAAATACACACACAAAGCAAAAACCTTTTTGTCAAGAGTCACTGACTTCTACAGATTTTATATACCTGCCTAAATGCTGGATTTTAAACAAAGATATGTATTTTTTAGTACATGAAACCTACATGTGAACAAAACATTAGCTCATACAGGGATGCTCAGAGGACACGTAAGGACCAGTTGTGTCCATCTGCTTTTCCAAACAGTGGTAGGCAGTTAACAAAAACAAAAAGTAATAGGCAAAAACCGGGGGAAGAGCAATAAAAAACCCCAAACCAAGACACCTGCTGATTTTAATGCTATCTGAGGCTCGACTGTTTTGGTGATGCCATTCAGGGTGGTTTTTCATAATCAGACCAGCTTTGCAACTAACAAAGTACCCCTAAATCCCTCACAAAATAAAGGGCAACTTAAAGCTTTCACATTTTTTTTTCTTCTACACACCCAGCCCTAATTATTCAGCTTATTATAAATGTATTAGTGAGCAGTTAGAAGTAACTACAACAAAAATAGTACACATTATTAAAATTGCATGAAATGTAGCAATGTGAATCTTTTATAGGGCTGCTGGAACAATCTAAAGGGTGGTGACAGAATTTTCAAGCCCAACCTGCAAGAGAAACCTCAGCTGAATTGGAAGAACGTGCAAAACTCGGGTTCACTGTCTGGTATCTTTTCTTGTGGCAGCCATGGAGCACAAAGGGAACAGATCCAAAAAGGGGG
>VZRQ01001302.1:442666-527241 GCA_013397975.1 Machaerirhynchus nigripectus
GGGGGTGGGAAAGAAAAATAAAAGGAAAGGAATGGTCCAACCCAAAATGGCTGGATGCATTGTACTAAGAGATGCTAAACATCTTCATCCTTTTGTCTAAGCTCAGATCCTCCAAAAATCATGTCCACATAGAGCTCCCCCAGAGCAAATTAATGCTTGGTATTGATTAAGACAAGCCATGCATAAGGTGTCTGCAAGATGAGGGCTGTGGCTGTCCCCAGGGCTGTAATTCCTGTAGCACTAGAACCAGAATGCAGCCAGGGGCTTCGCAACGACTTGTTGAACAAGCTGTGCAGAAATAAAATGCATCAGGGATGCCAATCATCTACGATAACACAAATTTCAGTGTCACTAGACACAGATTACAGTTTTGGAAAGCTTCTGCTCAAAGCAACAGTTTAAATTTTATTTTAAAATCACGCTGAATGATAGGCATACTCCCCACAAACACACTGTAAAACAACCATGAACACCAGCCTTCCCACAGAAAAATTCAGAGACTGTCACAGCTGAATTCTAGGATCACTCTGCAGATAAATTTGGACAGTACTTCCAGCCTCTCTCCAGCTGTACCTCTGGGCTTCCTCTCTCTCTACAACAAGGCAGATCCTTGGGGGCCCTTCCCCAAAATTAGGCCAGAATTTAAATCAAATCCAAGCATGGAAGGGTGAAAATAATACATCTGTTATTCTGTGTGTGATGGAAAGTCACATAAATGTTTTTTATTATTGAAGGAAAATAAACCAGCTTTCATCAGGGACCAGTTTGGTATCTCAATGTGTTGTTTCTTGTTTTCTTGTACTCATAAATACAAGCACTGCAAAACCCTTCCCGTGTTGAAGTCAGTGGGAATTTTGCCATGTGGCTTCATGAGATCCAGGATTTCCTTGTAATTGTTGGCAAGTGTGACTAGTCCTTCAGTAAAGGAAAAAAAAAGTTACCAAAAACAACAGCTTCAAATTAAAGTCCTGATCTTCCAAGTACTTCAGCATGCAGATGAAATGTCTCCTTCCTTACACCTAATTTCAGTATGTTGCATTTATCCAAGCTAAGTAGACCACACTTAACACAACTTCAGCTGGACTAATCTTGGAGACCCTGGAGATTTTAAAAGCTTAACTGGTCAAGGCTCTGAACACCCTGCCCCTAGGCTGAGTCTGTCTCGATCCTCCGCACCTCTGGCAGACCAGACAATGTCCAGAGGTCCCTTCCTGTCTGTATTATTCTCTACATTTTAAAGTCTGGCTGTGCTAACACAGAGTATTAACGCTTTCAAGGACCAAACCTTCACTTGAGTTGTACCCAAAACCAGAAGTCCATACCCTTACACTGAGACATTAAAAGCATTATCCTCTAGAGCCCAGTTACAGTCTTTTCAGTAATCTTTATTCCCATAAACCCCAAGCAATACCACCAGTCATCACATACTTTCCAATCTGACTATTTCTTAATACTTAGATGTTTCAGGGTTATTTTAGTAATGCTCCTAATTCCAACAGAAAGCTGGAAAACGGGATACTTCTGCCTAGCTTGTTCCATCCTAGGATTGGAGAGAGACCAGAGAAAACTGGTTATGTCTTGTGGGTTACAAGCCCCACTGGACAAGCCCACGCCACACAAAAATCTTCAGCCCCTAAGGCTTGCACAGGGGCGCCAGATCCCAGGGTCAGTGTCCTGTTGGACCCTGAGAAACATCTGCTCAGTGTTATCAGTCTTACATCCTGCTCCAGGAATCCCAGTTCCTCCTGTTTGTTAAGGAAACTCCTTGCAGTAAGGTTAAGGCATAGGGCAATGTACAGACACCTTAATTACCTCTTATCTCACCCAAATTCTTCCCTGAACTAGACAAACCAGCTTCATGCCTACCTCAGAGCTGAGCTCACCCAACGTGCTCCTATGCTCTCTGTCCTCCTGCCTCCACAGTCTGACCCAGCTGCTGCTCCTCTTCCTCTACTCAGGACGCTGACTTCAAATTCTCCAGTATCTATTGCCTAATCTTAAACTGTGTTGGTAAGGAAGTCCTGGTTTCAGAAGTCTTGCATGCCCCACCTCAGGGAACGTTTATGGCAAAGGCTGTCTTTCCCATCCCTGCTGCAAAATGCTTTTAAACAGCATCAGAGAAAAACAACCCTCTCAGAGCAGCCTCTCAGCACTCCAGACTGCGGAAAATTTGATTGTTTCGGACAACAGCACAGAAGTGATACATTTTCTATCCAGACAAGTGACTTCCAGGAGAAGACACCCACCTCCTCCAAAGAGCAGCACCAGGCACCACCTTAGGACAGTCCTGATGGACTGTGCTTGTACGAGGATTTTGTTCCAGTTCCTAGGACTGCTTGCCATCTTGGAGAAATTGGGCTTTCCAGAAAGCAGCCAGCACACCCCTGACCTTCTTTTAAACGCTCCCACGGTTAATAGAAGACTTGGACACACCCCAGATGTGCTGTCTGGGAAGCCTGAGCTCACTGCACCTCCCCACCTCATCCAGCTGGTCTCACCTAAGGCCCACTCAAATTCTGCTCTCGGGTGGCAGCAGACAACAGCACTTCAACACCCTCTGCTACCTGGAGCAACATAACCACACATCCTGCTCAGATGAGAACATTCACCTACCTGGGTGGCGATGCTGGTGGAGTATAAAATGCAAGTGCTGAGGAAAAAGGCTGTTTTTTCAGTGCTTGGACAAGATTAGGTTTGTATTTTGGGTCAACACACCACAACGACCCTTTTCCGTTCACCTGCAACAAAGAAACACAGCAAATTAGAAAACCCAGCACCAGGCTGGTACAGTCCTTTCTAATTTAATATCCCCAAGTTGCAGCACAGTGCAGTGACTGCACATAGGCATGCACCACTGCACAGCTGATGCACAACATCTGCACACAGTCCCATGGCCTGCATGGAAAGTTGATACTCCCAAAACTGAGAAAACGGTCCCCAAACCCTCATTATACACTGTGGAAGCACCCATCTTGCAGGTTGGGATACCATCTCCAAAACCCCTTCCCTAAAGCCCCATTCCCATTCATCCCCCAAATGCTGTAAACCTTATTTCAACACCCGGTGAACACAGCTGTGAGTTTAAGGATCTGTTCAGGCACATTGATTGGCAGCAAATTGATCAGCAATCTTTTCTCTAACAGGTTTCTAGGTAAGAAATCAAAGCACCTTCCCCTTTGTTTAGACATACACACGTACTCATTTAACTTCACACCACCCTGGAAAAGGATCTTGCTCAATGCCCAGCTACAAAATGGGTTATTCATGCTTTTTCAAAACCTGAAAACCTAATGAATGTATTTCTGATGCGCCCTACAATGTAAGCACCCCTGTGATAGTCATACTTGATACTAAATTTGGTATGTTGAAACTTAAACAAGATAAAGAACTTCTTGCTCCTCTCAAAGGTTTCCTCACAAATTTACTAAAAAAAAACCTGGTTTTTGAGCCTGCTAGTTCTTAAAGAAAAAAAATTAAATACAAAAGTAAAAAAATCAATTCTATAATCACTGACCTGACAGATCAGCTAAAAGCTCTGCACGTAGCAGCACCAGATTTTTTGGGGAAAACAGATGCTACAGAAATGGAAATGTACATGGCTGAAGGATGGGGCAGCTGTACACCTGAACAGTAAGATCCTTCTAAAGGATTTTTGGGGGCTAAATATCAGAGCAGAAACCCAAGCTTCGTGGAGAAGCTCCTCTGAGCCCACAGTTGCCAGCTGGCCTCCTCCTGCCCGTATCACAGGGGGCAATAATACCAATTTACGGATGGATGCTCCTGGACTTACCCCAGACTGAGAAGGACTTACAAAGCATGTAAGTCTGAGGTTCTGTTTAAGTCACAGGGGTTTTCTAAGAGGAGGAAATACCTTGCTTTCAATAGAGAAAAATCAAGCCAGGGAGAGCCGCAGCTGAGAAAGAGATGCAGCTCTGCAACTGTAGCTGAAGCCACTGCCTTTAACAAAGATCTCTGAGCTGCTGCATCTCTCCAAGTTATTTTTTTTTAACCTGAATCTTCCTCATACTCATCTTTTCATGCTAAAACTGAGCACAGCCTGTAAGATACTTATCAAGAATCTTACTGTTAGTTAATAAACAGGCATGGTGGCGGGCAGGATGATTTAGCCACCTAGATACTAACAGGGGGCATCCTCCCAACTGGCTGTATCCATCATCTCGGTGACAGACTTACATCCCGATCCTTTTTCTGCACCTCTCCCAGTCCCCTTTCCCCAGCACCCCAACCATGCCGAACTGGCTGGGTTTTTTCCCCTCCCTTTCATAGCTTTGAGGCTTTTGCCCCCAGGGAACAGCAAGAACTCCCTTGATCAGCAAACCATTGCTCTACACCGTTTATCTGCTACTTTATCGGCTACTTTAGGTGAGCACTTTCGATTCACGCCTCATTCAGTTCAGCTGCTGGGGGTCAGCTTCCCTCTTTCATCTTCCCACCAAGGTGCTCCTCCAGTTTGCTGCCGTGACAACGGAACACAAGGATTTTGGGTGGCTATTGCAACAGCAAGCTGAACCCGGGGCACACCATGAAGCCATCCAGACACTGTCAGATCCAATGCAACAGGCAGTAAACTGGGTGACTGCTTCTTTGGGTCATGTGTAATGTGAAACCACACTTCCACCCACCTTTGGAGATACTAAAAGTAGATTTTGAGCAAAAGAGATGACGGGGCTGCTCCTGTGCTTTGCTTGCAGCCTCTGCTTAGCAAAAGACAGGCGGTAGAAGTCCAGCCCAGGTCTGAAATTAAGTGACATGTGGTAGGGGAAAGCCTGCCACAGCTGGAGCTGGAAATGCCCCAGAACCAATATCCAGCTTTAAAACAAGCCAGAACAGACTGTGCCATTTCTCCTACCAAGGACTAATTCAGGACACTCTAAAATGCTAAACTGCCTTCGGAGGTTAGTATTTCACATTAACAGTGAGGCAAGTGTTGGAATGAAATCTAGGTGTAACTTTTCACTAAAGTTCTACAGAAAAATCCCTCCAGAGTCAGTGAAAAGAGGCCACCATGCTCTTCTTACTCTGCAGCTCAAAACAGGGGCAATCATACGGTTCTGCGATTAGTTTTTGGTGTATCATCTTTTCTGCGTCTTTCTAATATTTCTAGTTTGACTTGCAGGATTTTATCTAGCCAAAAATAAAGGAAGGGAAATAATTGCTACGTTTTGAAGCATTGGAGCTATTTTGTACAGACAGTAAGTTTCCAGCCCCCAGCGTTTCAGGGCTGGATAATAGAAATGTGGGTTGTAAATGAAATGCCTCCCATGATCCAGCCTTGCCCTCTGGCACCACAGTCCCCCACCAGTCCAGTGAGTAAAGCCCAAGGAGCAACCAAAGCAGAGCAACTCAGGTGGCTCAGGCTCACTGCAGACACACGTCCCCGTGCTGCAGAGAGCTGTCCCTCCCTCAGCTGCAGAGCTGGGCAGCAGTCCTGGCTCCATCAGGTATGGGCAGTGCTGACCAGCTGCTTCCACATGAGCACGGAGAATCACTGGAAAATACCACCTGTGTGCAAGGTGGTATTATGTATAATATATTCACCAAAGGGTTTACCAGACTAAAGGCATCTCTCTCCTGTCTCCACAGGCTCATGCATGGGACCTGCCCTGCTCTCTGCCCGAATACTTGAAAAGCTACACAGTTTATCACCATCTCCTGACAAAGAAAACCACCCAATCACAAACAAACAAATAAACAAACACTTAATCCACATATTTACCAAGAAGAGGAGGTTTGTTGAAGATATTCAAGCCCTGTAACCCCCAGCCTCTGGAGGAAACAGTGGCAGGGCCACATCCATGCAAGCAGGGGCCTGCCAAATTGATGTTTCATGTGGATGCTGATCCTGCCTCCTCACAGCTCTTCTCCTCAGTATCAATTAACAAATAATCCCCAATGCCATAATTGTAAAAACAAGTCTAGCAAAGAGCAGGGAGACTCTTCATGGCTTTCAGCCCCAAACCCCTTTTCACTTGAGGTCCTTCTGTACTGTAGAGCAGATGCTGCTCCCTCAAAAAAAGCAGTGTCACAGTGCAGGCACCTCTTTCCCCAACCCCTAGGCAGCACGACAGTGCTCAAGATGGAAAGAGCATCAACTGTATCTTCTGAGGATCACTGACTCACAATCACACCTCCACATCTTCAGGGGCACCAGGGCCACAGCAGGAACACTGGAAGGCAAGCAGGTGTCCCTGGACTGTTCCAGCATCACCCCCTTGCTGTTCATTGCCACCATTACCAGAGACCCACTGGAAATCTCATCTGCCTGGCTGACTGCAGACACGCTCTTGACTGCAGCTCTAACAAGAAAGGGTATTTCAGCTCGTGGGTCTGTCACCTGGGGTGACCCTTCACACACCACTTAGCACATTGCACAGCAGCAGCGTGCTATGTGCCTACAAGGCAGGCAATTTTATTTTGCAGATTTTATTTTGCAGATTTTAAATTTTGTATTTTAGCAGAGATGTGATGATGTCCATGCATCCTGACTCCATGGCATGAGAAGTTCCTCCTCTTGACTGCAGTGCTGGCTCATGAGGCATCTCAAGGCACTTACTTTTCCTCCAGCACCTCTCATTAAAAGAAAACCACAACATAGAATTTTTTCCAGTGGTCCAAGCAAGGAGAGTCTTCCCCAGTCTCTGTTGGATGCTGTCCTAAACTCCTGACCCCCTGCAGCCTGCAGGTGTTTAGCTGGTTGATATAAATATAAACACAACAAGAACCATCAGCCACAGCTGTGACCACCCAGAGCTACATCTGCACCATGATGGGGCACAGCCTGGTGGAAAGAGCTCTGCAGAGAAAGGGAGTTGGAGCTGAGGGGTCACCTGTTTGTGTCTTGGATGTTCTGCTCAGATCTGCTCCAGCAGGGTCTTGTGGACAATGCCCAGAGCCATCAGGGCACAGTAGGCATGTTCCTGCAGCAACTCTTCCAGGTCAGCACCAGCCAAAATGAGTCCAGTGCAAATGGCCTGAAACTGCCCTACAGTGCCAGCTCCGGGGGGTTAGTGGGGAAAAATCGGATTTCCTTCAATGTGCACTGCCTATCCAAAACAAAATATCAGCATTATGGCAAAGGGGAAGACAGACTCTTCCTTCTTTTGCTGCCAGACCTCCAAGAGATGATTTCACAGCTGACAGCCAGCAGCAATAGCCAGGGAGGTGTCAGACAGCAGCCTGCCCTGGGATGCAGGGGCACAGACCATCCATCCCCTCCTGTCAGACATCTAGATTCTTCCAACACAAGAGCCCAGATTCATCTGAAAGGCTTTAAGAGCTCTTATTATCCTGACGTTACCAAATAAACCACGCTCCTCTGACACAACATGCCATGGATCTTTCTGCTTCCACAGGCACTTGGCATAGAAGAAAGCTGATTGTGTGCTCCCTTTGAAGTACAAAATGCCATTAACAAAGAAAAAAATGGAAAAAACCCCGAAATTATCTTGCCCTTTCAGGGAAGCACTCAGAGGCACGGCTAGCACATGGTTGCATGCAACAGGATCAGCAAAATGAGCTTGTTAGCAACTGCTTCTTGCTCCAAGAAGTGACACCTGAGGAGCTCATCCAAAAGGGGTCTGCAGCATTTCCATCATCTGCCACATCAACTCCCATCTAGTCCAGGCATGCTGCTGTGTGCCACAGACTTACTTTCCAGGAAGATTTTGGAGCAGTACCCTCATCTGGGTCCTTTTCTAAGCGGGGCACAGGGTACAGATTTAACTGCTGTTTGTTGGAAATGAGGAACCTTCAGCAAAGTTTCAGGAGGGCCTTTTTTGGGGTGGTTTGTTTTTGGTAAGCGCAGTTTCTGTTCTTTAGAATTAGAGAGCTGTGCAGTTTCTGGAGCCCTGGGAAACCACTGACAGAGCACATCAGCATCACCTTGCTGGCAGCAGTGGGAGATATTCTGCATTTTGCTCTTCCTACTAGAGATGTCACTTTCAGCAGCAAGCCATCCTCTGAGCCCAGCAATACTCATAGAGATGCCAGGGTAAGCAGGGGACCAGGCAGTCTCAAGCTCCTGCCACCCAAATGCCAAGACAACAGGTTTGACTGGTAACTCCTAACCCATGAGGCTGGAAACAGCAGAGCATTAAAGGGCAGATCCACAGACAGAAGGAACTCATCCCGATTTAGATTTCCCTTTCCTGCCCTAGTTTTTCTGAAACTCGTGTCACCCTCCTTGGACAGAGCCACCCAGGCCTTTAACAGCACTTTTGTCACCTGCAGCGGTGTGTGGTCCCTGCTCAGATCCAGTCCTCCACACAGGGACAGCCTCAGCATCTCAGTTACCCCATTATAGCACCTGGAGCCACGTTAGGAGCCCATCCCAACACTCAGCAATGGTGTAGTTATTTGACTTTGTCACGCTGCAATAAAAAGTCACTTTTTTTTTCTCCAGGGCAAAGCTGCTGCTTGTAAAAAAACAACCTAACAATTTAATGCAAAAGCAGGAATACTGAGAAGCAGTGGTGTTCAGTCCTATCAGTACAAGGCAGTCCTCCCCAGTGCCTACTCAGCTCCAGGACCCCTCTCCACAGTGAGAGGCTGTCAAGCACTCCAAGCATTGCAGACATTTCTGATAACAAGCCTGCTACCACAGAGTCTGACCTCCAAGCACAGGACTTGTTTGTTGACTTTCAGTATGTGGTTTGTTAGCTTATTTAAGTCAGAGCCAGCTCTTTGAGGAACAAGATGGGAAGTGAGAGAGGGAGGAAGAAAGCCACTAGTAAAATCATACAAATCAGAAGAAGAAAGAACTTGTACAGAAAAGAGCATCCTTGACTTTAAAAAGTGTGTCTGCACCACACAGAGACACACATCTTACGACAGATGTTAAAGCATTACAGTCCATTAAATGCAGGAATTAATATGGTTATTGGAAAGCTAGAGCTGTGCTAAGTGTAACAGGAGATCACAAGTGGAAGAGGCAATTTAATATTTGAGAAAGCTGCTGGACTGAGGAACACTCAGCCACGTACATCCAGTGTGCCCACAAGCAAGGGCACCTTGCAGAGGACTACAGAGGAGCAACATCCCTGCTAGCCAAGCACGGAAGCTGGGTGACATCCCACAATCTCCTCTGCTTGCCAGTGCAATTGTAGCCATGGCCGTGCTGGAAAAGCAGGGAAGGAGGAAGATACCCCAGAATTTAAGCACTGGAAAATAGAGAAAGCAGTGGTTAAGAAGCTTCATCAAGAAGAAATCCTAGGAGGGTTACCTGAAATTTCAGGCTGGTTACTGCAGGCTAACAAAATTTTAAGTAAATGGAAACAGAGTCCTTTGCAATTGCATGTGTGCCAGATTTAAAAAGGATGCACCATAGCTGGGTGTACCCAGGTCAGTAATAAGTAACAAAACCCAGTCATCCTGCGATTTCTCAGACTCAGCATTCCCAAACCACCTCCATCTGCAAATAAAGTGTTACAAGAGGTGGGGTGAAAACAACCCAAACAAAATAACCTTAAGAACAACTGAACCTTCTCCACTTCTCCCTGAATTTCAAACTTGCTCCACCTTCCCTCCTGTCAGGTCTCACCTTGCCATGGCTTTTCTCCACCTTTCGGAAACACTTGTTCAAGGAGAGGTTGTGTCTGACCGAGTTCTTCCAGCCAGTGGGGGCCGTGGCGAAGTAGGGGAAGCGGTCCAGGATCCAGCTGTAGATTTCTTTGACTGGCAAGCTCTTGTTGGGGGACTGCTCAATCGCCATGTAAATGAGAAGGCTGAAAGAGTAAGGGGGTTTGGAAGTGGAGGATTTTTTCTCAGGGTTCTGGTAGCAGGACGGTGAGAAGGATGGCACGCTGTCACCCTCGATGTCGTACAAGGGGCTAACAATCGGAAGGCCCTCGCTGCCGAGGCTGAAGTTTGTTAGCAGGTTAGTACTTTCGTGCAGCCAGTTCAAATTTGTGAGCTCATCATCTGCTGAATCTCTGTCCACCACGGTGGCCTTTGGCTTGCCGGCGTCGCCCGCATCGGGCAGGCTGCCCATCCCATGGCACTGCCGTAGTCCTGCGGCTTTTTCTGCTCCGGGCGTTTCAGCTTTCTTATCCGGAGTCATTCCAGTGACTGGACCCATTTAGCTTGATTGGTCTGCAACAGAGGAGATGGTGTCAGAAATCAGTGCAAACCACCACGATCACATCCAGCAGGAGCCCACCAAACCCAAGTGCAGGGCTGCATCCTCCCCGTGCTGTGCACAAACACTGAAGTCACTGGTGAGAGCCAGGGTCCAACAGGCTCCCAGTAAACTCAAGATCATGTTTTAACTCCCCTTGGTTTATAAGCACAACTTATGGGAAGCACTTGGAAACTGCTGTATCTATCTAGAAACACCAATTCAGACACAGAAGTAATAGTTATTTTGATGTCAATATCTGAAACCTGGAAAAAACCTTAGCAGGTAGGTTCTAATCCTTTCAGCTCTCACATTAACTCTTAAGTTACTCATTATATTGTAAACTGACCCTGTTTAGAAGTGTTTGCCTTTGGTGTCCAAAGACTGAAAAAGGAATTGCAAAACTTAAATCAGCCTAAAGTCTGTTTGTGGTCTCAGTGCAAATGAAGTCTTCAAAGCCCCCTACAAGTCACAGTCATTCCCAAGTGCTGCTGCCTGTTTCTACCAGAGGAAGATCTGGCCAGCCTATCAGTTCAACAGCTGGGTCCCACAGAGCTGCCTGGGTCCAAAAGATCCTTTCCCCCTCCTGCAAGGGCTTGCTGCCCTACCTGGGCTGCCGTGCAGGTGCTGGGACCAACTCTCAACAGGAAGGGACCATCCACTGGGGTGGCAGCTCAGACCTGGTACAGGAATAATGGCTGACCATTTAAGATTAAAAAAAACCCCAAAACAACACAACACTAAAAACCTAACTATAAAATTATTATCTATAAAAAACAGCCACACAGAGTGCACAGTCTAACAGGCTACCCATGCTTTAGAGGCATTCCACCAACAAAAAACCACCTTGCTTTTAGAGTTTTGAAAGAGGTCTTCCAGCAAACTATGTTATGGGAACAGCTGTTTTTTTTCCTGCTGGTGTGAACACGTTAGAGCTTCACTGCACCCACAGCTTTGGCCAACACAGCTGAAGTACAGAGCAACAAAACCACTGTACAGAGGCAGGGTGTGTACACACACGTACACTATAGATGTAAGACACTCCAACTATGGATGCCATTTACCAGCAAAGCTGAAGTTCATATTAACTGTAAAAAGACCCAACAAAACAACCAAACAAAAACCCAAACCCCAATCCAGTTCCCTGTCCCTCTAAGTGCTATCATTCTGGTTTCATGCTCCAGCTCCTGGTGCCAGAGCTCAAGACAAGGACAGTTTCCATATCACAGCTCACCAGACAGCTCTACTGGACAGCAGTTACTGGATGTTTTCTTACGCCAGTTTGCAGTAAACACTTGTCTCCTTGCACTTGCATCTTCTCCTACAAAGTGTTCACTGCCTGGCTGTGCCACCCCGAGACCCACCAGCTCTAACCCAGCAGCCTCACCAGTGTCCATAGCAGTACACTGCCCAGCCTCCTTATTTTGGAGAAGGGGAACGATACGTGCAATGGAGGAGTGACATGATGACACAGAAAGGCAACAAGATGATCCACTTTATGCTCCCCAGTCTTGCCAGACCCTGCCTGGTGCCAGGCAGTCATGAGGTGCAGAATCTGTACCTCCCCCAGGAAATACACCTTGTTTCCCACCAGCAATTTTTGCCCCTCTCTTCATCCGCTCATACGCTCGTGCACCAGCTATTGCAAAGCTGTGTTGACAACAGCACCTGCACTTATGCTCACCAGTAGCAGTGCTGGAGAACAGCCATAAATTTTTTATTTTCTGTTTCTTCTTTCTATTAAGTGCAGGGACAGGTATGATTAACTACCAGCTCAGTCAGTATTAAAAAAAGAAAAAAATTAAAGCAAAGTGAGCTGCTCAAATAGCTGGTCAAAAATAGCTTTGCTCTCCCTACAATTTACTTCTCCCCCAAGGCACCAGAGCAGATTTATATTGGCAGCCAGCGATGGCTGGCTTTAAACACAGCCACATATACATATGCTCATGTCACTTCTTCAATCCTTTCTTAAATTAAAAAACAAACAAACAAACAAAGACCTAGTGATAAAATTCATACAGTGAGACAAACCCCAACTCTGCTGCAACGCGAGCTGCTCTGTTCTCCTTATAATGATTAACTTTGCCCCCTTGTTCAGCACCTCTTTAGGCAGCTGCACAGGAGCTTACACCTCACAGCCGTGTTTTGGTAATTTTAGCTCTCGGTTCATGTTGCACGAAATCTCCCTTTACAAATCTTCCGTCAGCACGGCAGATCAGGAACATGCATGCGCTCACACACACATGCGAGTCTGAGGTCACTGTATTCATTTCTTAGGGGAAACAGGGCAATAAAGTCTGTTTTCAACACAAAAATGGCCTGGGCACACTGTCTTCTCCAAAATATAAGGGGAAAAATGTAACAACTTATTAAGCTGGCACTTATATTCAGGTAGACTTTGTGGTGTCAATGCACTATTTGTTTGCATGCTACTATGTTTTAGCAGAGAATCATTAGCATAATTAATGCCCTACTTGAAAATAAAAATTATTTGCAGTAATCTACTTACAGTAAATAACACAGGTTGGTGCCATGTTTCTCTTAGCAGATGCATTACAAAAATTCACAGATCTCATCACCTTCTTATCCTAGTTCACCACCTCATACATCTTCTACATGAACACATCAGAAATTAATTTTTTTCTAGAAAGGTATAAAGGCCATTATTAGACTATTATCAACTAATAAATAAGAAAAAATAAAATCACAGGATCGACACCAGTGCCACTGGAGCGTATCTGAAGGCACACAAGTGGTCAGCTTGTGTGCTCTCCAGAACCCCTCTTCATTCACACAGACCCTTAATGACATCCAAAATCCACAATTTTTTTCACCACGTGTGCTCTGATTGCCTATAAGCAGGCACGACTGTGAGAACACACCTTCCAACCTGTCATTTTCAAGATTACCTTCTCCAATATTTGGGGTTTAATGTTTTACATGAGAGTCATGGGATTCACCAAAGTCATCTTTGGTGTAAGCTGGCAGGGTTTTGTGCTCAGGGATGACCCAGCAGAAAAACCAGCACTAAGAAGAGCAAACTGTGAGAAGGAAAGAGCACAGAAGCAGCTCTCCAGTGCAGATGTTTTGATAATTCCCATGGGGACAGCCCCAGCCCTGCAAACAGAGCCACAAGGCAACCTCCAGCCAGGCAAATGCAAAAATCACATGCTTTAAGCACACCTCTAAAAAACCTGGAAGAGTTTGTGCTCTGCCCACCCTACCAATGCGTAGAGAGTGACACAGCACACTGCTGTTCAGTGGCATTAACACTTCCAACTGGAAGCAGTGCCTCATGCATCCAAATCCTAAGGAACTCAAGCATCTATCTCCTGGTTAGCACCTTCAGAAGAAAGGCCAACCAAAACATTTACCCCTCAAAAGTATCACAATGGAGGTGCACATCATTTTGCATGGTAATTACAGACAGAGGACTATGATTCCAGGACACGAAGATTAAAAGGCTGCCAAGTCAACTGAGGTTGCTCAAATTAAAGTTAGGATGCATCAGGAAGAGGTGAGAGAGACAACCTTCTTCCAGCTGCCTGATTTTTGGCATCACATAAAAGCCAGGAGCAGAACTCCGTGCTAATCCATGCCAGGCCAGCACCCAAAGCCCAGTGAAGACATGCTCTTCCAGAGAGCACTCGTGACCCCAGCAGCAGAGCCCAGGTCCAAAGGGACTGATTAAGGCTGCAGGTGTATCAAGGCAGCAGTCAGGTTCAGAAAAGCACAAAGAGACTGGAGGAGACTCAATGTCTCAAGACATTTTTTTGCAGCCTTCTCTCAAGCTCACTGGAGAGGTAAGTTTGGGAGAGGTTATGAGCGCTGCAAGCTGCTCAGCCTAGCAGAGCACATCTGGGTTAAACCAGGTTTGCATGCCCCCACCAACACCCCCAGCTGGAACTGAAATCTGATGGAAGACCTTGAGCACCGCTACGTTCTGCCACAGGAGCAAACGCTTTGATGTGTGAGCATTTAATGAAGACAAAGTGGCTTTAATGAAGGCCAACCATTTAAGGACACTGGAAGTCCATTTGGGCATATCCTCAGGCAAGCAGGGAAGCACGTTTATTTTGCAGCAGCCCTTCTTGGAAGAAGTCTCAGCTCCAGCAGAATCCAGGCCCAAAGGACAGGGCTGTGGCAGATGCCACCATCCCACCAAAGGTGACCTCCTCCAAACTCAGCAGCATTGCAGCTGTAAGTGTACAGGTATCATTTTAGTACTCTGGCCACCACGCTTGGACTCACTGACCTGGTAAGAAAGAATTCAGCCTTTTTGTCAGAAGATGCCACAGCCTTGTCCATGCCAAGTTAGCATGAGAACAGAGCTGCTGTTGCTGCTTGATCCTTCTTTACAGTGGCATCAGATGAAAGGTGCCCTTTTGGCACCTGCACAGCATCAGTGCCCCAGGTTAGGACAACCTTCTCCACAACTAAATGCACCTCTTTATTTCTGCAGGACCAGCTGAGCAACTAGGTCACCTCTGCTAATAGTAGGAAGACCTGGAGCCTGACAACAGCGCAGTGATTTCCCTCCAGGTTTAAAAAATATTAATTTAAAAAAAAAAAAAAATCTTACCATGCATTGCCCAAGTCTGAGGAGTCAAATGCAATTTTAATCCAAGGAAAGAGATTTTCAGCCATATCGCACTTAGATTAATGACAGCAGCTCTGCATCCACTCTTTCCACAAGCAGCTCAGTGCAGCCTTAAAGCACTGTGCGCTTTACACACAACTTCTGTCCTGACACAAACAGGCTCTGTAAGAGTATTTAAGATGATTGCTACGTGCTTTTGCATGCAAACAACTACACCAACAGCAAACTCCTCTATTGATTTTTCATATTCCCTTGCAATCTACAAGAGGCATAAGGGCTTGTCCTGACTTAAATACATCAATGTGTGTTGTCAAAACAGCGCAAGAATCACACAAAAAAAGGATTGTCACTGCTCACCTACCCAAGCTGGGGATAAACTTCCAAGTCATCACGCACACAGCACTGGACCAGCTACAAGTCTTTGCATGTTGTAGGGAAGAGCAACAACAAAATAAAAAACCTGGCACAACTAATGAAAACCCATCAATAAAAAGCACTCATCGGGCCTGACCAGGAGCACTAAAAGGACAACACCAAACCATTTTGCCCCCTAGTAATTCAACCTTTCCCCCCACACACCTCCCTTGTCTCAGGCTGCCCATGCCCTGCACACCTCACACCCCTGCTCGAGGCTAGCTGAGATCGTCCCCCCCAGCCCTGAGAAAGGCCTATATTTGATTATATCACTATATGATGTCACGTATCCAAGACAACTAAAGGCATTACAGTCTCCCGAAGATAAAACCACCTCTCAGCCACAGATTTCAACAAGCTAGGACCCAGTGTCTGTGGAAGAGATGAACCCCTGGGTGACAAAGGACATCCAGAGATGCTCCCCGGGGCAGCACTGACACCAGGCAGGGCCCTTCCTGCTCCTCCTGGCTTGCAAAGCGGGGGAAAATTAAAAATAATGGTTTTAAAAAAAATTTAAAAGGTAGTTATCACCTTCTCAAATCCAGCCTGAAAATAAAACCAACCAATGAAAGGACTGGACAAGCCATAAGCTCAGGGGCTTTATTTGAACCCTGGCCTTGATGGGCTCAAAGGGGAAGAGACGTTTTCCAGGGATTTGTGGAAATACTTCCAAGCCTCTCTCATGTCAATGTTCTCTCACAACCTGTGATATAATTAAAGGCAGGGTGGGGAAAAAAAAGTAATGAAAACCAATTCAAACGTCCAATATTAAGAAAAGTTAAGAAATCCTGCAAAAGGGAAGGGATTAAATAAACCCTTATCATAGCCCAGGAAAGGGCAGGGAGCAGGAGGAAGATTTCATCTGATTTTCTTCATAAAAGTTTGCTTTTTTTTTAATTAAATACACATATATACACACACATAAGTGGGTTTGTGTTTGAAAGAAATATCTGAAAGGAAAATGATAAGTGAACTCAGACATGCCCTGACCTCAATCCAGACCCTGTACACAGCCCAGAGCCTCTGGAACATTTATTCCAGTGCTGCTTTCAGAGACTTTGAACGTGAAGCCTTTCCAAAGGCTGCAGTCACTGTTGGACCTGGTTCCCTGTGCCTCAGATTTAAAACATGCACTTGAAAACAGTCTAACAGAGAAACTGGGATATGAAAATAATTTTAAAAATCCCCAAACCCAAACAAGCAGTGAAATCTAAACTATTAAGAAAAACCCTTGGTGTCAAAAAGAGGGGAGGGGAGGGAAATAAGTGCTTTAAAGAAAAATGCTTTACAGCCAATAGTAGCTTTTCAAAAGATGCCTATGGGTCATTTTCCTTAAATTCAATACTGTGCTTGCTAAGTGGACTAAAATGCAAAAAAAATGTAAACCATTGATATGTTCACAAGTGAGCAACTGCCTTTGAGCAAATGACTTGCAAGATAATTCTGATGCTAATTTCCTTTCCAGGGTAACCCTTCAGTGTGTTTCTCCACCATCCTCTTGAAACAGAAGTGAACACAGCTACATTTCAGCTGGTGTCATAGAAAACATAAAGCTATCTTTTCCATACAGCTTTTCTGCCTTTGAAGGACCAAAACTCCCGATTTCCAGTGGAAAACCAACAATTTGAAGCTTCACCCCAAGCAACCCTTCTTACAGCTTTAACTGGAAAGCACCATTGGAGCTGTATCACAAAACCACATCATTGGTACAACTTTGTGACTGCAAAGCTGTCCCCAGTTGCTGCTTCCCAGCTCCTGCTCCCAGTTTTCCTCCAGAGCCTGGGGAAGGCAAAGCAACGCTCTTCACTGTGCTAACCTCCCTGGCCAACTTGCTTTTAGTTTTATTCCACCAGTGTTGAACTTGGCTTTCTGTTCAAACAAACAAACCAACCAACCAACCCTCCTACTTTTGACTACTCGACATCCCTAAATCAAACCAAACTGGCTGATAACTGGTCAGGGACGATCCTCACAGACCAGAGGATGAGGGGTGAATGGCTGCTGCTTAACAGCTTCCCACTCCTTCAGCTGTACTTCATGAAACTTTTCCTGGCACCAAGTCCTTTCCCCATCCAGTAGTCAGCTTTTAGGCAACCACGTACTTGCCCCAAATCTAAGCACCACAAAAATCCGGTGACACTGTTGAAAAGAAAGCAAGCACAGGACCACGCTTGAACTGGGAAACTGAAAGTAGCGACAAACTGCAAGTTAGGAATATGCTGAAAATAACCTGAGAGAAGACACACAGACTGAGTGTGCAGAAGAGGGATGTGTAGGGGTGGGAGGTGATGCCTTCAGTAGTCACTTTAATGGAGTCCCTAACATTCCCTAACCCTTCAGTAAAAAGTAGGGAGTGCTAAGTCTAGTCTGAACATAATGGGAAAAAATTTTGAATGCACAAGGCAAAAAAAAGGTCAAAAGCCACATCACTGACTTTCAGTGTAAGTATTCCTATCTGCACAAATTCTCTTAAAATGGTCCTGGTGCCTCTGAGCAACCACTC
Source organism: Machaerirhynchus nigripectus (assembly GCA_013397975.1). Classification (NCBI taxonomy): domain Eukaryota; kingdom Metazoa; phylum Chordata; class Aves; order Passeriformes; family Dicruridae; genus Machaerirhynchus; species Machaerirhynchus nigripectus. Next base: position 460,319 of record VZRQ01001302.1, read on the forward strand.
AGTAAAACGGGTATTCCTGCCCCAAACACAGCTGCCAGGCTTCCCAGCTGCTGACCATACAGGCCAGCACTGAGCACTCAACAGCAGTCTCCCAACCTGGAGTGACCCAACCCTCATGCTTCCACAGGCATACTGTTTTACAGGGAGCAGGCAGAGTACCAGGGGTCATAAAGATGCTGGCTGGCATCAGGCAGCACTTCTTCCATTCCACGTAATTTATTGCCCAAGCACAGTGAGCTGTCTCTTCTTGCTGACCTAAATTGTATTTTGGAAGCACCGTGGAACACCACTGCGTGCTTTTACCCAGCATGGCGAGGATGAGATGGAGAGCTCACCATGACCCAGCATGATCACCAAACCAGCAGGTGTAACGGGGCAGGGAACAAACACACACCTATCACACATAAAGGTCCAGCCAGGAAAAACACGTGAAGCAGCATCTCATGGTTTTCTTGTGTCTTCTCTGGGAGCCAAGGCATCCGCTGGATCTGGAAGGAGACACCCCACATGCAGCCACAGGGACAGGGTTTGCAGCCTGCAAGCGAGCACTTGTCGGGAGCGGAGCCGGGCGCTGCCGTGAGTCACCCCGAGCCGCCGCAGCAGCGACGCGGCGCAGGAAGTTGCCCAACACCACTTCAGCTGTGGAGCGGCAACACGCACACGCACTGGGACACACTGGGACACACTGGGACGAGGCACTCGCTGCCTCCATCTACTTGCCTCAGGAAAAGTTACCATCAGTGCAGTGACATCCTAGAGATGAGCTTACACAAAATGCACTCATTTACCGGGAGGGGAGGAACTGCAACTGCTGCGGCGAGAAAACTCAAAGAGGCAAAAGGGAATAACCCAGAAGTTGCACCTCTGCTAAAAGGTAGTGAGCATTCATCCAGACTGCTGACAGCCATTTACTTATGGGGACTAGAGGCTGCTTTTCATCCATTTGCAGCCAGGCAAGGAGAGCCGTGTTTCACACTGCTTGTTTAGCACCACAGTAGCGCAGCAAGACTATTCCAAGTAAGGGAACACCATCAAGAGATGCATGGCAGCGGTGGCTGTGGGCACACTGTCACTCCTCCCAAGACCCATCCTTTCTGCCACCTCACTGGCTATAATCCCTCTGTGCAGCTCCTTCGGATAAGGTATCATAAACCTGCACACCGAAAAAGTCTTCTGAGTGGTGGGAGTACTTCCTCTCGTAAATATCAGCTCCTTTTAACCCCGACAACAAGTAGACAAGGAGAGTTGGCAGGACAGGAAGGTGGAATTACAATCCCAGCGAAGTTAACATGAAAACTTCCGCTGCTGTTATGGGAACCAACAGTTCTGCACCAGAACTGCAAGACTTTCTCACCAGTTTAAACTATATCCATGTACAGCATCTTCAGATGCCAAACTATCTCATTCACCAGAAGACTTTGCTTTTGCTCAGCATGTCAGGTTTTCAAGTCTATTGCACTGAGTGGACAGAGCCCATGGTTAATAAAGACAGCAAAAATCAGCCTGACACATCCCTAAGCCTCTTTCTTCTTTCCAAGGCACTCAACTCACTTGCCAGGCAGCACTTCTCGTTGAGCAGGACCATTACACATCCCTCTATCTGCTCCATTACTTACTGGACTGGCACGTCCTGACACACAGAGTTGCTGGCAATGCTGGTGCCTTCAGTCCTGAGCTCTCTAGAGGACACTGAAAGGCTCCCCAAGCAGAAATTCCGCAGGGGCTGGAGCTGTTGAGGCAGCACACTCCCTGGTTGGTGTCTGTTTTAGACAAAAAATATCTTACTTCTGGGCTGAAAAAATCCCTGAGGAGCTCCCTCAGCACAGCCCCAGCAGCAGCACCCAAAGCAGGTCACAACTTCATCCTCTGGTCTAGACACTGCCAACAAAGACATCAACCAAGTTTTATTCCAGCAAGGTGCCTGAGAGTGCTCAGAGCCACATGCCTGGATTGATACAGGGCCAGTGCCTCCAGTTCCCTTCAGGACCTGCAGGGCAGTCAATGCAGCATCTTCACCACAGTCTGCAAGTGTAAACACCATGTACAGCGCACTGCTCAGTTTATGGGATAACAAAAAAAAAACAAAACCAAAAAACACTAAAAGCACAGAAAAGTCCTATACTTATTTCAAGCAACTCAAACATACAAAGTGACAATCACCATCTCCTCTCTGTTTCTGCAGAAGTGGCACAGCTGGACACAAGTGAGCCCCCAGCAGAAGCTGATCTGCTGCAGCAGTGCGCGGCTGAGGTCGGAGATAACACACCCTGGCACCCGGCTAAGTTCATCAGCTCAAGCCCCGTGCTGCACTAATTGCTACTAGAGAGCTTTCAGTTCAGACTTGTGTCCAGCTACCTTCTGCAGAGCTTGGGAAATGTGAGTTGGCACCTGCCAAGAGAAAAAAAAAACCAGCAACCTTCAAACTAGTTCAAGTTTCCCGACATAAGATAATGCCAGCTTAATTTTTCTTGCAGAGATGTAGCATCACACCAGACTTTAAGGAGGGGAAAAAACCCCAATCCAAGAAACACAACAGAAGTTAAATGATTCCCATGTCAGTATATTACAACCCAACCATTACTAAATCCGTCTAAATGTAAGCCAAACAATAACAAGATTTGGAAAGCGTGTGTGTATATATATGTATATATACACATATATACATGGTAAATTATATATAAAGTTATCTTGATTTCACAGATTAGACACAAAGCTAATCAAATTGCTTTCTCACCATTTAAATCCACCATAATTCAGCATGTTTAACTCCACATTTAGCACACAGCATACAGCATCCATCCACAGGCAGGCACCACGGCAGGAACATGAGTTTATTGAGTCCTCTTCAAGGTTACCCTTTATTTTATTTCTTTGTTCTTTTTATTCTTTGTTTGGGCCTTGTCAGAATCCAAACCCTTACCAACAAAAGCCAGTTTCCGCTCCCACAGAACCTGAGCACCAAGCACGCCGGCGTGTCCAAGCGGGAGTATCGCAGGAAGGCAGTGGCATGCTGCTCCGCTGCCGCCACCAACTCGTCGCCCAACTTCACCGAAAAACCCCGAAAAAGACAGAAAACTCCGAAGGGCCACGTGCAGATCTCAGCCTCACGTCGAGCACTTCGCCAGCCGTTTCCCGGATTTTACCCCAAAACGCGGGAACCCCAGAGCGCCTCTCCCACACTGCCCCCACCTCTGCAAGCCACAGACGCTCTGCACATCCCCAGGGGCTTCCCGCCGGTTCGGGGACAACGGGGCGCGGCTGAACAACGCCGAAAGCGTCTTTATTTCATCCAGGAAAGCGCCTGAGTTTGATGGGGGTGACCCGGAGGCGAGGGGCACGTCGGGGCCGCGCTCCCGGGTCCCGGCCCCGGGCTGGCCCCGTCTTCCATCATCCCAGCTGGAAGCGCGCAAGAAGCGCGGGTTTGCCCTGCCGGCGGAGCGGGTGAAGAGGGAGGGGGTCACCGTAGTAAGCCCCGCGGGCGGGCGGAAGCTCCGCGGAGCCGCGCCGGGAGGAGGAGCCGTGGCTGCACGGCCCCGCGGGGAGGGGGTGCGTGGGGAGCCCCCCTTCCCACGCATCGCCACCGAGAGCGGCTGAAGAGGAAGCGCCGCCTCCGCGCGTTGTCCCCACGAGGGGAATGAGGGGACATCGGTCACACCGCCCTCCCCTTCCCCCGGCACCGGCGGGACCCGCCGCCACGCTCCCCGCGCTTTCCCCTTCCCCCACGAAACCCTCCCGGAGCGTCAAAAACAAAAAAACCTCCCCCCCCAAACCCACGAAAAAGCCGAAAGCTAAACAAAAAAAAGNCTCCGCGTCCCGCCCCGAGCATCCGCATCGCCTCGGAAAAGTTTCCCTTTTCCCCCCAGAAACACCACAATTTAAAAAATTTTAAAAATTTAGAAACAGAAATACATAAACCCTCCTTGTAGTTTCACTTCCCTTTCCTCACCTTCTTTACGTATGTATATGTATATTTTTTTTCTTTTCTTTTTTTGTCCTCTTAACAAAAACGAAGTCACCGCCGCCGTGTTTGTCCTGCCTTGTAGCGCATTGTCGTCCGCTCGTGCTTTCGGCTTTCAGCTTTTCAGGGCAAGAACTCCGNCGGGCGTGGCGGCGCGGGCGCGGCGGGCGCGGGCGGCACTCACCGCGGTCATGAAGCCGTGCGGCCGGCGGCGGACACAATATGGCAGCGGGGGGATGTGTCAGGGAGCAGCTGCTCCCTGCGCAGCGGCGGCGGCACCGCCCTCCCGCTCCCCATGGCAACCGCGAGCNAAAGTTTCCCTTTTCCCCCCAGAAACACCACAATTTAAAAAATTTTAAAAATTTAGAAACAGAAATACATAAACCCTCCTTGTAGTTTCACTTCCCTTTCCTCACCTTCTTTACGTATGTATATGTATATATATTTTCTTTTCTTTTTTTGTCCTCTTAACAAAAACGAAGTCACCGCCGCCGTGTTTGTCCTGCCTTGTAGCGCATTGTCGTCCGCTCGTGCTTTCGGCTTTCAGCTTTTCAGGGCAAGAACTCTGCTGTTTGTTCAGCAGGGTTGGACAGCCCTGCACGCACTTGCAGTTTTACAACATCATAAAGAGGACCTCGGGAAGTCGCTTGCAGGGAGAAGTCTTGTTTCAGAGCTGGTCTTCCCCTGCAAGAAAAGTTTGTTCACTTTCCCAAGGTTTCCTCACCTTCTGTGTACAGCCTATGCCTGCCTTTTGATGATTTGTGGTAATTTTATTTATAAGGAACGATGGGAATGCGTTTCAAGGAAATTCCCCCACTCCACGTTAGGAGGAACCAGTGGTTGGGGATTTTTTTTTAATTTGAAACAATTTCAGAGAACAACCTCTTGGGTTTTTTAAGAGTGAGGATAGATCAGGCTCAGGGTTATAGCAGGCAGAATATTCTCCCAAGGGCAGAGGATCAAATCCAGTGACAAGGAGGCTCCTTCCACTGCACCATGAAGCATGACCAGCTTCAGGAATAGAGCCCAACCACAGAGTTCTGATCAGAATAAATTATTCTCAGCTACTTTCATTTAGCTCCTACCTAATTTCCACTGATTGAACGCGTTATGATTCATTCAACCTTTTCTTTTTCCTTTTACAGCCTCAGAAGTTAGCCAGGGCCTTCCTACCCTCTCAGCAGACGACAGAAGTGCACTTGTATTAATTATGTATTGCTAAAGCCATCTAACGCTGAAAGCATCCTCCATTCCCAAATCATTAAAAATAGACCTAGCACTGCTGGTATCAGCAACGCTTTGCCTGTAAGAGGCTCTTTTGCCTAAACTCCTGTCCCTCTGAAAGTGCACATCAGCGTGCCTTGTGTGCCTTCCGCACATCAGCCGCCTCGGCAGAGGGAGGAGCAGGGCCCAGCGGAGCATTGTTTGCCCGTTGGGATCAGGGTGTGTTGCTTTGACTTTTGCCCAGCTAGGCGGCAACTTGAAAGAGAGACGTTTGAATCCAGGATCCCTCCAGCTCCAGTTTATGGCGTGGAAGGTTCCGTTTGGGCCGCCGAAGGTGGTATCTGTTCTCAACCTTTGATTGCATTTACACCCTGGCCTTTAAAATGTGTCTGCTCACAGGTTCTTTCCACTTACCCCTTAAAAATGTAATCTGAGTTCAGTAGGAATGCACGCTCTCTCCCCTCTTTATAGTTTAGTGGAAAAAAACACCACAAAACCAAACAAGAGTTAAAAAGATAAAAGCTGTAAGTGCCCTGAAAGTTGCCACCCCCTCAAAGAAACAAAAATAAAACTTGGCCTTTGAACCAGCATTTTATTTAAACCAACTTGTAGCACAACAGTTCAAATAAAATAAAAGGTTTCTACACCTCCTGAAAAACATTGTCACCTTTATCTTCCTCAGCCCTCTCTACTCCTCAGCATACCCATGTTAAGCCTTTTTGGCTTTAAACTGTACTACTTCACTGTACTGTACTACTCTATTGTTTTTTGTTCACAATCCACCTATTTTGTATCAGTAAAGACAGTAACCAAGATGTGAGGTTTTCTGCATCTCCCCCTTACCTCCAAGTCCAGCCACAGTCACCTTCACTCTTTGGCAGCGTGTGTGGTCACCAGTGGCTGCAGCAGTGCATGTGGGACAGGGGACAAAAGAAAGTCCAGCCTCTTAGAGAGGCTTAAACTTTCTGCCTCATGTCCTGCTCATCCCTACGAGGCTCAGTAGGCAAAGTTAAGCCTCCCAGCAGTGCATGTATAGTTGCAGCTCTGCAACAGCTTGTCTGTGCAGGGTTAGAGGAACTCTAGCCAGCCTGGCCTAGTAGGGTCCAGAGAATTTTTGGGTCATCAAGGGTACGCTCACACCTCTCCTGATGTTTGCCTGTCCCTGCCTGTGCTGATTCCTGACTAGCAACCTCAGTCAGCATCAGGATGCCTCACTTAGTGTCCAGGCAGCTACCAGATGATCAAGGGATCTGTGTGTGTCTCTGCTCAGTGTCCACACCAAATTTGATCCCTGCTTCCTCACCGTGAACCATTTTCCCAGCTGAACGCTGCATGCGATTAGTGAGAGCAAGAGGGAGCAGGTGGTGGAGGGCTGGGAGCAATGGCATCGGACAGAGCCAAGGCCACCGGTGTCATCCTGCCGTGGATTTGATCACCTCCCAGAAGCTGGAGAGCCACAGCGTGGAGGATGCCCTGCCAAGGTGTTTTGTGCCAGATCCCTGAAAGCTGCTTGCTCCCACATTTCAGTCTGAAGGCATTAAGTAATTTTTTCCTGCAGTGTCCCCTGTCCCCACAATGGAGGCCTGTGGCTGCTGGCAGTCCGAGACCTCCTTGGTCTCCCTCATGCGTCATCTTGGTTTTCTACTCAGAGCACCAGAGCTCCTGAGGGAAGCCTACAGCAAAACAGCAACCATGCAAAGCAGAACTCATCCAATAAATATGACAAGGACGTGGTGCTATTTTCCAACACAGACCTTTAAAATACGTGGGACAGACATTAGTCATAGTACTCCGTGTTGGTCTCTGCACAGTTCCCCAGGATGTCCATGCAGCACCTCCTGCAGCCCCCCCCCACAGCAGGAGGTGTGAGGAAGATGGGCAGCAGAGGCTGAGGCAGGTGCTGAGGAGGTGGCAGGAGGTGCCCTCCACCTTACCCTTGTCACCTCCTGCTTTGAGCCAAGACAGACTCACAGAGGCTGCTGGTGCCTCCTGGCCTGGCTCCAGGCTGTCCTTGAATGTCCTGCCCACTGAAGGACAGCCGTGCCTGCTTTGCCAAGGCAGCTGTCATCACTGCAGCCCTCCTTCCTGCCTCCTGCATGGTTTTTACCAGAGGCTGGCTGTCCTCTCCCCTTCAGGGCACAGCCATGGTTCTGGGTGACTTGCCATCACCACAGGTGGTTGAATGCAAGAAAACAAACAGAAAAACATGAAGTGTTTTTGTTGTTTGGGTTGTTTTCCGCTATGTGCAGAAAACTGGGCCTTCCACCTCTTCCATGTCACGGCCGATATCCTCAGATCTCCACTCTTACTTCAATGCAAGATATGGATAGAGAGGGGCATCCTGGGAGGAGACTCTCTGAGCCCAGAGGACAGTCATCCAAACATGTTATGTGGAGGACAAGCCCACTGGGAAGATAACACCTACCTCCTGGCAGCTGCAATTTCCTTCTCCTGGGAGGAGAGGGCACGGTGGGCATCCTCCTGGGGTTGCATCAGCCAGCCTGTGCCACCCAGCGCCATGAAGGCACCTCCTCACCCAAGCTGTCATCTAAAGCTCAGTGCATGTTCAGTGATCTTTGGTTGCACCCAAGAGTGTGGAGAGCAGGGAGGGCAAGAGGGGAACTGCTAGAAAGCAGAGGGGCAGGTGCCAGAGGTGCAATGCCATGGGTGTGTGCTACGAGAGCCAGCGAGCCCCAGTTACTGTGCTGGGATTTCTGCCATGCGTGTGAACAGTCATCCAGGCTTCATAGTGTCTCAGCACTTTGATCCTGGTGACCTACACCTGGTCTATCACCCTGTAAAAAGCTGGCATAAGAGTTTATCAGGTTAATCCATCCACGAATAGCATCATCTCTTCCACGGGAGCAAACCAGGCTGCTGCTCACGGCTCTGGCTAACTTTTCTTTCTGCCCAGGGGTGCTGTGAGAGAAATGCTGGCCCAGCACTGGTTGGACACCTGCTTCTTCTAGGAATTCTTGTTGCAAGCGGCATCTCTGATTTACATTGACAGCCCTGTTTGAAGTAATAACTTCAAAGGGACTTCCTATTTCTCCAAGTTGGTGTGTCTGCCTACTCAGCTCCCACACCGTAACTTTCTGCTTGCGGTTTCTATCTGGCAGTGTCTCCTGCTTTGCTGTCTCCTACCACCAGCCTAGTTTAGCATTTGATCTCTTCCCTCGCCCTAGGCAAAGCCACAAGGGACACTGTGCAGTGTGTGGTTTGTAGCATTTCTTCTTCCACCATCCTGCTGCCTGCCACATTTGCTCTCGCTCAGCTCTTTCTGTGTCCTGAATGGGAGTCAGTGCTGAAGTTCTTGTTCTTGTTGGAACGGTATACAGACAGGTCCACAGTCATTCATTTGAGGGACTGAATGTGCCCTCAGCTCTTTCCTTTACTCCTGAACACCTCCTCCTAAGACCGAGGGTCTGTTAACATCTGCTGAGACCCACCTTTCTATGAACATCTCACCAGTGTAGATCCAGACCTCAGACAAGCAGGTAAACTGTAAAGGAAGTTGTTGGGGTAATGTTACCTGTAAAAATTAAAATTTAGATGATTTTTCAACCATACAACCACTGGTTGGAAAAATGTGCCGTGTTGGTTGCAGTATTCCTCCCACACCACGTCACATGTCCAAGAACTGAATTAAATGTCTTGAATTACCATCAAAACATTAGGACTTTTCAATATCAGATCTCCAAAAATGTTTTCAGAGCTAAGAAGTTACCTTTATTAGAAAGAGCCTGAGAATATTGCTGCTCTGGGAAACACTTTGAGTGGGAATATCAATCCTAGTTGCACCTGGTTGTGTGGTATAGCTTATGCTAGCTCAGTAAATGATGTAAGCCTAAACCTGCATAAGATAGTTCTGCAAAAATAGAGTAGTGAATATTTTTTCCACTTTAGCTGAGTAACTTGAGGGTGACTTTTTTTTAAAATCTTCTAAATAATACAGCTGGAAAATGCACCCGAGAAGATCAGACAAGACGCAGTCTGCTTTGAAAGCTTTTGTGTAAGAACTTACTCAAGAATGGACAAATCAATCATGGAGCAAAGCAAATGTGGTCTACCTTAGCAACACATCATATATTTAGCCCTGTCATCTATTTACTCTTAAGCAGGAGGAAGTTTGTCTTGTAGACTTGCTATCCTCAACAAAAGATGAGGAATAAAATCAGCATCTTCCCTATTGGAAAGAACTTTGCATTGCTGAGAGGTAACTTACCTTCCTCTCTTTATAGGTAATGCAAATACCTTACAGAAAATAGTAGCAATCTCCTAAATAAGACCAAGTCAATTGTTTTTGCTGTGTACAAATGAAAAGATTCATGCCTTTTAGTATCTAGCCCACTATGTAACATGCCAGGCTGAATTACCCAGAGATACTTTGTTTTGAAAGGAGTGCAGAAATCCTGCAGGTTTAATTGCCAATAAATCAGCATGACCTCCACTCCCTGACACTTTTTTTTCACAATGATCTTTTCAAGCAGAAAATGAAGAGACTGATTTTTACAGTGTGTGCATACTGCCTTTGGAGAGATAAGAGCAATGACACACAGGCAGGTTCCTCCATTAAAAGCTATCCTAGATAATGAAGGACTCAATCAATGGTGTGTTCTGTTTGCTTTCTGCTTATTTTCACCTTGTGTTATAGCACTCTCTTTTTGTTGTGATTAGGAGAATACTCGCTTGTTTAACAATTGGCTTTCAACTTGTATTCAGCAGTACTTGAAATGAATTTACTTGTGGTTCATTTTTATGCCGATGCTTAAAATTTTAAGACAAACGGCAGTAGTTCAAATTCTGATCTGAGGTTAAATATCTGGCTAAGGACTTGGCAGCTTGAAGAGAGCTTGAGTACTTTGTAAAGAAACTATTTTGATTTCAATGCAAAATGCTCATTATGGTGCCTCTCAGTAACAAAGTTTTATGGGTTTACATTATTATCCAAAAGAAAAGGTACGATTTAAAGCCCAGTGAAGAACCTGAAAGCTACCCTCCAATCTTCCTGCACGTTATAAGCTTTACTTCTCATACCAGCTTTTGCTTAGCCTATCTTTAATACAAATATCTTCAAGCATTTACAAGTGCTTAGCTTCAAAACACCAACTGAGGCAGCTGGTTATTATAATCTCCTCTAATACAGATGGCTTCATACGGGGGGGGACTGGGAGGGGAACAGCATCTCATCGTTGTACAGTGGTGGGCTGGGGTTCAGCATCTCTGAAATAATCCCCAGAGAGATTTGCTTTCATCCTGCCATCAGGATGTGTTTTGGCTGAATTAGGAACAGCACAGAAGAGCTGTGGCTCTGCTGTCGGATGTTTTTGGACTCCTGTTACAGGTGATGCCACCCTCGTGTTCAGCAAGTGGAATGCACAAGCTTTCCAGGGCTGGGAGGACAGCTTTGGGACATGCTGTCTGAACATCCCCTTTGCACCTGACACAAACCAAGGAGTACCTGGCACGAGACAAAGCAAGACAATGATCAGCCTACCAACTCCTTGTGTCTTCCTGGGTGCTGTGTGCAATGCTGTCCTGGTTTCAGCTAGGACAGAGTTAATTTCTTCTCAGCAGCTGTTGTAGTGCTGTGTTTTGGATTTGGAGTAAGAATGGTGTTGATAGCACACTGATGTTTTGGGTTTTGCTAAGTCGTGTTTATCCTAAACCAAGGATTTTTTCCTTGTCTGGAGTTCTGCCAGTGCAAGGTACCCAAAAAAACCTGAGAGGGACCGTAGCTGGGACAGGTGACCTGAACTGACCAAAGGCATACTCCACACTACAGAACATTATGCCCAGTATATAAACTGCAGGGAGTTGCCAGGAAGAGGGGATGGTCTGGGTTCAGGAAGGGAGAGTCTGGCATCTGTCAGCAGGTGGGGAGCAATTGCATTGTGCATCACTTGTTTTTTCCCTTTTTATTATCATTCTTATTGTTATTTGCAATTATTACTAGATTTCACTTTATTTTTGATTATTAAACTGTTCTTATCACAACCTATGAGGTTTACTTTGATTCTCCTCCCCATTCCACTGTGGTGGAGAGGGGGGAGAAAAGGGGGTTGAGAAAGCAGTTGTGTGAGAGTGGCTTAATGTCCAGCTGGGCTTAATCCACAACCAAACCTTTTATGTCAAGAGATTGCTATAGAGTTATGCCATCACTGGTATCGAAGTGTTGACTCTGGCAGTACAAGTTACCAGTTCCAGTGACTTCATGATATGATAAGAGCTCATAAGAAGAGCAGTGTGGAGTTCTGATCCTTCCTGTCTAGGGCCAACATGGTTTCAGACTTCAGGCACATTGAAAATTGTGGGTTTGCAGCCTGGTTCAGCAGGGAATTTACCCTGTGTCTGACTCTCCCCCCATTCCTGAAGTTGTTTGATAATCTCTCCATACAAGAGAAACTCAGGACATGTGATCCTCGTATAAACTAAATAGCAATGGCTGGTTTGGTACAGACCAATTCTCAATGATTTTTTCAAGCAAGCTAAGAAATTCACTCTCACATGGATGATACTCCATCATCAAGTGAAAAGTCACAGCCTGTTCCAGTCAACGATTTCAGACAGGCTCCCTGCCTGGAAATGTTAGAAAGGTAATGGTCAAGGACCTTGTGTCTGCTTGCTGCACTGTCTCTGACAGTCAAAATCACATTTTTGTTAAACATTCTTTTTCAGGGGATGAACACTGAAACCCTTATCCCCCCGTGCTGGGGGCTGGCATGGCTCCTGCTGGCTGTGTCTGAGGGGCTGACCTGGAGAAATGAAGTTATGGGACACCAAGTAGATAAACATACTGACCTGTGACATTGCCATCACTCAGAGTATAAAAGGCACTGAAGAGAAGGGTGATTGAAATGGCTTCTTTATTCTGTAGACAAAAAATACTATTTCATTCTTTCATTGCCTAGGCAGGATGTGCTGAGCAGAAGGATCAACTGTGTTGAAACTCCTGGCTATGGAATAAAATTTGTCCTCTTCAGTGCACTGATGCTGTGTGCAATCTCATGAGTCAGAGCAGGAGATGGATGAGGTCTTAGAAAACAATCTGGACTCAGATGTCCTGTTGCTTATGGTCTTTTTTGGAGAGAAGAAAGCCTATTCAGCACCAGCTGGTGCATTTCTCTGTGGCATTCAGGAAGGTGCCTTCCAGTTGATTAAGGGCAGCATAAGGATCATGCAGCATTTTGTTTGGTTGATATATTCATGTACTTACTGCAGCCAGCAAACTGTATGCCACTAATGGGCCTGGTTGAGTGTAGGAAGCCTTTCCTCTGGAAGCCAGTCCTTTTAGGCACACTCACAGTACCCATCACTCATGGATTGTCAAGGTTTTAATCCACTTCACTATCAAAGTACCAACAGCTGGCTTGCCAATATTAAGCCTGCGGGTCACGGATGTGCCAGGTATCTGAGGCAGTTGTGCCAGTAATGACTGGTGGTGTAGACCTCTACACAGGCTGACACATCCTGCTGGGGAATGGCCCTTGAGATGCTCGAGTGGCATCTCCACCCTTCAGCTGGGTGGCTTTGGCAGCTGTCACAGCTCAAGCAAGGCTGGCAGGTCCCTCTCAGCACAGGAAGGTGCAGCACAGCACCTCTCAGACTCATATCACCATGGCATCCAGCTGCAAGCGGCCAGTGGAAGCTCCCCAGGGATGTTTCCATTTTGAATGGGAATTTACAAACTGCTAAAAAGCAGATAAAATAGAGGATGGGCTGAATGTTGGAAGGACAAAAACAACTCTGTGCAAAACCATGTGTCCGCACATGTACGTCTAGAAAATGTCCTGGTACCCATCTGAGGCTGGTTTTAGTCAGGAACCAAAGAATAGTCATCCTGCCTCTCCTTCCCCAGGGTATTATTGTTGGCTCTCTTTTGGGGCAGACAAAATTTTGGTGTCCAGTTAAAGACAGTCCTTAAACCCTTTGTTTTGTTCACCAAGCACAGTCTGTGTTGAATATGCAATGGAGAAAATCCACAAGAATGTTGTTTGAAATTCATTTATGAGCCTGTCATTGCCCTAAGGGGGCTGCTTTGACCAGAGGTGCTCGGTGCAGGAATGAGACCACAGAGTTCATTAAAATGTCAGGAATTAGCAGTATATACTCCCCACATTCTGTTACTTACTTTTCATTTGTACTTTTAAAAAATGAAGTGTTTTGCCCTTGTGTGAATCTGTCAGGAGAAAAAGAAGAGGATTGAATCAGAGATCAAAGGCAAATAAAAAAATTAGAGCTCAGATGCAAGTGCATGTGATAACTCAGATATACCTGATGAGGGGCTCCCAAGCCCAAATCCAAGGTGGAAGAGGGGACAGGGTGGGAAAAGACAGACTGTCCTCCAGTGCATAATCTGCAAGGAATGCCAGTTTTAAGAGGCCACTTTGCACAGAGCTGGGGCTGGGGAGGAAGACCCAACACCATATGCCAGTGAGCTTATGACCAGTGGTCTCTGATCTATGGAGCCCCTCATCCGAAGGCATTTCTCCACAGCTTATCTCCAATGTCTTCAGAAAAAATACTCAGTTTCACAACAAATATTGCTTCTACATCCTTGGGAAAATGATGTGGTTTTATGACCAAGATTTCCTTTTCTTTTTCCAGTACAAGAGTAGGTTTTGGCCCATGAAGCTTCCTGATGAGTTTTGGAGAGCTGGTGGTGTGTCTTCTGTACCTGCAGCTGCTGGTGGGGTGGTTCTGCACTCTGACTTTGACAGGCTATAACAGCCTTGATGTCCTGATCTTTCTTTCACCTGTAAAAACCCAAATAATTCAGAACCGTCTAAAACTTAAACCTATCTAGGAAAGAAAAGTTTTCTCTATCTTCTGCCAGTCCCAAGGCTTGGGATGATCCAAGGTGGAATTAATATTCCTTCCATCTCTCTGCTGCCATATATCAGATTTCCCTAAAACGACTGTAATCAAAACACTTATCACTGAACATTACACTTAACAAGCAATTTCCACATTTGCATGTAGCACTGGTTACCACTCAGCAGCAGTTTACAGCTCTGTAATCATTGCAAGGAATTTTCTCCATATGCCCCTGAAAATATCCAAGCTGATGTTCCTGAACTGGACTGTTTAACTTATTCAGGGTTACCCTGGTTTTCAGAAACACTATGAGTTGCTGATTGTATTCCACCTCTACATTTCCTTTGTCTTTTGAAGCTGAGATTATTGTATATATGTGTGTGTATATATATGTATTTTTTTATATGTGTGAATATATGTCTATTTTGGATACACACAATTTAACTGTATATATATAATCGAACAGTAAGATTCTACTAAATATTCAGTATAAATCCACTTTGTTATAGGTGTGCATGGAGTTCAGCTAAAGAATGGGCTGTGTTCAGGTTAGAATATCTGGGGTTTCAACAAAGTGAAGACGAGTAGTGACAAATGACTGGGCTCAAGCTCAGTAATCCTCATTTGAGTAAATTTCCTGGGATATTCCTGGGCATCTTGCTTGGTTTAGGATGACAGAATCTGCCTCAGAGCAATTTCTTTCCTTTCTGGAATCTGTGAGAACATCTCCAGTTGGGTGCACAAAGTCAAAAGCACCTTCTGCACGCCTATTTGCCATATTTGATAGGGACTGCCTCTGCCAGTGCAACAGGAGGGGCTTTCCCTGCCCCTTCCAAGGAGGCAGAAGGGACCAGAGTTCAGGCTCCACAACCTTTTCTCCCAGTCAGTCTAAGCTTGTGGTCCCAGGATGGTTACTGGAGAACCTGTTAGAGGACTTTCCCCCTGGGACTGGAGCAGTTGCTATAAAACACAATGTAACTCATCTGCAGAGAAGCAGCCGCCACTGTGACCCCACTTCACAGAGCACCTGCACTTCCTGGCAATCCTGCTGGCAAACCTGCGAGCTCTGCCCGTTCAGAGCATTGTTCCCCACCTCATTTCCCTGTTGTATCTCTCTTCTGAAAGTCACTCCTGATTTACAGCAGCATAGCTTGGACAGTGTAACTTAGATCAAAATCAGGCTCTGAGGCATTTCACTTCCATAGACCATTACACTTTATCACCAGAAATCTTTAGATTCATGTGATTTGGAGAGTTATTTAGGAATCAACAGACCTTGGTACTATAGCCCACTGGAGGGCTGTGCTGTGGGCAAAGAGAGGAGGACTTTCTTAGACGGTGCCTGTCAAGCTTCCCGAACTATAAATGCTTCTGTCATGCACATCTGTGCAACAGCTGGCAGGGATTACTGTCTGGACCTGGTTACAGCTGTCCAGTGGACTCAAGCATTCCGGCATCTGCATGGGGATAGCCTCTGCCATAGCTGAGGATCCATCTATTTCTGTTTAATCCACAAAAAAAGGATGTTGCATTAACAAAATTGCATTGTTTGCCTTTCTTGAGAGGGCCCAAGGCCTCCAGATATTGCAGGTGCCTTGGCCAAAACCTGGGGGTGGAGGCAAGCCTCCAACCCACGTGGAAAGCACACACTCATCCTGAGAGAGTCAGTGGGGAGATGGGAGCCTGATGAGAAACAGAAAAAAAAAAATGCAAATCATCGTTAACGTTTCATTTTACGTTGTTTGATATCCGTTCTGGCACTGACCCTTTTGTCTGAGAGAAAAACATCAGACAAACTCAGGAGACAGAGAGCAAAACAAGTTTTTTTAATTATCACAATGAACAAAAACGGCATTTAATTCTCTCTGAACTGCTGTCTTGCTCAAATCAGTTTTGACTTGGAAACATGGAACAAGGTCATCAAGAGGACCAAATTAATTATTCCACTGGCAAGTCTGAGGTGGTATGAAACCATGCTGTTGTTTTTCCTGTTTACTGCAACTTGGATTTTGGAGCTTCAGTCAATCAGAATGAAGCATAGAAACTGCTAGTCCTTACTTGAGGGTTCATTTGATTATTCTAGGAACTCATGAATGGTAAGTTAGACAAACCAAGTTTATATTGCATAACTTCTAACCTAGAGAAACATTGCATGTGAGTAAAATTCCAGTGAATGTAGGGCTAGGCTTTCATGTAGAACTTTAGCCCTAGATCTATAACTACATCCACCAGCAGTAAGCAATTTTGCTCTTTTAACTTTGAAAGATCACATCTAATTAATTAAGCTGATGAATTTACTTAATATTCAAGGAAAAAAACCAGTCAAATAATGTTAAACCTTATTTTTGGTGTTATTCACTGTTCCTATACCCACAGGTTTGAGCCACCAACAAGGCAATCCATCCGAATCAATCACCAGCAAAGCACTTCATGTTGCCAAAGATCCACACAAGAAGGCAGCAGCGTTGCCCCAAACCCTTCTGTTCTGAAGACTGAATCATTAAGCATGGAAATGCAATAATTCGTCCTCTGCAGAGGCAGGACCTCAGCAAGAGGTGACTTCTGTGATCCTGTGAGCCACCAGTCAGAGGCTGCGTTTTGTTGCTGAAAGCCACTGATGAGGTGACAAGGTGGCCATGGTCACTCCAGGAAAGGACCCTTCTGGCCCATAATTCTGTGCCCAGCCATAGGCAGAGGTGGACAGCGGGGAGAGGCCAGGAGCAGCACAAGTGTACGTGATCCTTCTGTCCCTAATATTCTCCCAGCCTCTCCTTATGCTTGGCTTGGGGGCTTCCAGAGCCTGCTGCACTTCGTCATTCAGTAACCTCTGCTCTGAGGTCTCTGCTCCAGGCACTTTGCCCTCTTCCCTTCGAACTCATGAAACACCATCAAAACCACCCTTTGGAAGAGGCTTCCTAAGGTCCTCAGGTGCACCACTGCTTTCATGGAGCACCACCTCCTTTTGTCCTGACCCTGGTTTACTTGCTTACCTCCCTATGATACGGTAGCAGTCGAGGAGAGGTCACCCTGTTCCCTGTACAAAATTCCAACATCTCTCTTCGTAAAGACCATCTCTGTGTGACAAAGGCTGGCCAAGCACACTGATAGTAAAGTACTCCAACCCAGAACAAACTTTTGCCCTTTAACAGAGGGAAGCTGGGATGGATGGATTGCCGAGGAGATGGAAGCAAGTGGCCATGCCAGAGAGCAGCTTGGTGGTGGGTGAGGTGACCCAGCATCGAGGGTCCATGATCAGATGGGGGCATCCAGCAGGCACATGAGAAGCAGCCAGGGATGGGAATGGGGTGCATGGGGATCCTTGGAGCCAGTTAACGGGTGCACTCAGGGCCCTGGCAGCCAACAGCACAGGCCAGACACACTGCTTAAGGGGTTTTGGCTCGCTTTCCACCTTCAAGAGGAAGGAGGCTGTGACAGGAAAGTAGGAATTAATCTGCTGGCTCGATCTCAAAGTCCAGTCTGTTCAGCAATTCTGATGCAGACTAGAGTTGGATGCTTCCCAGGGTGTAGAAAAACCTGTGGTTTTCATCCCAACACCAGGAGTTAAACACTGGCTTCCAGGAGGCCATTCAAGGGCTTTTTCAACTTTATTCTCATTTGGTTTAGCAACAACAATAGTAAAGCCGGGTATTCCTGATCGCACCCGCTCCCCTTTGAGAATGGGAGGCAATAGGAAAGCGGAACTGGAAACAATTCCTGTGGCTAAAATCCGCAGAACAGAGGTGAACTGTTGGCTGAGCCAACATGGGCTCATACAGATATCTGAGAGTGTTCTGGGCAGGAAAACTCTTCATCTGGGAAACAGGAAGACCCCCCAAAAGGCATTAACAAACCTTTTTTAACTTCCTGATCACATAGCTGTGTTTACACCACCCACGTTATTTACTGGCCATGTGCTTGACAAGCACTTACCATGAGGAATACTAATTCAAGGTGGCAGTAAATTTCAGGAAGACAAGCAATTTTCTATCAACATTTTTTCAATTAGTATTATTTCCAGCCTTACCTAAACACGGGGACCTGCTTATATGGAGATATGTATGGTAAATAATTTATTTTGTACATACTTTTGTTTCAAATACATGGAAGAAACACTTCTGTTAAATTTTTTACTAAATCCAGATTATGTTCTCATAAGCTAATGAATAGTATCACACCTTTATACACTTGCTGGTTTTCTGATTTCTGTGTCAGAATCTCTTAATATGAGGCCTGAAGGGAAGAATATCACTTGCTTCGACCCTGCAGCCAGTTGCCAAAGGAATGTATAGTGAGAATAAAGCCAGTTAGGTATTAAGATGGCCTCTCCTGTTCTGCCAGGAGCACTTCTATATCCATACCAAATATTTCTGACTCTCAAGTCAGATGTAGCTGCACTCATTGTTTTTCACAGCTTCCCAAAAGTGAACGGCACAGCAGCCAGGGCTGGCTCCAGTTTGGGGGAGCAGGAGGTGAATTTGTCAGTCAAACGGCCAGAGTCACAGAGATTTTGGAAGCGTGGATCAAATCCCTGTCCACGGCGCATCATCACCTCACACTGAGATCATCACATGGAATAGATTGATGAGGGCACAGCAAAATCAATCCCCCGTATGCCATAAAAACCTATCGGCACGTGCGGGGACACGTGCGATGCGGCATTTCACAAAATTGCATTTACGCATGACAGTAGATTCCTCTGCTTATGTAATCATTGTATTGGCATTCACTGCAACCTACTTGCAGGAGCATATTTTGAATTTTCAAAGCATGGCTAAGCTGGCAGGTGCTGTGTGAGTCAACGTCGCACTGCAAAATTGCATGTGAGTGATGTCCTATCACACATCAATATCGGTGCCATACAAGGACACGAAAAAGCCTTTACAAGGTTTATGTTAAGCACACTTTAATTAAAATTAATTATGGTAACGATCTCAAACTGGATGCAATCACAGCTGATGACTTTGTTTAAAAAATGTGGCGAAAGTTCAAAGTGCAACCCTGAGTTTTAACCACGGGAGATGTCCTTTTGCTTGCTTTTGCAATCAGATTTTCAGCTTCTCAGGAAGTCCCTAAAGCTTTGTTGCTGCTGATTATGTAAAAATGTAAATTTATGTATTTATTGCCCCCTATAATAAAAAAAACAAAGTGAGGGTGAATGAGCTGTAAGGAATTACACATATCCAGGCTTTTGCTGGCTGATACCATGCATTCTTGCCATGCAGAAGGACACCAGGTCAGTGCCTCACACTCTGCCACACTGAGCCACCCAGGAAGAAACCCAGCAGCCACCAAGGTGGTTAATTAAAAACACTGTCTTTGGTGCTCCAGCTCTGTGCCCTCAGCTCTTCCCTTGGGCCTTCACTGGACCTTTCTGAAAATACAGGGAACACGTTCCTGGGAGCAAATTACAGCACTCAGGCTGGGTACGAGCGAGCCAGGCTGCAGGTCACCATTTTTGACCTGGGAAAAAAGGGAAATTTCTTCTGCTGGTGGAACTGGTTCAGCTCCACTGAACTCATTAGGAGGATTTGTGTCTGCATCAGCTGCACATCTGTTGCCCAGCTTCCTTTGCTTACTCCTTCCATGGGTAAAGGGGTCTGAAAAAGAGCCCCGGATTGCCACTCTGAGAGACTGTTTTGATGCAGGGACGGGCAGGGCAGAGTCACTTGGGCGTGACAAACCAGGCGGAACATCAACACTATCGATGTGCATCGGGCCTGCTTTCAGCCACAGCACCCCCGAGCCACCACAGCCCCGCCAGCACCAGCACCAGCGCCACTGGGAGTGGGGCTGGGGAGCAACAGGCTGGCTCACAAAGAGAAACAAGGCTGACCTTGCTGTGCGTTAGCCCAGCCCCTCCCTTCAGGGGTTATCACATGTACAAATCCAAGACACCGAACTTGATGGCAAATGGGAACTTTGCAGTTGGACTCTGCAGAAAAGCAATTAAGTCATCAGTGTAAATTAGCTTCATTTTATTTATCCAGGAAACATCAGGCTGATGCAAGCCCCATGATTTTGCTACTTAGAGCTGCTTTATGGTTACCATGGCAGGTACATCCTCCGTTATGTTTCTTCTGAGTTTTCCTGCTCTCTTTTCCCTTTTCCCATGTCTTGCACAATGTTGTGCTGGCTGTCAGCATTTAGTGAGCTACAAAGAAACAAAAGGCTAAGCTTTTCCCATGAGAATTAAACCCAAACACAGCAGAAGGTTGTTTAGCAACTTTATGAAGAGCAAGGGAAGACAGCAGGGCTCCTGAAACACCTCTGTAGCTGTGTTTCATTAAGTTTTATAACTAAAACAAGACTTAATGCTTTATTGCATCTGAAATAATGTTGCAGACTCAGGGCAGGGATATTTTCCTCCCAGTTATGTGACCATACAGCCGCTCCACACAGCCACCTCCAGGCTGCTCAGGTGAAGGCTTCCATCCATCATCAAAGCCACACTTTGGAACCAAATGTGGAGCCACAAGGACAAGAAAAATGCTCTCCCACTGATGAAGCCACAGTGGCAAAATAAGCCACCAGCACATGTAGAACCCACGGCGGCAGTAGAGTCTTTTTACTGTATTAATCACACTGATTGGGGGATTTTTATCTCTCTAGGAAGAAGATAAGTTCTATCATTGCAGGTGCAATCTTTGCTGACAAGATCATACCAACAAAAACATCTATACAGAAGCCTTCAGTCACTCCCGGGTCTGTATTTTAAGATGTGGATGCAAATATTCTGTTTGTATTAACTGAAAAAAACCTGGTCTTTCTGCTCCTGGCAGTATTAAACAGCTCCTCACACATCCTCTTAATCATATTAATTTATTCCCAGCTTTAAATATGTTTTCCCAGCTGCTAAGGCAAACCTTACTCACACTTATGACAATACAGATTTAAAATCTGTATCAATCTGATAATATTCAGACATTCATCTTGAAAGCACAATTTGAGCCATGACTACAGAAGCAAGTGCACTTGTTTATCACCACTGTGGTTATTTGTAACACTGTGGTTGCTTGAAAAATACAAGATTCTTTTAAGTAAAGTCTTTTGGCACTCACTAAGATGTATGTAGATGTACATGGCACATTTTCAACAACTACAGCCATGTATTCTCAAGAATGACTGTAACAGTGAAACTGTTTTTCATGTTTTTACCGATGTGATAATTGATTTGAATATTGCAAAGTATGGGACGCAAGAAAGAGTGGTTGTTATATTCTGAAAAAGCTCTCCATTCTGTTTCCATAACACAGGGAAAGTCATAATTAACGTAATTAGTAAAGATGGAATTACATTGGTGGTGCCACACAAATCAAACACGGCGAGCAACTGGTTGAAAGCGTTCTCAATATCCCTCACATGTTTCGTGCAATCAAAGTGATACTTCTGTAGCTGCCAGTTAAAAAACCCTTAACCACCTCCTGTAGTGGTGCTCAGTGATATAACCAGAGGAAAGAGCTGGATTTGATTCCGTGGGAGAATGGTGAGCAAGGAGAATTATAACGAATTTCTTTTATTTTTCAAATAAACAGCCATTGGAGGAGACAGAATCAGAGTAAGAGTATCACAACACTTAATTTAGCACTGAGCTTTATAACAATCTTAATGGCAAGGTGAAGACTTTAAACAAAGGAGCAAACTCCACCCATGCTGTACCTCCAGAGGTGCCATGAAGACACTGACCTACTTCACAGAAGGAACGAAGCCTGCTGCCTTTATTTTTCAAGAGTCACATCTTGCAAACTTTGAGCTCCTGTACTTGCATTTCCAGGAGATAAGGCAAGACCTTCAGCTGGCACAAAAAAAGGCAGTGTTGCTAGCTTCCATCCATTCACCTTGGATGTTTCATGGCCGGCCCACTCAGGCCCAGCACGTGCTTCCAGGTGACTCCCTGCTTCCTGTTTTGGTTTTGATGTTGCTTTGATATAGGATCTTTCCTTCCAATGGTAATTTGCTTCCCTTAATACTGAAGCTGGAGCTCACAAGCTTCCCCAGCAGACAGTGGCAGCAGATTGTAGTGCAGATCCCAGCCCATGAGGAGTGGCAAGCCTTCAGCACAGATGGCAGTGCCAGGCTGCCTTGCTGCTGTTTTCTTTTTTTTTTTTCCAAAATCCTCAAATGACAAGGTGAGGACTAACAAAAACCCAACTGTCTTGTAGTGGTGGGTTGGAAGAGTGAGTCACTTCAACCTGTCTGCAGTGGGGAGCAAGGCTGGGGCACAAGCCACATCCTCATCTTGCATTCAGATGAGTCTTTGGAGACTTGTCCCAGGACATGAGCAAACAACACAACTTCCTCATGAGGGGAAGCAGAGGGGCAGGCACTGGTCTTTTCTCTCTGGTGACCAGTGACAGGACCTGAGGGAATGGCCTGAAGCTGTACCAGGGGAGGTTTAGGTTGGATATCAGGAAAAGGTTCTTCCCCCAGAGGGTGGCTGGGCACTGGAACAGGCTCCCCAGGGCAGCGGTCACAGCACCAAGCCTGACAGAGTTCAAGAAGTGTTTGAAGAACACTCTCAGGCACATGGTGTGACTCTTGGGTCTATCCTGTGCAGGGCTGGGAGCTGGACTCGATGGTCCTTGTGGGTCCCTTCCAACTCAGGACATTCCCTAATTCTATGATGATACTGTCTACACAACCTGAGTTTCCAGTGGCTCCAGGGATGGAGCTGACATGGGAACTCCACCTGGCCACCCCACTCCTACTGCAACCAGCATGGATCAAATGCGCAGTAACCAAGGGGAGGGAAGTGATTTAAGGTTTAGTAATCTGTGAGGCACCAAATGTTCTAGGAAGAGAAAAAGAGAATGCCTTAATTGTTGATAAAAGTGGTGGTAGGGGTTGCTTGAGGGTCTTTTTCTCACCACCAATTTCCTAGAGAGGTAAGGCACAGACACAGGACTGGGATGCAGACGGACAATTCCTGCACTTTACAACCCACACGACACCAAAATTACTGTTGCACATTCCCCACCAAATGAGACAAAGTTTGTAAGAAGAGATTACCTCTCTTACTAAAGCAGCTGCCCGCCCGCACAGGAAGAAAATTATCCATCCCTTTGGGTGCACACGTTCCTTTCCCAGTCATGGAGAGGACTTTAGAATAAGACACTTGAAGCACCGCACAGCTGCATTTGGCAACAGGTCATGCCCAGCCTGAGGTTTCTGCACAAGGGACTTGCCTGTCTGGCCGTTACCATCGTTCCAGCTCACAAAACCAGCACTCAAGTGCCTGATTTTTAATAACTCACCACTCCCAGAGGCAATCTGACTACATGTTCTCAATTACTGCTGCAAAGGAAAAGGGACCTCCGTGGTTTTGGGGATTCAGGAAAAGACAGCTCTGCTGCAGTTTCTCAATTAGCTGCCCTAAAAGAAGAAACAGGGTGTGCTAATAATATAACCAAACTCAAATGCCAGACCTGGGAATTTTCCATGCAGATACCCTGGTTTGATCTTCAGGAGATAGCCACTGGCCCTCTGAGCACAGGTAGTACGTGCTGGGAAAGGACACCAGAGGCATCACCAGTGCTCTGTGTTTTACTCACACAGAGAAATATTATTATAGACCATTTTCTAAAATGTCTAAAAATGCACCATGCCTCAGTACCAAGACACTAAACCCAAACTTTAAATTATATTCTGCTTGTAGCAACATTTCAGACACTGAGCACCTCATGATACTGTGCATAAACTATTCACAACAGTCTGACTAGAACCACATTCCTGATAGAAACCCTTTATCCATTTCTTTGAACTTGTGAGGCTGCAGGAATGTTTTATCAGTGCAAGAGGAGCAGGGCTGGACAGGCAGAGGATGTGGCCTCTGTGATCTTTCCTCGGTCACTGTTTATCTGTGTGATGGTGGATGTTGATATACTGGTCAAAGATAACCTCAGCTGCAAGATTTTCATAGGAAATATTTGAACATCTGAATATTTTACCTGTCTCTCTGGCATCTACACTGAACAGGGCAAATTGCGCACTGAGTCAATCCTGTGCTTTTAGCTAAGTGCCCAGCACCAACAGAGTTTCAGAGCTGATGGTTTAAGGTCACATACTCAGCCTGAAAATAGGCAAGGAAAGAATATCCCATCTAACAGAAGCTTCCTTCTAAATCCTGACTAATGTCAGTTGCCTCACAACTAGTTTGCAACTCATCTGATATAACTGGGGATATTCTGATTGTTCCCATAAGCAATCTAACATCTACTCAGCTCCTGTGTGTACCAAGTCCTGTCACAGAGAGTGCTGTGGCCCTCGGTGCAGAAGTCTCTCCTTCCCTGCCTTCAGTGCTTCTCCATAAAGGGGGACAGAGAGTGCTTTTGGTTCAGGCTCTGTGAACACTCAGGTATTTTGTGCTGCAGTCCCTGTGGCTCTCAGCATCTTCCATCAGTTCAGGACCATGGCAGGAGCAGACACCACAGGGTCATGCTGAGGGACACGAAGGAGTGAAGGAACTTGACCTGCCTCTTACATCTGCAATGCAAATGCTCTTTGCTTGACGTGTAATGGAAAGTGGAGCCTGTTTCTCTTGCCGTTGCTGTGACCAGCATGAGCAAAATATTAGATAGAGCACAGAGCAAAATATGAGGAAGGTGATATGGGATACAGATAATCACACTTCGCATGTGATGAAAGCAAACTGTGCCAGTCCACACTGCCTGCAAAGGACAGGGCTGCCGAGACATCTAGGAAAACATTATCTACTCCATGGCAATAAGCAGCGTTTTGTTCCACTTTATTTTTAGCTTGGTTCCTCCTCTTCCTCCCCACATATGAGCCCTCCAGCTCAAGGCAAAGGTCCAAGAACAATAGCGTTTCAAGCCAAGGACCAACCTCACAATCGGAAAACCAGAGCCTAGATATGACAGGCTGCCTTATTTACTAACACAGAGCAAACAAAACCAAACCAAACCAAAATAACCCATTTCAATATTTTTGCTTCATAGAGCAGGGAAAGCGAGTCTCCCTTGCACTCAGCTGTGATGTGCTGCCATGAGGAATACCCTGAGAAGTCAGATGAGATTTATTTAGAACACTGAAACCCTTGTGTGTATGTTCTTGCTATAAATTCGAACCTCAAATGGAAATGTGATTTGAATTTAAACACTTAAAGCTGTGGCCTTAACAGTAGGCACTTTTGTATATTCATGCTCCTGCCACTGTCCTCAGTCTCCTGTGGTCTTGAATGACGTGTTGTTTTTAGACAATTGGCTTCTTGTCTGCAGAAGAGCAGTTTGGCCCTATCCCTTCCATTGTCTTTTATGTCCAGCAAGGAAAAGGGGGGAGGAGACAGAAAGAGAGAGACAGATTTCAATCAAAAGCACTGCATTGATCAGGGATTAATAAAAGCCTGCCTTGTGATCAGATGAAACCTAACAGTCAGCCTGAATAGCTTATATTTGATAAAACTGAGTATCGCCTGTAGAGTCGAGTACCTACGTCACCTGGAGCAGCAGCAGCTCCCAGCGGTGCCTGTTGCTGGTGGGTTTGGGCTCTGGCAGACCCTGCTGTGGCCAACTCATCTTAAGGACAAGAATTTGCCAAGCTAATTCAGTAATGTAAGGATGGTGTTTAACCACCGCAAACAACACTTGAAAGACACAAACAGCTCTTTCCTAAAGGCACGCAGCAGAAGCAGTGACGAAGAACGAAACAGGCAAAAGCAGGTAGTCTGCTGAGCATGGTGTCCTGGTACTGTATTTTAACTGTTCCAGCAGGTTTTTAGTGCTCAGTGTTTTAAGGGCCAGGCATCCCACGACTGTGGAGGAGCCAAGTGGCACCAGACAAAGGAGAGAGCAGCAAATACGGGGCAGACACACACTGCAAAGGGAACACGGCAGCTTGGGTGCAGGCTTGGGGATGTGTAAGCTAGGGGACAGGCAAAGTCCCTGGCACACCTTGGTGTTTCTTGGGGTATCCAA
Organism: Machaerirhynchus nigripectus; assembly: GCA_013397975.1. NCBI lineage: Eukaryota > Metazoa > Chordata > Aves > Passeriformes > Dicruridae > Machaerirhynchus > Machaerirhynchus nigripectus. The sequence continues at coordinate 486,245 of VZRQ01001302.1, forward strand.
ACCAGCCCCCACTGAATAAAGCAGCAGAAGCACCATCAGTGTGTGAGGAATGTGCTTTTTCTATGAGAGCGATGCTCAGAAACTCCAAAGAGAATAAAATGCCATGGATGCTCACGCTCATGGTAGATCCATTGAGGGGATCTGGATTGGTCTCTGGGAATGTGTGATCCACTCAGTGAGCTAACTCCATAGCAATCCCATTCCCACTGCTGCAGATCACTGGTACGGCACCCAAACCAGTCAGACATCCTTTATCCTACTCTTCACAGAGACACTTCAGCATTTGAGTTACTGTCACCACGTGCTGTTACACTTCTTTTCACTCCTATTTTTACAGCCATGTGTATATTTAACCTGGGCCAGTCCCAGGGAGCCACTGAAGGGGAGGAATACTTCTTAGGCAACTGGGACCTGTTTGCTGGCTTTGATTTCCCTTTATGCCCAGGGGAAGGGAGAAAGGGGCACATCCCTGTGTCACTGTAGGTTGCCACAGTGAAACACAGAGTTGCTGTATAGATGTCACAGGTAAGGTGTAGCCCAGTAAACATGGGCTTGCTGAGAAATAAATGAGCTGACAGGAATAACAACTACCTCATGCTTTTTGTTGGCTCCTCCTCAGCCTCTCACATGGTTTGCCAGGAGGAATACCTGCTCTTGCCAACAGTGTCCCTGTCAGGACACTTGCTGGTGACAAGCCTGTCTGTCACCACTTCCCTCAGCTAGAGATAGTTCAGTCCCAAAGTTTTCTCTGAAGTTGAAATGGGGTCTCTTCCAGACACCCACCTATGGCATAACTCTTAAAATCTGCGCACAAAAAAGCAGCACCCACTTTATGTGCACAGAAAGCCTCCTACCTCTATAAGGCACCGCCTGTCTCCATGTGCACTCCCAGCATGCCAGGTTCACCACACACAAAATAAAGAGGACTTCCAGCTCTTGTGTTGGAAGCCAAGATTTCCAGGAATCTGTCAGATTACCAGGAAGAACTGGAGGATGTAAGATTATTGGTAGAAGTGATAATCCAAAGCATCTGAGCTGTGTGAAAGATGCTTGACACATCACGAACTGTGTGTCAGGTGCAAGCAACACACAAACAAGATCACATGACTGGGAAATCAGTGCAGGCTCAGAGAGCACTAGCAGAAGCACAAACACCTTAAACGTAAGGCCCTGGTAATTCACAGTGTCTAGGGATGTTGAGCACAGATTGTTTTCTCTCACCTGCCTTAGTTATCCCAGCAACGTGAGACGCTCTGCAATGAAGAAAACTTCCCATTGGTTTCAGCCTTTCCCCATAAAACCCTTCTGAACACTCCCCTCAGTCACTCCTGTTGCTCAGAGTTTCACAGAATCATAGAATGGTTTGGATTGGAAGGAACCTTAAAGAACATCTCATTTCCACCCCCTGTGATGGGCAGGAACACCCTCCACTAGGTCAGGTTGCTCAGAGCTCCATCCAACCTGGCCTTAAACACTTCCAGAGGTAGGGCATCATCAGCTTCTCTGGGGAATCCGTTTCCATGATCTCTCCCATCCCCTTCCCTTTGGAGCAGAGAAAGTCCCATTACCTGCCTAATGCTAAATCAGCCCTTGCCACCATTTACTTTTGTGAGCCTTGATACAGCCAGGACCCACCTCAGATGTGCACAGAAATGGGCTTGGACAGGTATGGGTGACACAGTGGTTAATACAGCAGTTTTCACAGCTGTGGTTCATACACCATCAGCTGTGATTCCCAGATTCCCCAGCTCATCCTAGAGTAGTGCCCATTTTCTCTTTAGACATCTTCACCTCCTACCTGTGGGAGATGAAATAGAAGAACCAGCACTGATTCTTCTGTCAGGCTGAATTTGCTAAATATCGAGTTAAGTACAGTGCAATGGATTTGAAAGTCTCCTGAGAATGACTGCAGTGCTGACAAGCGTGGGTTTGTCAGAATTCCATTTGCAGCTGTCCCATGGTCAGCGAGTAATTCACACATGCAGCCTCTTGCCTAAGTGTGTCTGACAGACCGCTCATGACCACTGTGCTTTGGACATTTTTTGCTGGATAATTTGGCCACGTCCAAAGCTATGGAAGATGATGGTCTATATTTCAACCTAGCTCAGGACATCACAAAAGAACGCTGACAATTTCGTGCATGGAAGCACAGTCACATTTTCCATCCCATATCGGGTGCACACTGCCCTTAGCGGCAGATCACCTCTGGAACGAGGAGAAACGGAGGTATCCTGGTTCCACAGCCTTGAACAGCCTGACAGGACTCCTTAAAAATGACACCACAGATGTTTCACCAAGCTCCTGTTCACCATCTGCTCCAAGTGACACCACCAGTTTTCCTCACGAAAGGTCAAACCCGGCGTCAGTGGGAAGACGAACGCGGCTCCCGCGTGCTGAGCTACAGCTGCGCTGTGCCTGGTTCCGGGGTGTGCACGCGGCGGCCACGACAGCCCGGCCCCTCGGTGTGGAAATCGGCCATCTGCCCGAGGCAGCCCAGTGAGCAGAGCCAGGGAGCCTTGGCAAACAGTGGGAAATAAAGGCAGGAGCCCTTGCCCGGCAGGAGGGAGCACAGCTTCGTGCCACGCTCTCCACGTCAGCCTTGGCTCTTGGAAGGTGTGTTATCTGCTGGGCCGGCGCAGATGTACCTGCCAGGGTGGTCGTTCCCTGCGGGAACCAGAGATGCAGTTTTCCAAGTACGCGTTAATCGCGGCCTGAGTTCCGGGAGACAGCGAACACCTTGTGTTATAGATAACCAAGCACTGCAGAACAAGATGTAGTCACACTTTCAGACCAAATCACAGTATTTACCCTGATACTCACTCGCCTTCTCACATGAGGTGCTTTAACTGCATCTGTATAAATAAACCCACTTCATAGCAGGATAATGTACGCTGTCAGCATATCCTGTCATTAAGGCTACATTCCAACCTCATTTATAACCATTCACTTCACTGCTTCCTAAGCATTGACAAAAACGTTCCTCTCAGACAGCAATTCTTTATATTCAACTTCTATTTAGAACCAGAAGGGGTTTTTTAAATTTAAAAAAGGCTGAAGAAACATTCCTTTCTATATATGGAATTAGTGAGCTCTGAGCAATAGGTTCTGCTCACTGGAGGATGTGCAATATGGTTAAGTCATGATATCAAAATTTATTATACTTTAATACAGCTCATATATTTAAAACAAGCGGAAGATAAATATAAAAGCAGCCTGGAGTTACTTTTGAGGCATGAACTCTGTAAGACTCAGTGCAAGGGAATTTTGACTAACAGAGATCCCAAGGATGGGGCATGCAGGGAGTATCAGACAAGTAGCGCTTGCAGGAGCCACCATCACCCAGCCTTTGCTGTCCCACGAGCTCTAAGAAGCTCAACAGCTTTCACTTTGCCTTTCACTTACAATTTCCAAGAAAGTTTTCAAGAGTCTTGGCAGTTCAGCTGAGAAGTGAACAGGGAATGCCTAGAGGCAGCTCAGGCATCTGGGCATATTTATTGATCTGTCACTGTGAACACACCTCATTTAGAGCTCCTTTCAAAACCAAGCCAGCCAGCAACTCCCAGCACAACACATTTTCTTCTGCTCTTCAAAAGCACTTTGCCTGGCAATGAATTCCAAAACAATTTGTCTATCTCAAAGGAGACATTCAAGTGGGCTTCAGGAGGAATGACAGTGAGGATGATTGGAAGAAGACTAAGGAATCTCTAAAGACACCACCGTGAGGATCCCCACTTACTTCAAAAAGAAGAAAATTAAAGCCTTCCAAATTTAGGAAGATAAGACACTTTGTACATACCTGTGTCTTTAGTGGGGACCTTGGAGGGAGGGCAGCATAGAATTCTGTCTCTGTTATTATCATAACATTTGCTGTTATACAGTGCCCAGGTTATTTCTCATGGACTGAGGCTGCTGTGGAGCTTTTCATGCCAATAGAAGGCTGCAAAGTCTCAAGTCTCAAGGATACCTACCCAGATATTTCAAGACATTCCTTACTTCTGTGTTTGAGGTCATTGGTATATATCTATAAAAACCTGGTTTATGTATATATAACCTGCCACTGTTAGGTTTCCTCAGACCCCAGTAATCTTTAAGATATTGCAATCATGTGGGTTTATATTCTCATTTTATATTTCAGTGTCTGAGGAGCAGACATATCAGATCCATGTCCACAGGGTATTTTTTGGCATCCAACTCCCTTCAAGGTAAAGTGGAGGATTAAGGCTCCTAAAGCTAAGAGTCAGCAAGGAAGATCTGTCTAGATAAACTTCAAGAAACAGAGCAAGCCCAGCAGAAAACAACGTCCAGTAATGTCATCAGTGATGTTTTAGTCTGTGCATTTTGCCAGCCCTGGAACTGGTTGGGGATTTACTACCTCACTTTGGGAGATGGACTACACAGCTCAAATGAAGCAGTAATGGAGCATTAACAGAATTAGTGCACTGAAAGTGCTTTGTAGGCTGGAGTCAGACATTTTCATCCGGGATGATGGGATCACTTTCCTGCAGTAATTAGTGGAGCGGCTGACATTAACTCTGTAAGTGACCTGTTTGTTGCCACCACTGTGAATCAAAATTAGATTAGCAGCCCCCCTACAGGTGTGGCTGCAGTATGGAGGTTTAAAGCACACGAAATGCTCTGCTGACTCAGAGCGAACCAAACCCCATCAGACGGATTACACAGCTTTTGGATCAGCTGCACGCAGCGAGGATTTGGGAGAGATCCTATAACCCCAGGGAAGGGAGGTGAAGTGTCAGTGCAAGAAACAGTTCTTGCTAAGAATGGAAATATTTATTCCCAATCCATCATGAAATTTACAGTTGTCCCAGGTTGCACGTATGGGCCGTGTTCAAAAGCAGTGGATGAAAACAAATAAAAACCCAGTGGTTTGAATAAATAAAAACCCAGGAACCTCCAGTGGAGTGAAGGGGTCACTGTAAAAACCCATTTTCAGAGATCAGAAGAACTGGCATCTCTCAAATTGTATGTCATGCAGTATTTGGTTGTTTGAAGTGATGCCCCCTTAAATTCCAATTTTATTATAAAATATAAAGGTTTAGCCTTCAAGGTTGCAGAACAAAGCTTGAAAATGTGACCCAAATATAGCCAAAGGACTTCTTAAAAACCCAGACAAAATAAAAAGAGCTCTAATGTCTTAAAAACAGTCTCATGATTCCTGAGCTACTCTCAAAATGCTGTGGGGGCTTAGCAAAATTTATAACACTTCACTTGTTTCAATTCTGTTGTCAGGCATAAAATCCAAAGCACAGGGGAAAAAAAAAATAACGTAAAACCCACAAGAATTAAGAAATCGAGTAACATCTTCTGGAGCTGCATCCTTTAACTTTGTTCATGACTCCCTCATGACCAAGTCAACTAGGGAAAAAAAAAGGGAAAAATGAACCCAGGAAAACAATATGCAATTTTTCAGGCAGGTCAGTGCTCCAGGCCAGCTGAGGGCGTGAGCATAGGAACAGGGCAGGAAAGGAAGAGTTCCTGGAGCAGAGACATTGGTGTCAGCACATGGCAGAACCCAGCGTAAGGCTTGCAGGACAGAGCCTCTTGTAACTGTGGAAGGAATAAAAGATGGGAAGCAAGCTGACATGGACCGGAACAGCAGAGGGAAACAGAAGTCCAGTTGGGAGAAAATAAACAGAAAACTGAATAGCAGCAGCATAACAAAAAAAGATGAAAAAAATAGAAAAAGCATCTCTGACTGAACCAGACGGGGAAGTTTCACATTGCACAGGCTCCTGATCATATAATTAGAAGAATATGTATTGACCATAATGTATTTTCCATACATGCTAAGTGTCTCTGCAGAAGCTCTCGTGTTTCAAGCACACAGGTATCAAACTGTGTTTCTCTGAATTCAGATTTCTCAGATGATTTCTGGATCATTAAGGACATGCATTGCCATAGAGAGGAAAAGAATGTCCTTTTATTTTCTAGTATAAGGAAAAACTGAACAACAGGCCAGCTGTAGACAGACTTAAGCCATGTTAAACTGTGCCCAGCATACCAAGCTGTTCAGAATGCACAGATAAACTGACATGGTTATTAGAATTAAAGTTTTTACACACGCAAACACCTTGGACCACAGGATCTAGTAACCAGCCATTTAAAAATATTCATGTGACCCCATCCTACCTTACAAAATCAGATTGCTGCCAAAAGACAGACTGTGACCAAAGCTACCCCTCCTTCCCCAGACCTGACCTATAAATGGCACTGTTTAAAGTAACCACAAGCACTACTGCTCCTAATCTACCTTTAGATTAAGGCAGATGAAAGAAGTGCATGCAGCAAACACCTTAAGTCTGAAAGAAAACATCCTGGTAAAGGTTTTGCTGCTGACCTGTAGCTGAAAAACAGCTGAAGCTCAGGCAGGATTGCTGATAGCAATAGGTACCACGGCTCGCCCCACAGCGCTGAGACAGGGGGATGTGTGTGCTGAAAGAGAACAGGCTTTTTTCTGCTCATTGAGGGTTAACACTGCTGACAACAACGAAAAGGCAAATAGCATTTGGTGTGGTGGCTGTCAGCCACCGTGCAGATTTTGTCACAGATGCAAGTCAATGACAGTATTCTGCCACTGCTTCAGTTCAGGAGAGGAGACATTTAGGTCTCATATTTCAGTATGCATTTCATTGGAAAAGAGGACGAGCAGGACACACTAGGAAATGCTGACTCAAATACTAGGTATCAGTGTCTTGCAGTGCTCACATTTGCTCGAGTGGAGATTTTGGGGCCCCACGTAGGTTGCAGACCAGTGGACAGCACTATCAGTGGTCTAGAAATGCTAACAAAGCTGGGTCCCTTCCTCTCTCTCTTTTTTTTGGTTCTTTTTTTTAAACACATGCAAAACTTTCAGCCTCGAGCCTTTCAGTCAGTGAGCAGTGGAAGGAAGAGACAGACTTAGTTTCTAGGTAACAGTGCTATTGAAATCCACCCCAGCGCTGGGGTTGACCCATTTGGGAACTGGCCAGGGGAGCAGAAATGAACAGAGGCGAGAAGCTGCTGGGACATGGCGCTGTCACCCGCTGCTGTCACCCCCTGTGCTGCTCCTCTTCATGCCCTCTTTTGGGTCCAACGGGTCCAAACCCTGCTGCTGGTTCACCAACAGGCAAGGTCTGGCTTGGGAAGCCTGAGAAATGGGGTCATTCAGCAGGGGCCAAATGCTAAGCTTGGTATTAGTTACAGCTTTTCTGGCTATGCATTTCTCCCTGGGTTCTGCCTCGTGCTAAGTCTCCCCTGTTCTGCAGGAGGAAAGACACCTACCCCCTCAAAAAAAAGAAAGTGAATAAGTGAAGCCATAGTTCACTGCGCACAGCTTTTGCCACTCGCTATCTTAATGCAACTAACTTCAGTGTAAAAACTCTTTAAAGATGAAAAAAGACTTTCATCCAATCTCAAGGCAAAAGCATTGCAAAGTACCATGGATCCAAAATTGTTAAACTCTGCGGTGGCTCACAATCCTCCAGGAGCTGATCATCATCTGGTAATGGTTCTCCCTGTATTTATAGGGTCAGAAACTACACACTTCCCCAGCACACTTTCTACAAAAAAAGTCATGGCTGCAACTGCCACATATACAAGACGTGACTGTAAATAAGAGAAACCGAAGACTACGAAACTCTAAAGAGAGCATAAAGGTCACACTGGTAAGAGGTTCTCCCACACACACACACACACACACAGAGAACAAGATACTGAACTGTGGGAAAGCAGGAGATTTGGGGCTGCTTCTAACCGCTGAAGAAAAAAATGTCCACTTATTTTCTGGGGAGGCAAGATCAGACACGTTGATATGGTGGCTGCATTATCAGTCGCTGATCAGCAACATCCTCTAACACAAGGTGCACACAAATTAGGACAATGCTTTTGAATGTTTAGGATGTTGCTTTTGAACACAGCAGAAATTAGGGCAATGTTAAGACCATTTGTTCTAAGTGCTGAACTAATCAACTTCAGCCAGGGTGCTTATGTCTGAAAAATAGCTACTGAACCCCCTCAGTTCTGTATCTCAGAAAATAGAAAGTGATCAGGAGCATTAATACTTTTAAAGCTAGCAAGTAAGAGTGTCATTTATATCCTGATATTAGTGTAGAATATTGGCACTTTCTGATAAAATCACTGGCGTTGATACATATAATATCACACAGTTTCATAATTCTGAGCTCAGGTGTTTCTGCACATGAAAAGTTGACTGGGAACTGGTTTTCCTTCTGCGTTTTATTGACAACACAACTACTCAAAGGCAATTCTAAGTTGTATAATTAGCACAGTTTGTTGACGCTACCTATCTACAAAGCCCCTAATGAACAATTTGCTGGTGTGCTTAGACTTATATTTGATGGATTTTTTTAATGTAAAATGCTTTGAGAAAACCAAAAAAGAAGTCAGAGCCTAAGCTGATATCACTGTACATAACAGGGCTGGAGGAAATGGGGAAAAGACAAAACACAGCAGCTGTAAATCTGTTTCTGTGATCTTACAGTACAAAATTGTTTCACTTTAATTTAAAATAGCAATACATAAAATCATAGAATCATAGTCCAACTCCTGGCCCTGCACGGGGCAGCCCCAAGAATCACATCATGCACCACACAATGGAAATTGAAGGAGAGAATCATTATGAGGAAGATGAACTAGAATAACCCAGGGAGAAGGAAAAAAAAAATCTTTCATCTATAAAGTGGTTTTTAGAATGGGGCTCTATAAGTCAGACATCCTCGTGCTAAGTGTCATGCAACTGAATGCATTGACTTTTTGCTTTGCCTTTCATGATTTCTATCAACTATTTACTGAAACAGATGGAGAAGATTGCAAGCTGGTCTATAAAGACTCTCCACCCCAGGCCTCCCTCTTTCAGAGGTACACGCAGAGAGAATAGAAAAAGCTTCCCAGGCATCCAAGATGCATTAAGTGGGACATATCTTAATTCAAATCAACAACATTCTTGGTGAGGGCAGGAAGGCAACAGCAGAATTGGGAGGCTGTGATCCTTCGCAACCATGGGCTGATTTGAGGTTTTGGTATTTTCAGTACATGCAGAAGGAAACACAACTGTTCCCATTACAAAGCCCTCTCTGCCATTGCTTTTTCCACCCCACCATAACAAGGCCCCACCAGAGGCTGCATGGACACTTGCTAAGCACATCCTCTTTCTCTGTAGCTGCTCACTACTTGCTTTAGAAGTAACCAAATCTCTTCCTGCTTGCTTTTCTGAGTAGGGAAAATAATCAAAAGGAAATATGGAAAGGGATTGTCACCTTTCTGTAGCTCCAGCCCCTGAAATCCAGAGGCCTCCACACACAGTGAGTTACAAAGGAGGATCAGACAGCTGGTATAAATCTGCTCAAGTGCACTGGAGGGGAGAGGTTTTAAGCCACTGTGCAGCAGCTGATGCTCTGGCAGGGCAGGGTGGGTGATGGCAGTAGAGGAGAGGAGGTGGCATTCATTTGTCTTCTGTGAGATTCGGGGTTTGGTTTCATGTGTGATGCCACTTTGGATCATTAATACGTTTGTCATAAGGCAAAACAGGAGAGGGAAGAGTAAAAGTAGGGTACAGATTAATTAATGGTTTCCCGAAGGCTCATTTTTGAGAGTCTCGAAATCAGCTTCACATCAGTTCCTGCAATTTTCAGAAAGTCTTAAGCAGATTTCAATGCAAAATTCCAGCAGCACTCACATGTGCTAATTTTTCCATAATTCAGATTAGGGAAGCAAACTAATTGGTAATAAATCCACATTAGATAAAATAATTTTTTGTGTTTGCCTTGAAATTTCCAGAAGTCTAGGAATTTTAGTTTTGTGGATTTAAAGCTGCTGATCCTTCTGAATCCATTCAGAAAATCTCTCAGCTGTCCCCATAACTTGTCTTACAAAGACAGGGGAAAAAAGGGCATTTTAGAACAGTCCATCGTCTTCATCAAGATCCAAATCTGCTGGTGTGGAAATAAAAAGAAAGAAACCTTAGCTCTGCTGTGGGGCTGATGAGCACTACCGAAATGGAAGAAGACGAGGGTTTAGGATTGCATACAGAATAAAGCAAGAATTCCCAATGTGTGCCTGCGTCTTCCTCGTGGCTCAAAAGCCATTGGATGGGGTGCACAGACATGCTTTTGAATTGCAAAATCCATGCAGTCATTTAGGCTGTTTTCCTGCTGTGAAAGGATGGGCAGGAGTGTCTAGACACCGAGAGGCCGAGCCTATTGATGCCGGCGGGCTCCATCCCCATGGAGCCGCCAGCTCTGTGGAGCTCTGCAGCTGCAGGCTCCGGCTCTCCAGCTGTGCTGCGCCGGAGCGCGCTGACAATGCTCCTGCCCAAAACAAAGCACAGCTTTCAGATCGCGGTGAGAACTCTCAGCTTCGGAGGGGAATCACCTCTTCAGGTCCCCAGCACAACGCAGCGGATCTTCTCCGAAAGCCTCTCGAGGAGCATATTCAGGAATGCGTGGAAAACAAATAAGTAACAATTAAGTAACCTTTAATCCCCCCCCACTTCGCACGGGTAGGGGCGTATAAGGCAGAGGAGATTCTGCTTCCCCAAAGCATCATTTCGCTGAGAAGAGCAGGGGCTGGGGCACCTCTCTTTCCTGTGTCCCAGTCTGAATTAATGCCGTGGGGGAGGACCAGGAGTAGGTGTGCTTGGCATCCTCTTGGCTGAGCCTTGCTGAGGGAGGCTGAAGAACCAGAAGGGGCTGACAAGGAGCAGCAAAAGTGGAATACACAGTAGCGGCACTTTTGATAACTGAGCAGGTGCCAGCCTCCTGTGATTTTTCATGTCATTGAAAGAAACAGATGAAATTAAGAATCAAAGGAGGAAGGCTTAGCTTAGCCAAGCTATACAGAACAACTGTTTAATTTGGCTTCCTCAGGTGATTCTGATCAGGTAATGTTTCTTTGGTTAACTCAAATGGAAGCGCAATGCCAAAGAAAATTTGCATTTGATTTACAGCTGAGAGAGAAGTGAAACCACTCAAGAAGAAAGTCAGTGAAGAAAAAATATAGGGAAAGCAGTTAAGACTCCTGCACTTGAGAAAATACTTGAAGATCACAGAATACTTATTAGCAGAATTCAGTTAGCGTTTCACGAATTTCAGGCCCCGAGAGCAAGCATTTGCTATTTTTCAAGGGGGTTTATACTTGTGACTTGGAAAGTCCTCCAATACAGACCTCCAGCTCCAGCTGTTAGTTTATTGACTTCAAGTGAGCGTAGAGACAAAGGTTTGAATGAAGTGTGGCTGGTTTCTGTTAAAGGCTGCCATTATGAGCTATGCAGTGTTTATTCAGTTCTACCATAACCATTGCTGAATCTCTCCCTACAGAAACAGGAGAAAATCTTTTCCACTGTGAATATATATTAATCAAGAAGCCCAAGCTCTGCTCACCGTTGATGAATGCCTGCTCCCAGCTGCATTCTTGCACTGTGACCTGCATAAACCCCATTGACACATCAGCTGGGAAATGCCTGTCCTCATTGTAACCCTGCCTGTGTAGGCATGGTGCACCAGTTTAGCATAAAGGTGCTGGACTGCAGGTGATATCCTTCAGCATCTGCTGGCCAAATGTCCCACACTTTCAATGAGGAAACGTGACTCGGACTTGGAGAATCAATGTTCTAAATATTTCTTCCTGTAATCTTCGCTGATGGAGTGCAGGAGCCTCTGCAACGCTCAGCTGCCACCAAATGAAGTTGGTGCTGCTGCCTACAGCAGGAGTGGGGCTGCACCAGCTCTTGCTGGTACAGCAATAAGCTGTGATACATCAATATTACAAAGAAAACAAAGATTAGCTGTTTCAACTTATTCCTACTGCTTTACATATACAGTAAGATATTATTTGCTATGTAGAGGGTAATTCCCCTGAAGGACACCACGTTTAAGTGGCAAATTAATTTGCTGCTTACATTCACTGGCTCTTCCAGCTGGCTTAATTCTCATCAGCCACCATAATTTATTAACTGTGAGGTGAGAAAAGACATGAATCAGCTTAATGTGCTATAAGTAGGGCATTGTCATGGCAACAAGATGCGGACTGTTTTCTACTATTTATGTATGGTTTGTTTTGTGCTCAACCTTGAGACACCGCTTGGAACTACTAGAATTAGAAACATCTTTTTCTTTTCAACTTTTTTTTTCCCCTCTTTGGTGTATTTTTAATAAATTATTAAAATAAGCATGTGAAAGGCTCCGGAGCATCTCTCCAAGGAAAATAGCTATATGCTCTTCAATGAGTCTTCCTAGAAACAGAAGCCTTAACTCTGATCTCCCAACCATTTTCCCACATTGTCACACAACCAAGTCCACGGATCAGCTCCCAGTTCATACCAGTCTGAGATTAAAAACAGACCTTCCCTGTTCCATGCTCTGCATTTAATTATTACCTGGGGGGCAGAGGGAGAATTAATATTATTGAAAGAAAAGAAAGCTTTTGTATTTTCTTAAATGAAATCCACTGTTCTTAGGATGTGAAAAAAAAATTAGGATGTTGCATTTTTATGGACTCATGATGGGGAAATATAAAGTTAAAAATTAAAAAATTAATAAAAAAGGATTTTTATTGCCTTCCCAGCTAAGACTAAATCCCATGCACCTTTTGCATCAGCAATTAATGCTTTTAAATAAAGCCAGTTCTTCATTTATTCATTTTATTTACTGCCCTGCTATATAAAGGGAACGGTTGGAATGCTAACACAGCCCTTTGAAAAACAATTACCAATATTACTCTTTTGTTTTCTTTTGTTTTTCTCCACTAACACAGGAATCTGCTACCAAATAGTTGATGAAAATCAAAACATGTCTAAGATGTGTCAGGAAAAACACATGGAAAAATTAAATCCCTTTCACAAAAAATTTTGCAGGCTTCAAACACTGCTTTATTTCTGAGAAAGGACAACAAAAATTTGAAAAATTCAAAGAATTATTCCCCTTTTCTCCATCCAGTACTCATTAATATTTTTTTTACTATGTCTGGGTTTATATTACCCGAGGTATTTGTTTGCATAATATGTAGGGCAACGGGCAACCAGGCTGTATCACAACATACAAGAAAACAGTTACTATTTAGAAACTCAAGAAAAAATAGTAAACAATATAAATTTGAACTCAAAAAATTCTGTCAAGCTACGAATGCAAACGTTCAGTTGAGCGCTACTAAATTCCTGTGGTGGCAGTAGAAATAAAATATGGAAGGCAAAGTCCTACCCCAAGCCCTAGGGTTAAGGGAAGTGAACAGGACTGTCACTGTGGTGGCATATCCAGAGGCAAGGAGTACCTCCAGGCATCCACTGCCACTGGAAACCACATGGGCTCCCTCCACAGCTGAATGTGTTTTCCAGAGAGCCTCAGCCTCAGTGGTGGAACGAGCATTCCTGGGGAAAAACAGAACACCACCAGGCCATGCCTGCCCTTGTATAATGCATCTCTTGGTGCTACTGGTGGCAGATTTTGCTTCCCAGACGTTTATCCAGTGGGAAGTAGTTTGTAACCAGCACCCTTCACAAAAGCTCTGGAATTCCTGGAAACTTCTGTGGCTTTTCCCAGCTGCTGCTCCATGCAGCAGAGCCCCATGAGCCACCCTGTCCCTCACAAGTGGCACCTTCCAGCAATAATGGATGAGCTGTCAGACATCCAGCTGCTTGTAGGACATGGTCCAGTCCTTCCTGGATACTTCTTCACTGTTCCAGCTACGCTCTTCAAGGTTGCAGTTCCTCATGGACAGATTACATTTCAGCTGCTTTCTCCTCTCACAGAAGGTGAGTACAGTTAACTTTGAAAAGGAAGGTTGTTTTGAAAACTGCCTTGTGATCTGCTTTCCTTCCTCATTTGTAAGAAGGCAGTCTGAAATGTTTCTCCCCCTTTGACACTTTTGACTGCTCAGAGCCACCGGGCATGTCCCTCATGTTGGCGAGATCCTGACTGATCTGGGAATGCTCACCCCTTGCACCAAACACTCACACAGGGATTGCTTTTTTGATGTTAGAGAAGTGTTAACAGCATCCCAATAAAAATTTCCCCCCAGTCTTACAGTGTGTGGGCGTTGTGTCCCAGTTTACTACAAGTCCTGGGCTACTCCTTTGTGTCCATCTTGACTGCAGGCAAGAGCACTGAATGAGACCTTAATAAAGTAAAACAAACTAAATCCCTGCCTTTAAGTAACTACCTGATGTTTTCTCCACTCTGAAAATGAAGGATATACAGCCTCACTCTACCCAAAGCTAGCCCTTCTCTGTTAAAAATGAATATACATTTTGATACCAAATATTTTTTTACAGTTTTCAGCCTACGCCTGTAAGAAGTAATAACTAACAATGTATTACTTATATGTTATTTGACCCTAAATTGATATTTTCACCTGCCTGAGATTCTTGTTACTGAAAGGTACTGAGGCAAGAATCCATCAGGGAAACCAGGCTCTGAAAAATGCTTCATTATTTGCCTTAGCTCTGTGTTTGCTAAAACTGAATTTCCACCTTAATGAGAAGCCTCACTGGTACCACATATCTCTGCCCAGTCCTGACAAGATGTCAAAAGGAGATAAAAAACGCAGGAAGAAGCTTATGGTTCCCAAGATGAGAGGAGGGAGAAGGAAAAGGAGAAGGAGGTACCTGGGCTCAGTTTGACCCTGTTATTGGTGATCTGGGAAACATGAGTTTGGGCAGCCATTTGCAGAAAAAGCTAAAGGAACCACATATTCCAATCCCACAGGAAGCAAATAGGGGCCACCTTCTGATTGTGCTGTACCAGTCCATGCCTCAGAGGAAGGGATTCACCAACAGGCCTGGAGGCAGAAGTCCTTTATCCAGCCCAAGGGTATTTTGAACTCCTCACCTTGCTGCAACATCTAAATTCTAGACAGAAAATATTGCTTTTGGTGGTAGAAAAAGGTGGTTGTTTCAGGACATTACTTTTGAAATGAGGTGATTAACCCTGCTGTGTGGAATCAGGGGAGATCCTTCCCTGCTTCGGGAAGTTTGGGCTTCAAAATGGAGACTCTGAATACCATGGGGAGGAGACAGCTCTTTGTCAGCTGGAAGGAATGGCTCTGATTTTGCTTTCGGTTAATGACACTGGGTATAGGACCAGACAACTGAAAAAGAATTAAAATACAGAAGATGAAGAGTAGAGCTCACATGGCACTCATGCCATGCAATTTGAAAGAGTCGGTAAAAGCGAGCCCTATTTTTCATAACACACTGAAAAATTCTGCAAGAGTTGTAGTGTGTAGAGGACAACTGATGGGTACTGAATGACATAGTAAATAAGATTTTAAAAGATGTGAAAGGACTGCCACGACTGGCAGATGCAAGGAAAACCATATGGAACCCTTTGGAGCCCCAAGGATCACAGAAGTTGCCGTGTAAACCACAATGCTTTGCCACAAAAACACTATCTGCTGTGGTGAAGAAATGCTTTTCCTCGTAGTGTGACACAGAACAGTGAACTATATTTGTGAAGGAAATGTGATTTATCCCATTATCCTGCATCCCCGGATCTTGCAGCTGCCATGTTAGAAGCGTTGCTGTTCATAAGGTCAGCTCTTGGTCTAAAACCTGGGCTATGAGAAACATGATCAGTTTATTTCTATACAGGGAGCACATATCTCACACTTGGATTGGAATTTCCCAGTGTCCATTGAGACATCTCTTCACATCAAGACAAATTAACTGATTAAAATAAAGCAACAGGCATGGCTGATGGGAAAGATGAATATTTTCATTAAGTTCCTAAGATAATTAAGATTGATTTAGACAATTTTTAGGCTTTCCTAAAATATATGTAAGACTTTATGTGCTCTACGTATGTCTCACAATATGGCAAGACCTGAGGTTGCTGCAATGCTGGCACCACTCTGATTTTCAATTTGTGCCCATTTCCTTGGGGATCGATAAAGATCTGGAGAAGACCAGGCTCAGTAGAGCTGCTTTCTTAGCTTACCTCGTAATGCTCTCCCAGATAACCATCAGGGAGGGAAGTGCAGAAAAGGCTTTTTCCCACCCTATACAATGTTCTGAGCCTTGAAAAACACCTCTGTTCTCCAGAACACCCAGCGCCAGCCCGGGCCCGAGAGAGGGAGAAAAGCCAGGGCTGGAGGAGAAGGGGCTGTGGGTCTTTGGAGAGTGTCCAGCTGCTGGTGAGACCTGTCCTGCCGAGCTCCAAGCCTGACTAGAGTGACCTCCTGGACCTCTGTCCCCCCTGGCCTTGCTCAGAGCATCACCAGGAGTCTCCACACAGCGGAAAACCGCAGGAGAGCCCTGGTTCCCTGCTTTGGAGGGAGAGACACCTGGCAAAGCATCTCGTGGCTCTTTACTGTGCACAGGCTCCCAGGGAAAGCTTTCAGCTGGGTGCCGAGAAGGAGTGGGGCAGTCGGAATGCTGGCGGCCCCCTGGGTGTGTGCAGGGCTGGGACACGGCTCCCATCCCCATCCCCGGCCGCACACGGCCCCAGGCACAAGCCCCGGCAGCTCCAGGATTTGAAAATTAAAGTTTGCCATCTAGCGGCAGCCTTGGGCTTTTGGGAGCAGCCGCGCACCCCCCTCCAGGTTTTGGGGTGATCTTTTCATGATTTCTGACACAGATATGATTTCTAGCGCTGTCGGAGCCTGCCCGCCATCCCAGTCTGCCTGCAGAAGTGATGGAAGGAGCTCTGAGCCTTGCCACTGCTGGCTGTGACAGTGTCACAGCCCTGGGGCAGCTCCCTCGGTCGTCACAAGGTGCAGTGGGGATGGTTCCGGGTAGCATTAAATCCTGAGTAGTTTAAAAACTCCCACAACCAAACCCCTTCAAAAATTTTGCTGGGATTAAAAAACGATGCAATGAAATGCAATCAATTCCCTCCATGCTCTTCTCTTGCCCTGGTAATTCTCAGGCGACTGTCTCCTTTGTTTAAGTGTTTTGTTTCCTCTTTGAATGGAGCTGCACCTGGAAGTGACACCCCTGTCCTGGTTTGGGTGATGCTCCCGTGTGTCAGAACAGAGCTGCCAGGAGCCAGCACCTCTGCAAGAGCAGCACATGTTGCTTGTGTGGGATCCACAAAGGATGTGCCTACAGGATTCATATGGAGACCACCCCTGGCACCACCAGTTATTTACTTTCATAACAAGAAACAACGTGAGGCAGCAGGAGTATGGGTAGTGTTTTCCAAAGGGAAGAAGAGGTCAAGGATCCTTCACAGAGGAAGGCAGCAAAGAATGGCTGTGGCTGAGGAACGGGCCTGGAGAGGGAGCAGAGGGAAGGTCTGGGAGGTGATGGGCAGCATGGTCTACTTGGGTGACCAGATTGTAATTAAGGAGCTGCAGGATGCCTGCACAATCCCTCCTCTTCCACATACAACACTTCTATTAACAGAACTCCAGGTGGGATTAGCAATTTTTGAATCATAATCACATTGTTGAGTCATATTTAATTTATGAACCACTATACACACAGTATCATTTTCTCATATTGATGCTGAGCTGATTATTTCCCAATTCATATTTATGCATTTGATATCTCCCTCTGCACTGTAGCACTTCATACTTGTCATTAGTGAACTTCATCTTGTTGATCTGAGACCATCTCTTCAATTGAGCATTTCACATTCTGATCCTGCCTGCCACACTGAGCAAATTTTATAAGTGTACTCTATATTTATCCTGAAAATCACTAATAAAAATATTGACTAAAATCAGTTCTGAAGATCTCTGCACATCTGCTTGGAATGCTCTCTTGAAATTTCCTTCCAGTTTGACATTGAGTCATTGGCAATAATACTTCGAGAGTTTTTTCATCTATTTGTATACACACTGATAATCATAATTTTGCATAAACTGCATTTTGCTAGCTCATATGTATGAATTCAGGTTATTAGTGCCAAAAGTCTAATTAAATATATTGTCTACTGTTTCTCCCCATCATAAGTACTTAGAATACAGATATTCAGGTCCTGCTACAAAAGTGTGCAGCTATGTCAAAAAAAAGTAATTTTTACCCCTTCCTTCAAGTTTATTAATTTCATTAAATGAGAATTAAGACTCCTTCTTTAATGAAGGAACTTATGAGGCATAAGCGATTCAAATTATGTTGAGAGTCCAGAGGAAAAAAACCAAAGCTCTGTACCTTCACATTTCACTTTGTGTGCAGTGTCAGCACAATAAAAATATTTGCTGATGATGTAGATGCTCCTTAATACAGCACACAGGACTGAAATGATGCAAGTGCCTATTAATCCTAAGATAGAATTCCTGGTAAAAGGTGGAAAAAAGGAAAAGTGCTTAATAACCATAACTGTGTCAGTTTTACTGCTAGCACATAATTAGATCAGAAGAAGATTATTTCAAAATGTCCAGAGCATAACTGCTTCTTGCTATTTAGATGATCAGTTTCTGAATAAAAAGCTGCAGTTCATCTTATATTTTTAAGGGTAAGAATCTTTTCGGGGCCTACATCCCCAGAGTGGTTTCAGGAGGCTGCTTCTTCCCAGCCTCTGCATTTTGTAGTTTGCACAGGAAAAGTATCTAAAACAAACAAAAATTACCATGTTTATAAGGGGGTTTGTGTTTTTTTCCTCACGTGGAATCTCTCACATGTAATGTCTCTGCTTCTGGCAGAGGCTGGAGGATTTTAGGGCTGCCACCGATCTGGAACGTAGCATCTGCATGCCAGCCCTCTCGGACAGGTGCTTGGGAGCAGGCCAGGAAAAAGTTGTCCACAGCCCCACAATGGAAACAAAGAAATTACTCAACAGCCTCTTCCCATAAAAACATGTGTTAGGGGAATGCAATCACGGATCCAATCTGGTAAACAGCTTGAGGGACAGGGCCAGCAAAGCCCGACCTGTGCTGCGAGCCGTGAGGTGGCAGGAGGGATTTGGGCCTGGCCCTGACTCTGAACAACCCTGCTCCTTTTGGGGAGGCAGATGGTCACACTGCCTTCCTTTTCTTTCTAAGCTTCCTGCCACTTTTTCCTGCCGAAGCTGTCCCACTGAGAGCAGCAGTAAATGTCATTTTGTAGGTGTCTGCAAGAGAATAAAAGTGGCCCCAGTGCAACACCCCATGAAAGGCGTAACTGCAGACAGAGATGAATCATGCCACCACCGAGTCAGCTCTCACACAGAGCCCGTGTAGGTGTTATTATGACTGCAACAGGCTTCAAAAGAATCAATTGCACAAAAGCCAGGCTGGCAGTGGTTCCTGTTAGCAGTAGTTTGGGGAACACTGCTCAGATCACCTTCTCACATTACACTCACTGTTCCTTGAAGGAGGTTTGGCTGTAAACTGCTCCCGACTCCATGCTAATTCCAAAGGATAACATGAGCATCAGTTAGGCACTACCATGACTCAGAAAATGAAATATTGCCCTTGGTGGGAAGTCAAGACCGCGTGTTTTCCCCTGCCTCCACCAGCACACGTTGTCCTACCCACTAGGTGTCCCTGCCAGCCAGGGAAACTGAGCGCTGCAGCCAGGGCTGCATTTGCTTCGTTCCACTTGGCTTCAGCTGAAAACATCAAACACAAACAACAATCCAGGAAACATGTCTGAAATAACTTCTTCTCTTTTTTCTTTTTCTTTTTTTTTTTTTAAAAAAAAAACCTCCCTTTTTGAAGCCGCTTCAAATTCATGCACAACACACAGGATGGAAAAGGCAGCTCTCTGTTTTGCCCTGCAGTGTAATGGAAAGTTTTTGGCCCGAAGGAGAATGGCTTCCCCTCCTGGATAGCAAGCAGGTGATGGACTACTTTATCCCAAGCACCACCAGCTTAATCCCTCCAGCCTCACCTCTGAATTCTGTAGGAGCCAGACAAATTGTACTGTAATCCCTCACCTCTATTTGTCCATATTTAGAATAGATCCTGTTCCATTTTGTCTCCTCCACCATGGAGCTGAGACATTAAATGAAGGGTGATGATGTTGCTTTTGCTTCCCAATTAAAAAAAGAAAAAAAAATTTTAAATCCAATTACTATCAATCTGTGGATGTTCAAGTCTCACAAAAAAATTCCTATCTCACAAAAAAAATCCTAATTTGTGGGTAAATAGGGCTAGGTGGATGCAGGTGTTTATAACCTCAGCATGGATTAGGTATAACACACATGTTCAGTGGCTGCCTCTGCAAAGAAGAGACCATTTTTCCCCAGCTAAAATTTGCTCCAGTAATCCCTGGAGAGTTTCCAGAGGTCAGCAGAGAATCATGGAAGAAAGTGAAGACATTAAAGGAAGCACATATTTGCAGATGTGGCAGCTTTTGCCAGCCCAGGAAGAGGGAGAGGAAGCAGGAGGCAAAACCTTGAAGACGTGCAGGGAATTTTTTGTTTTGAAAAAGCTTTTGTCTCTTTGTGGTACTGAACTGGAGGAGAGAGGGGGAAAAAATCCTATTTTCTGTAGAAGCCAGAGAAACTCATTCCACATTTTTGTAGTTCTCTTTCCTGATCTGTCACGGAAGGGCAGCAGCATTTCCGTGTCTCGCGTTGATGCTGCTTTATGAGCAGCCTGAAATCCTTGGAAAAGGAGAAGGAAAAATGCAGCAGAACCGGGTTTTCTGAACCATCACCCAGGATGATTTCTGTACCGTCTGAAGCCTCGTCCGGAGGCTCTGTGTTTGGGAGCCATCCGTGGGGATCGGGGCCTATTGTGCCGTGTGCTGTACAAACACCCACGGAGAGCCATCCCTGTCACAAAGGACCTGCTCTCCAAACAGAGACGGCAGAGGAAGAATAGCAGGAGGATTAGAAATCAGTTGACGAGCCCAGAGTTGCGAGGTTTGGTGTTCTGATTTCCAGCCCAGCAATGTGCTCTTTCTCACGGCCAGCCACCTTTTGCCGCTCTGGTGCTTGCAGGGTGTTAATGGCACTAAAAGTAATTGCGTGTGGCTCGGTATTTTTAACTCCTGGGAGCTTTACATACAGGCACACACCCGCTGAACTTGGTTGCCCCCAGGGACAGTGTCCCCTCCTGGCCCTAAGACTGGCCTGGAGGTTGCTCAGATAGTGACTCTAAGGTGACCTTCACAGCACAAATGCCATACAAGCAAAGGGACAGGAGGAGGGCACAGCTCTGGCGAAATCCGGCTGTTGAAACACCTTCACATCTTGCAACACAAAGCCAAAAAACTCTTTGTCTTAAGGACTGAAGACCAACCATAGGAAGAACTGTGTTTGTCTCATGTTAATCACCTAGGCAACTGGGAAAGCAGAAGTGAGCCTCACTTTCTAGTGGGCTTTAGAATCTGCCAGTTCATTCAAACGCCCTTTTTCCGGTATGTGTGGTTCTGCTGCAAATTTGCATTTTTCAGATGAAAAATCGTACCTGTAAACAACCACTTTGCATTTGTAGCTTTTCCTTTCCCACAGCTGTTGTGTGCCTGCAAGCCCAGGTAGTCATTTAATGACCCAGGATCTGCATTTGAAGTACAGCCTTTTCCCTCATTTTAATTTTTCCTCCCTGGGATCCTGCCACTGGGGCAGCAAGGGTTTGTTAGAGACCAAGGAATGGGCTGGGAACTGCCCTCTCCTTTCCCAATCAGTAGGGAATGGCTAGAGGCCTCTCATGCATAACTGAAAGGGGTTGTGAAGGATAGGAGCACATATCCCAAAAATGAAGTAATGCCATGCAGGTGCAGACCTGAAGCTTCTGTCACACCACTGCAACGCAGCTATCAGTAAGTGAATAATCCAGCCTGCCACAGGGTCTTGCAGGATTCAAGTCCCAACTCATACCTTTATCGTGGGCTGGGTCAGGAAAAAGGCAGGAAGGCTGTCTCTTAGCAAGGAGCAGCAGCAAGGTTGTCTTTTTCCCGGTGGCTCATTCAAATCTGGAGTTGTTTTTGTGAATAAATGCTAGCGTTAGCATCTGCTACTTTATAGAAACATGTACAAAAGCATAGGTTGAAAATTCTGTTGAAGTTGAGCTTCTGTCAGAAAATGAGACCTTGAAAGCAAAAAAAAAAAAAAAAACCCAAAAAACCAATAAGACAAAAACCCACAGATGGCTCCTACAATGCTAAAAAATAAAAAGGTTAATTTTAATTTGATTGTTCCTATTCTTGTCCAGATTGCTTTGCTTCTGATAGATTCTGATAGTTTTTCATAGACTTATTTCCTAAATGGAAAAAACCATCCTTTCTGGATGGTACTGTCCTAGAAGAAAAACATGCTTTTGGTAATGTCTTTATTTACATTGTTTCAAAACCTATTTTCCTTGAAAGGAAATGTTTATGAGGTTTGGCTTTTCTCCCTACATTTCCTAGGCAGAGTTTCTGGTGCTTTGCTCTGCCTGCCTAAGCCCAACATTAACTCCAAATCTTTAGCATTATTTTATTCCGCAGAACAAATTTTCTGAGTTTTACTAGCACATCTACAGCTCCACAGAGGGGGTGTGAAGCCCTGATATTTCATTTGGGCAACATTTAGAAAACTTCTGAATGACTTTGCAAAGTTATAAATAATTATACAAAAGGTGCAAGGACTTGCAGAGACAAGCCAAGCCTATGAGGCCCAGAAACTGAGGGAATTAGAAATTTTTCCATCTGCTTGGATGAGTTTTGGTTTAAACACCAGAAAGTCAGATTCATCTGAACAGACTGGATGAATGGAAAAGTTACAGAGCTGTGGACAACACAATACATTTCACTCCACAGAGGCTGCTGAATAAGACAGAGAGAAGAAAAAGCATATGATCAGATTCTCTACCAATCTTTTTAGCAAAAGAGCACAAAACAAGCAAGAACAAGAAGGAAATGAGCAACCCTTTAGAAGGGATAAATTCATGGTGAGGATGAAGGAGAAGCTGTGCCTGTGCTCACAGCACCTGAAGTAGAAGAGAGCAGGGAGCACAACCTGCAGAGCGCGGAGTACACAGACAACACAGGAACTTTCCCACATCCAGCATGCAGGCTGAAAGGTTTGGGTTTATTTTGTTTTTTCCCAAGGTCATGCAGCTGTAAAGGGGAAAGAACAGAAGGCCTGGAAAATTCAGGAAGTGAAAGGACAAGTTTCGATGTTTCTTAAGTTTAGACTTAAGAGAAGGTAGAGATATACTGCTTAACTACTAAGATGCAATTAAAAATGAAACATTAAAGGCTAATTCTTGGTTATTTTCAACAACTGGAATTAGTGAATGAAATTCCTGATCACATTACTTCTGTCTTCAATTTATAATAAGGATCATGACACTCACAGGTTAAAGCTACGTGACTGTCAGCACATGATGGCCCTAGGAAGAAATGTAATCCAATCACTTGTGTGTGGAATGATTTTTTAACATTTTAAACCAGGTAAATAAGAATGCCATTTATTCATTAAAATGGATGAGCTCTCAGGAGCCTGATATGAGCCTCAGGACTACCAATATGAAGGGAAGTTGTGTGTGCAGAGCAACTATCATCTTCAAACAGACTTGTTGAACCTGGGCCCAGAAATTATGAATAATTGGGCAGTCTTATGTGCAAAGAAAGACTGGCATTTGAAGACAGAAAGTGTTAAAGTGGTGAAATAAAGGAAAGGGACATTGGAATAAAAGGGAGGAATTTGGCAAGGAGAGATCCTGTGGCACTGGGATCTAGCTGCACCAGGGTGGAGGGAGGAGGGGATGTCTCTCAGGCTTTATAGGAAGAAAAGAAGTTGAACCTGCGGGTTACAAATGGATGTAATATGAGACAGAAGCCATATGTTGTCGTTTCCACTCCCACTGCAGAAGACATCCTCCCTAAAGTCTTGATCAAGGAATGGGCTGTAAATCACAGGAGAGGCAGGATGCGAAGATCAGTAATTTCCATTAACTGACACCGGGCTAACACTGTAATTGGTAAAAAAGTGGTTTGGGGCAGTCTATTAACTTCTGCTTTGCTGCTCATCATTCCCACAAGTTCATAACAGAGTACAAGGCAGTCAGATACCCAGCTGTCTATTAATAATTGATTTGATGTAGGACATGAAGTGTGAGTAATATGTTTCCTTGTTCCTCCGTTTAATATAATCCATGAATCATGGTGACCATTAAAGAGGCTGATTGACCACACAATGCTAACTTTTTCGCTAATTCCAACTACTAACTTGCATTTAAGAAAGTTAAATGTCTGCTAAGTACTTTGTGGTTATAACAGGGATGCTATGGAAGAGGGAGACAATTAGTTAGTTCATTAGATAGTGTTCATTTTTGGATAAGAGCTTGTAACTCTGCCTTGTGCTGCTTCCAGTAGTGACAAGTCTGCCCAGCATTAGATACTTAAAATAATTGTTGCCCAACATAGACCTCTCTCTTTTTGGCCCAGTGTCTTGTCTCTCTCACACCCAAGAGAAGGTTTAACTTGCAAGCAGAAGCTGCTTTTATTCTCACCATATCCTTACAGGTATCACTACCATGGTATCTATTTACCCCACAGTCACAAAAGATCTCCTATTTTCAGTACCTTTCCAAGGTGAGGAACTGCTACTCTTCCTCTTTTACTCACAGGGAAACAAGGAGCCGAGAGTGTGTCAAGAACCCAGCTTTGCTAATTGTGCTATTTCAGGCACTTCTGCTTGTGAACATATGTGTGTTTTTCACCAATGCCAAGATTTTCACTCACTGAGTGTCACTTCCTTTGTTAGCTCCAAATGTGCAGAGGCTGAAAGGGCATCTTTACTAGTGAAAAATCTCTCAAGAACTCTTATAAATCATTCAGGCTTCTGGTTGAAAATGTTTCCTTTCACACACTTCTTAGTGCCAAATACAGGCCCATCTGGAATCATTATTAATTCTGTTGAACTGTTTAATTCCAAATGGTTCTCTTTTTTTTTTAAAGAAAGACTTGATTCAGTATTTTATAACCATAATTGGAATAGCACATTAAGACTCAACAGCTCATTTTTTTATTCCAGGAAATGGCAAGCAACACATCTTGTACTCAATCAGTCACATTAATAGAGCAGTGCTAAAAAGTCTTGTAACATGTAGCTACCCACTAGTTTAATTCCTCTTACATATTTGTTTCCCATACAAACAGAGATTAAAATGATCTTTGTGGGCTTAAGAAAGCTTCTTAAACAATTTGGAGGACTTCTATGTGTATGCTTCACTGAGCACATCAACCAGAGAATTAGAAGAATAGGTGCCACTGAAATGGCTGAGCAAAGTGCAAAGCATGCTCCTCCAGATACAAACTCACATCAAGATGGTTGTTTCTTGTTCATCATCAGGACTGAAAAATTAAATTCAGTTTGCAAGTAAAGTCCCATTCACATTTCAAAAAGAAAAGCAGCAAAGAAACACCCTCCAGTGTTTTTGTGCAAACCTGCTTAATAATTTTTGCATTAAATGTTGCCTCTAGGACTTGAATGCACATGTGTAAGGGAAGGGAACTGTGAAATCTTGGTGTCACTTATATCAACAGCACAGCTCCCAATGACTAACACTCGGGACAGCTGGGAGGTTCTCTGCATAGTTCTCCACACGCAACTGATGTGGGAGACACTCAGGCTGCACATTTGGCTCCTTGACACTTGCTCTGCAGAGCAGTCACAGATCTCCAGACCTACATGGGGCTGCTCAGCGCAGGCAGGCAGGCTGGAAACACAGAGCCAGGGACTGTGGCTGCCCACCGAAGGGCAGAGCTTGCATCCCCCACGACCTGGGGATGAAAGCTCCGAAAGGTTTTCATCCCTAGCAGCTGGTGATTAATGTTCGGCTACAGAGAACCGTAGGTATGGAACCAGTCATGGCTTAGAGTGATACAATTATAAATTCATAGCCAGACTGTCATGATACAAATTAGTCTCAACACTCATTTTCTTTGGCAAAACTCCCATTCTTTGGATGCCTTTCTGGTGAAATTTACTGTGACATGAAAGATATCCAAAATACAGATAAAAGGAGTAGTTTTCCAAGTGCAAAATCCACTAGAAGTGTTCACCATAAACTCTCCATAAAATAAGCTGGAAAGGACCTTTCATGTCTGGTCCATACTCCTGCTCAAAACAGGGTCAGCTTTGAAGTGAGATGGGGGTACTCAGGGCCTTATCCAGATAGGTTTTGAGTATATCCAAGAATGGAGAGCTTACAGCCTCTCTGAGCACTTGTTCTAGTGCTTGATCATCTTCTCCGTGAAGCTTTTCTCCGCTGGCATTTACTGCCCCTTGCCTTTTGCTGTGCATCCCGAAGAAGAGTCTGGCTCCATCTTGTCTGTAACCATTTATTAGGTAGTTACAGAAAGCAGTAAGATACGTCCTGAGCCATCTCTTCCCCAGATGAACAACCAGCTTTCTCAACCTGTCCTTGTACTCCACATGCTCCAGCACCCTGAGCATCCTGCTGTTTTTTGCTGAACTTGACCCAGTATAGAATCATACCGTGGCTTGAGCTGGAAGGGACCTTAAAAACCACATCATTCCAGTCCCCCACCATGGGCAGGCACATCTTCCATTAAACCAAGTTGCTCAAAGCATCATCCAACCTGGCCTTGAACACTTCCAGGGATGAGTCATCCACAATGGCTCTGGGCAACCTGTTCCAGTGTCTCACCACCATCAGCTTGTTGTCTACCAGGACCCCTGGGTCTCGCCTTGAAAACTGCTTTCTAGCAAGCCCAGCCTGTGCTGTTCCAGGACATTGTTCCTTGCTGGGTGCAGGACTTTGCATTTGCCTTTGTTGAACTTCATAAAGTTTCTGTCAGTCGATTTCTCCAGCCAGTTGTCATCCCTCTCCAATGCCCTGCCCTTCAGTGCATTGACTCTTCCACCAGTTTTGGGTCATCAGTGAACTTGGAGAGGTTCCATCCCACTCCATTGTCCAGCTTTAATGAAGACATTAAATAACATCAGACCCTGTAGTGACCCCTGAGGAGCACCACCAGTAACCAGTCACTATTTCAACTCTGACCTGCTGCATGGAATACTTGGAGCCCTGTAGTCCAGCCAGTTTTCCACTCATCTTATCCTCCTGCTCAGTCCTCTTGTCTCCAGCACCCAGGATGCTACAGGAGGCTGTCAAAAGCCTTGTTGAATTTCAGGTAAACAACACCCACTGCTCCCCAGGGCCTGCTGAGATGGCCATGGCCCTCTGGCATTGCCCCTTTCAGGACGCATTGGCGTCACTGCCCACGGTGTTGTCACAGAGATCAGGTGAAAGGATTCTAATGTAACTGGTCTCCTGGTGCAGCTGATACAGCCATGAGGACTTGATTGAATGCCAATGCCAAGAGACAGCAGCAAAGTAAATTTTGTTTGGAAATATTGCTGCAAAACCATCATATCCATAGAGAAGGGTTTGATGTATTAGTAATCAACTTCCCTGAAATATTCCTGTAATTGTTATGGTTCCTTAGGCGTAAGGAAATAATTTTCTGGATTTGGATCACTGTGTTAGTTAGTCTGACAAGCCCAAAATAAAGTAAATTTTCACACATCAATCATTAGCATATTTGCCTAAGAAACAGTGTGCAGAATTCATGCAAAATCAACAGCTTATTCAAGTAAATACATATTCATAATTATTCTATGTGAAATATTGCTTTCTGAGTTTATTCAGTGAATGCTAACTACATTCCTAACAAATATACTAAAATAACAGTTCCCCTGTTACTATGGAGAGGGAGAGGAGAAGGTATTGTGCTGGAGGACTAATTGTAAAATCTTTGGAGTAAGAACAAGATAGTGTGATTCCCTCAGATGCAGTAATAATAATTCAGCAGCCCAAGGTTTTACATTCAAGGTTTTGGAGAGAGAAATGAGAAGTTGCCGATGAGTTGATCTAGAGATATACTGAAGGGGTGTTTCATGGGAAGGACATTTCCCGTCATTCCGAGATACAAGAAGGGAAGGTGTAATTCTCAGCTGCAGCGAAACAAACACAAGAGCAGGTTTGGCATTAGCAGCTAAGCTGCATCTGAAATTGACTCGAGCTCGCTGGACACAGCCATCCCTATCAGAGCCCATCCCTCTCACATCTCCTGCAGCCCAGCTGGCAAAGCCAAGCGAGGATACGTATCCTTGAAGGAATCAGTATGCATATGTGTGCACATACCCACCTGCAGCCACGCGGCCACTTGATACCTCATCTCCATAATGGGATTTGCCAGGAGCGAGCAGAACGCGATGGCTCCGCTCCGCCCCTCTGATGCATCGGAAAGAGCCAGCACTACATGTTTTATTGCCATGGGTGTGGAAAAACCAGGCTGCAAGTCACATTGATCAGAGAGCCAATAAGGCGAAGAAGGCACCCTGCAATATGGAGCCTGCAGAAGCACTGCCAGGGAGGGATCACAGCGTTGCCAAGTGTCACCGCAGTGAGGCACAGAGAGGCTCAGTGCTGCAGCAAAGAAAGGACGGGGCATGCTGCATTTTATAGGGCAGCTACAGACAGTAATTTACACCTTTTGGCCTAAGACTGCCAAGCACTCTGCACAAATTCCTGACGTTCAGGTTCCCAGCACCAGTATGAGGTAGTTTTCCATATGGCAGAGGGGCTTTTTCATCCCTAACAGTGCGCTGCACTCATTATTATGCGGGAGATTTTTTTGTTTCTGTACACCAGGCCTGGGATCTTACAAGGAAGTGATTATACTTGCCTAAATAGAGATTCTGGTGACAAGATAATTTACAACGCTCTGTTGCATAATCATTGAGCCAAGGTCAGGGAAACCATTGATGTAGCACAGTCAGGGCAGTTATAAATAAACCCCACATCACGAAAGGGGCTACTGTCAGTGAGAACAGACAGGCAAGAAAGGACAGAAAGGAAAGAACCTCCAGCACTCTCACCATGGTAAATTCTTATTCCCCTCCCTTATCTCCACAGATCCCATGGTTGGCTAATTAAAGAAGGAGGTGTAACTATCAATCTAATCTCACTTGTTCTCAAATTTACCATAATTTCTACACTTGAGAGGCTGGTGAAATGAAACAGCACTACTAGAATTTCCCATTCATCAGCAGGAAGCAGAACAACTCTGGGAATTGGGCTAAAAATAATTAAGAAGCAGGATCAGGTGCTGTGCACATGCATCTGTCTGTACATGGGCATGCAGGCACACAAGCATTTACTGGAGGTAGCAGCAGTAGCACAGGGGGAGATGAGCACCACCAGTAATTTTATCTTAACATATGAATGCTTGCAGATGTACTCACAGCATACTTATTAGAGAGGCAAAAAACGCCCAAGAAAACTGCCATCAAATTATGCTACAAACAAAATCAGCTTTTTGGGCAGATAAAACCACCAGAACACCATCAGCATTACTGCAGCATAACACTCGGGAGCTGCTGGGGTGGCCACAGCACACAGGGTGGTCAGCACATGGCCCATACCCCAGCACACTGTGGGCACAGAGCAGGGACACCCCCTTTGAGCAGGAAGGTCGACATTTTCTGGAAGCATCTGTGTTATTTCACATGCTTTGCTTTGTTTTGCACTTGTGCAGCAACACTGGAGCTTCTCAGAAAGTGTTGGAGTAGCTTTTGCCCCTTCTCCATACAGGCAGGCTGGTAGTGAGGTGCTGCCGGGGGCCTTGCCCTGCTCAGCACAGTGAGGGTGCAGCTGGTCCAGGACTTCCTCCAAAAGACAGACTGATCAGACACACAGATATCCTGGATCATCAGAGCTGTTCTTCAAAATCCACTTGGATTTCAAAGGGATGGCTGAGAAGGAAGATGTGTCTGAGGGGCAGGACTAGGATGGAGGATTTAACTACGTAAGCAGCTCTTACCTGAGGAATCAGATATCCAGCAGAAAGATTTTTGAGAAAGACTCCCCAAATTCACTACTAGTCAGCCTAAACATAGTTACTTGCCATGCTCCAGGAAAAGCCTTTATCTAGTTTGCAGCTCCTCTAAGAAGGGTGTAAGGAGATGGTAATGGGCCAAATCCTCAAGTCAGTGTAAATCAGTGCTATTTGTTTGCCTCTGCTGGAACCTCCACTCTCAGTTAAGAGCTAACACACAGAAACTTAATATGCATTTATGTTAATATTTGCACTTTTCAGGGCTTGGTAGATTGCATGGCTGGCACATGTCTGACTGAATGTCACTTCCAAAAGCTAGGGGACCTACTGGAAACTGCCATTAAGAGTGACTAGCTGACAGCGTGCGGAACCTCTGCGGAAAAGCCTTCCCACCGCAAGCCCCTCCTTGTGATTAATCTTTCAACTAGACAATACACATTACTATTTTAAAAAGCTGAATTTTTAAGAACAGAATGCATTAATGAGCACAGGGAAATGTGAACAAATTAGTACCTACAAGCGCTGCAAGACACAGGGAAAGGATACAAGGACAGAGTGGCCAGGTCCCTTCAGAAACCACAGCTGTGGCCCCTGTCTGCAACATTGCCTCCTGGCAGCAGTACTGCATCCAGCCCCAGAATCCAGACTCCATGCCAGTCACTCCAGAGCGTTATTAAGATGCATGGCATCTTGATAAAATTCAAATCAAAGTTTCTTTCCTGCACATTGGAGTGGGATAGGTAGCAAAGGTTGACGTAAAAACTGAGCAAGCAGCAGTGATGGGGGTTTGTATCACACCAGCTTAGAAAATAGTCTGGAATAAAAAATGTTTGCATTATTGCCTTTCACACTGTATCTGATCTTGCGCTGCCAGACAACTTAAACTATGAGTATCTGGCAGAATTCAAGATCATTTTGTAAAGACTTGTCATTCTCCTTCACCAGATCGCTCTCAGCAAGACATGATAGAGAGGGAGTTGGAATACATCATATTAGAATGAATATAAATGGTAATGATCATGCTCCTCCACAACACTTCCACTTTAAGGAATCAGTTAATTAACCCTGAACTGAGCAGGCTTGCCAGTCAGGAATAGAGCAGCTCAATTGATAACAGCTTCCTGACCCTTACTTCTCAAGGACAAGATTCAGTAACCCTTATTTATGTTAAACATTAGCTTACCCTGTGAGGAACCTCCAGAAATCAATAGGAATTGCACTACATGAGTAAGACTGGCAGAACCTGATACCAATTATACACTCAGATTGGCCCTCAGCTGGGTATTTCTGTCTGCTCTTTACTTTTTTATTTTTTCTTTCCATATTCCTCCTCCCCCATGTCTGCTCCCAAGAAAATACAGAACGTTCCCTCTTATAAAAGGCACTTGAATGGCTGCTTCTCCTCTTTCTCTTTAATCCAAAAAGTATGAATATTTCTTGTTAAAGGAAGGTAATGTTTGACAAAACTTGGCAGATTTAAGTGTATTTCTAAACCTGGAAGGAGCCCAGCCTTTTTGACAAAATGGAAGCCACAATTTGTGACTTTTAAATGTGAAGTGGTTTATTTCTTCTTGAAGAAAAAAGCGTAGCTGAAACGACTAGAGAAAGCATTAAGGGAAGCAATCTGGACTTTAAAAAAAAAGAGATATAAGATCTACACTTCTTTTTTACCAAAGCACGGGAGGGAAGAGGTGGATAGAAACAAGGAGACATATTTTCTATTTGCAGTTCCTTTCCCCAAATTTTCCCAGAAGCAGAACAGGCTGTAGCTGGGTAGAGGAACTGAAAGCCTGAAGATACTGGTAAAGAGAAAAATACCCATGTGATGTAAAAGGGAGGTGGGAGAGAAAAATCCTTCAGCCTTTTATTTTGAGTCAGCTCAAAGTTAAATTACATCTCGCTGCACAGGGAAACCACGTCTCCTGAGAGCTGCAGCCTGGGTTTCTGTGTCTCCTCTCTGGTCTGGCCTCCTACGTTGGACTCCTTCTCCTAAAATGTCACTGCCACGCACCACCTACAGCAATCTCCTTGACTCAGCCGAGCCAGAAAAGCATGTTTTGCTGTTGGATCAGTCGTTGGGATGGGGAGACTGGAGGATGGCAGGGGCAGCTCCCTGCTGGCCTTGCAGGGAAGCAGTTCAGCCTTCAACCTTTCGGGTTAGCTCAACAGGCTGAAGGACAGTAAGCTCAGGTTAGGCAACCCTAAAAGCAAGACTTTCTTTTACATCTCCTGATAAAAGAGTTGTTAGTGCATTAGAGTTGCTCATGTGGCAGAAACTGCATTTTTGATCAAAAACATGGTTTTAATGGGGAATTTAGAAACAGATCTGTCCTTACTAAAAAGGAATAGCAAAAAACCCCAGTGGGATCTCAGGAATGAAATCATGCAGAAATCATCCTTCCAGTGCTGATGTGCAGGCACAATAGATGCTGGTGTTTGCTGCTGCTGAACCACTGTTGCTCACGCTGCCTTTTTCAAAGCCGAGTGACAGATAGTGCTGGAATCAGACGGGAGGCATTGCTACCTTGAAGCTATGTGAGTGTCTGTGACTTTACAGCACTGACTAGCTTTAAGTCTCCATTTCCCCCCAGTTTAGTAGGCACTTTTCTGCCTGGATTAGATGCTTCCAGATTTTTTGAGCTTGTTTTTCACACCAGACACTGTCTGACTTGCTTGAAACTATGGGATACATAGCAAGCTAAAAAAAAAAAGAAGAAAAAAGAAAAGAGCTGTGTCTGGCTCTGGTATTGTTTTCTGCTCATGTCCTAAAGCCATGTCAGGTTGAAAATAAGGTACACAGCATCTCTCCCATCCTCCTTCATTGGCAGTGTCCTGGTTTCCGTGGAAAAGAAAACCTGGAGCATGCACTGACAGGGAATTGCAGCATGGTCAAATAGGTTTCTGATACAGAAGAGTGGGGCAGCAAGTCTGCAGGCTCCTCCCCGGCTGCAGAGACAGAGCCAGCAAGCCAGGAGTGCCTTACTTTTTCTGTAGACACAGACAAGAAGATTTACTGCTTAGTGTAGCACTGCCTCTGGGGCTGGAATTGGATTTCTCCCCAAACTGTTACTTCCTTTCAAGCTCCTCTTCTGTGCAGAAAATTTTAGAAGGAAATGCCACTGGATTACACAGCTGCTGTCTGCCTGGGCTTTAAATGTGCCAGTTTGCATCAGTCTGTAGGCAGTGCTGAGAAGAGGCTGGAAGTGACTGCAGCCTTCCTATGTTACTAGTGGCCTCTTACTTGCAAATCTGAAACAATTGAAGGGAAAAGGTGAGGCAGAACTAGAGACAGCCAGCTCTGAGCTACTAGAAAAAACCTAAACTCTTCTTTTCTTCTGAGAAAAGCATGTGTGAAACACAGCACTCTAGAGGGATGCCCTGCAAGACATCAGGATGAAGCCTCAGTAACTGATGGAAGCAAAATGAAGTACAAAATGTCCCCATTTGTGTAACTGATCAGGCTGGGAATTAATTTAGAACAAACCTGTCACTAAACACACCGAAAAAATTTCAAAGATCAATTGTAACAGTATCAGTGCACTATGAGAAAGCTGATTCCTACTTGTTTTGTGGAAACAAAGAAGTAGGATAAGAGCCCAACTGCAGAAATGGTGGCCACAAATGAAGTGCCAAAGCTTTGCAGGTACCTTTTCTGTTAACAGATAAGCAGGCACAATGTCATGGGCAGCATCACCATGTAGCATCACTACAAAGCCTTCTAATGTTACCTCTAGAGTGTGCAAGCAGGTTTTCATCTCCTAGAGAGACCTGCTATCTTGCTGTTCAGTGTTTGGGTTATGCAAGGACTTTGTACCTTGGCAGGCTCAGAAGAAGAGGAGGCAATGTGAACAGCCTGGAAACTGGCTGTCTGCCTTGCTTCTTGTTCAAGGAATTCTGGTGTTAAGAGTTGTCACTTGGGAACCAGACAGAGATGTTGGGCTAGGACTCCTACATGAAGAAACTGCCTTAGATGTTGGCTGTACATCCTCAGTTTGGGACTGGGATGTACGTGTGAATAAAGTGATTCAAATTTAGAATACCCTCAGACTTCTTCTGTGCCCAAAGGAAGGCATAAGCATCTGCTAGCAATGCACAAGACACCCAGATGTTAGAAGAAAAGTCAACAAAACTTCAGTTTACTGTCACCTGCCCTTCTTTGTAGGAGAGATTTTTAAAGGGTGAAACCCTGTGTGTGCTCAGTGCTCCCTCAGAGGAGGGTAACAAACCCTTTAGGCCTCGTTGAACCAGGTTAGTAAAGCATAAAGATATTTAGTAATCACCATTCTAGAGGTGCCAACCTTTGCTGAACGGTAACTGTTATTTCAAGGCATTTCTAAATATTTATATCAACAATGTCATGACTGCAATGTCAGCTACTTGAATGCCTCTCTCCTCAGTGGTACGTGCTCCATTTCAGCTGGCATATTTGAGGAGCTGTGTTCAGTATCTAAGGTGAAGAAGCACTTAAAAGGCATTAACTAGTAAATTAACATCCCTGTTTTCAAAGGGATGTGTGAGAGGAAGAAAAAGGCAAACTCTCAAGTTAGCACTTAAAACATAAGTGAAATCATACAGAATTTTTTAAAGAAACTAACTTGGACAGCTGCTGCTATGATTATCTTATGGGATTCATTAAAGCCCTGTTTGACATTCAAATAAGTTCTTGTTTCTGGTGGTAAGAAAGAAGGAGAGTATGTACTTTAAAGAAATTACAGGATTTAGAAATGAAGATGAAAGATTCAGAACTACCTTGGAGTTACTTTCTGCTCCCTCTGCCCTCTTGTAAACTGGAAATATTATGACAAGAGGTACAGTGACCTCTGATGTACCGCACAGGAAGAAATGAGAAAGTTAATAGGGGAAGCACCAAATTGGACACCTGAAAGAACAGGATTAAAAGATGAATAAGAATATTATATCACTTGTCAGCATGGCATCAGAGAGTCCAACTTCATCTTTTTTTCAGGTTTCATTAAGGAAATGACTGGATAGGGTTATTTCTCACCCAGCCCTGTGCAGCCTATTGAAAAGGCAGGATACGTTCACTCCAGTAGGATACATTCACTCAGTAATTGCATGCCAACAACATGCAGGGCCTGAAAGTTATTCCATCATGCTCCTATGGATTTGCATTTCACCTCTCTCCCCCTATCCTAACTGGACACAACTGCTCCATGCAGCTCATTCTGTGAGCGGGACTGAGCATCCTCAGAGCTGCTTCACAGGCACTCCCACAGCCAAGGCACAGATGCTCCTTGTGCTCCCTTCATTACATACACAAGTGAAGGGGGTTTGTATCACCCGAGCTGCCCATCTC
Source organism: Machaerirhynchus nigripectus (assembly GCA_013397975.1). Taxonomy (NCBI): domain Eukaryota; kingdom Metazoa; phylum Chordata; class Aves; order Passeriformes; family Dicruridae; genus Machaerirhynchus; species Machaerirhynchus nigripectus. Next base: position 521,233 of record VZRQ01001302.1, read on the forward strand.
CCTCCCTGACTCTGCCCCACCCAGTCACCCCATGGCAGCACAGATCAGCTGCAAGTTTCCACCGTAGCTTTAGAGGAACTGAAAAACGTGGGTGCATTCTGCTCCTCATTTATTATCCAGCAGCACTCAGGCTTCAGGTATGGATCTTCCTGAAGCAAGATCAGAACTTGCTGCAGCTCAAGCAAATGCTTGCAAGTATTAAAGACATCATTAGCCATCCAGGCTTATTCCTCTTGGACTCCCATTTGTTCCTGAATATCTACCAGCCATACACCAGAGTATTTCTTTCCATATGTGGTCTGTAGGAGGTAATGATCAAATACTATGATGATGAAGATACTCTAAAAATATACAAAATCTGAGTAGATTAGACTGAAATAAACATGGACAAGAATATGTTGGGAGATGATCCTTTTACTTGGAGCTTTCACCTTTGTGTGGTAAGAATTAGATTTTTTTCTTTCCTGGTATATTATAAATCTTGTGTTTTTCCCTAGGCAAAAAGACGCCTTGAGAACAGCGTAAGTGGGTGAAAAATATAAGAACTGGCAGACTGAAGTGTCATGGAGGATGTTCTGCTTTTTATCAGCTTATTAGGTGAATTTTATATTTGATTTTGTGCTGGTTGTAAGGCTGGGAAAAGATATATCTTATAAATTAAAAAATCAGGAAAAACCCAGCATATTGCAACATATCTTCACCTGTTCTATGCATGCAAACTCTTCCTAGAAAGGGGTTCTCACATTCTAAGTGGCTTCTAAGAAGTTGATTTTGACCTTTAAAAGAAATTTTAGTTATGTAGAAGTTTTGAAGTGACACACACTAAATGTTCAGATATTGCAGTAGCTGGACTGACTGGCTCAATATACAGCTATCAGAAACCAGTAGGATTTTCCTCTTTCTTTTCAGTTCATACAGGTTTGGATGGCTTGGCATCCTGCATTAGAATTAAGCTGAAAATAAAGCTCAGTCAAAAACCACACTTATCAGGATGAATTCCAAATGGTTTGAAAGATGATTTGGTACCCAAGCACCTCCATTCCCACAAGCACTCCTTTCTAGAAATAAGAGACTGAGTTTTAAGTTAATTAAAAACATGAGACAAGATTCTAATTGGTCTGATTTTCTTTCAGAAGGCTTCATCTGCACTTCACAATTTCTGGCACACGCCCCTAAATAAGCAATATGTCACATCCCTGTTGCCATGCTGCATCTGTGGGGCTGAATAAGCAAAGCCTTTCAGTTACAAAGGGATGTTCAGCCTAGGCCACTGAATTCCAGTTCTACCTGTGTGATCCCACTTGATTTACCAAAGGCTGCTCCCTTAGATATCTGCTCAACCTGTCTGTAATGACTCACTGGAAACATTCTTAGCATATGCCTGAGGAAAAAAATGAAAAGAAGAAGCAGAAGAGTGGAAGGAAAATAATGAGAGCAAAGGCAAAGTAACTGCTCTTTGTTAGTTAATCTCTCAGAGCCTTATTTCATCTTCCATTTTGTCACTGTATACCTCTCAAGTATTTGATTACTCCTTTTTTTTTCTGTTTTTGTTATTTTTACAGGGACTGTGCAGATTGATCTGGAGAATGTCTATTTTGGATGCCATTAAGTAAGTATTATCTGTTCATTCTGACAGCTGATCTCTGACAAGAAATCAGCTGTTATCATTCCTCTGTCTTTTTCCTGGGTTCAGATGGAAACATTTCACTTGAAATATTCTCACTGCAAATATAAGAATTTTTCTTTACACCTGACATTATCTCATGTGTTCTGGCTCTCAAAAAAGAAGTCCCAGGGTCTTTTTCAACATCTTTCATACAGCCTATAGTTCAATAAAGAAGAAATGTTTATCTCTTCAACTTTTATGCCTGGGAAACCATCTATGCAACAGGAGAGTGCAGTTACAAAGGTGCTGCAGCAAGGAAGTTAAATGCCCACAGACATGTCATGCCATGAAAATTGATTTAGTTTGGTTAAGGCATCTGACACTTTCTTTTTAAGTGGGGATGTTCCTAAAAGAACGTCCTGAACTTTGGGAACACCCTTATCTGCTATGTGATCTGAATTAATCTTCTCCTATACCACAACCTCTTATTTGCCTTTCCATACTTTTTATTTCTTCTGCTGAAAGTCTCACTGGAAGAAAGACTCACAGTAAGCCTTGTTTCTTTACTGCTTATCAAGGCCGCTGTCTCTCGGAATCAAAACACCACAGCGGAAATCTTCAACTTGTTTTCCTTTAGATCCAAGAAACACACGGGCATCCACGTGTATTTATCCAAAGATAAAACCCCTTTCCCCATTAAAGCACATTTCTTAATCTTCTGCAATGACACCAGGAAATGATACACTGCCCCTCACAGCCTCCTGGCTTCTCCCCTGCTTTCAGCTACAGTTTGCAATTACAGGGGCTCCAGAGCAGCCACACTTCCATGCAGAGTCACCCCCTCCCCATCTCTACCCCTGTGCAACAAGCCCACCCTATTAGGTCCTTGTTCACTGAAGGGTCACGTCCCTCCCAGGACATTTTGATACCTCAAGCTTCATCTTTGTCTGTCAGGAAAGACTTCAAAGCGCTGCTGGGGTCAAGGTTCAGATCCTTCTCTGAAAAAACAAAAGAAGATTCTAACTGTAGCTTATGAGGAATGATGCAAAGCAACTGATTGCATTTTGTCAAGGAGAATGAGCTAAGCCCCGGCTACTCAATAAACAAATCACTTAAAACAATATGCAAGTCATATTGACTCCACATTCTTTTAGGAGGTATCCTGAAGGACTTTGGAGAGACATTTACAGAGGAGTTGTACCTACCAGGAGACAAAGCACTGACTGAAACACTAAAAGACTACCAATGAAATCTAAGCAGTTCCATACGGGAGGGAATTTTCTTCCTTTTCCTGAAATGCAGAAATTTCACAGTGCTAAAGTGCAAGCAAAGACAATGATACTATGATAGCCTAAATCACTCCTTCAGGAATTCCAGGCACCATCTATCGTGGAAGTAGGTGACCATACTAAGCTGCAGAAAAGAAAAATGTTGCAGAAAAGCAAGGGAAACGCATAAAGCTAAATGCTAGCCATATACACTTGTCCATTGTTGAGTTATAATTTACTCACAGTAATACCAGAAAGAATTATTAATCGATAACCAATCTTGAAAATAATGAGGTGACCAAGTTCCCAGTTGACAACCAGCCCACACAACTGTCCCTTGTGCCTGGATGAGATCGAGCAAAGGGAGTATAAAATACCCTGAAGGATGCTAAGATGTTTCAGAGGGTGTTTACCACTTAGTAGAATGGAAAGCAGCATAGGCAAAAAGGTTGGTGACACAAGCTGGACCTGAGACAGCTGGGAAGAAAGGTTGGTATGTGTGAATTTCTCAGTGAACCTTCTCATGCCATGTGCTTAGAAAAATAAGTGAAGACAAACCTGAATTCCTTGGACAGAATCCCTTGCCTTAATGCCAATTTGCTCTAATGACATCAAATCTTGTTTTGAAACTGCTGAGGTTATACAGGGTAAGGGCAGAAACTGGATCCCTGTCTAGGGAGATTCTTACAGTACTGCAGAGGATGATCAGTAATAACACAAATGCAGTTCTTACTCTCTAAACTTGACATCAATAATGGGAAGCTATTCCCCTTTCCACACTCTATTACAACTCGTTGTTTTTGCTATTAATAGTAACAATTGTTGTTGGTGCTCAGCCCTGTGGTGCCGAGGGCTTCACGAACACCTAATAAATGGAACTTGCAGCCTCCCCCTGCCCAGGAGCTCAGCTCCAACAAGACAAAGCAATCAAATGGTAGGAGGAGACCAGAGGGTGGAGAGACGGGAAAGGAATCAGCCAAAGGTCACCTCTCAGTGTCAGGAGGAAAAGCAAAGCCAGGCCACGCTGGCTGCAGACCTCTGGAGCTCTGGCTGATTTGCCCTAGTTCCTTGGCCACACTTTCCCAGAGAGCTGACTCTGACCAGGCCAGCTCTTCCAAAGCACAACTTGCACAGACCCCCAGATTTCTTGCCCATTACTTGCATTTTGTGATGCAGATGTTTATTTGCCCCCGAACAGGTAAGGTAGATTACCTAAACAACCTGATTGACTATTTTTTCACGCCGGTACTTGGTAAACCATTACTGAGCAATCTGAGCCCATGGTGCCACTAACCAGAACAGCTTTGCCTCTTTCTTTGATCCATGCATCCATCCTCTGCTCTGTCCTGTTATTAGCTGGTTATTGACACAGGCAAACAACTGCTGGTCCCAGCTCCAGCTGAAGGCAGCGAATGCCCAGTGAGAGATACAAAAGCACGTTTGATAAGAGGAACTACAGCCTGAACATCAGCCTCTGTCGGAAGGGAAGGGTCAGCAAAGCACTTTCCAAGACTGATTAAAAGCTCTGCTTAGCTGCAGGAGGGTGGGAGACGGCAGCCAGGCTGACAGCTGGCACATCCTCACTGCAGAAGGATGGGGAGGTGGAAGTTTCGATCAAGGGCAGGAACACAAATCCTTCTTGATACCAGGAGTCGTAAAATCTGTAACAGTGAATTAGGAGAGAACAAACAGGTTTTGTGCTTTTTTTAACCCCCTGAGAGAATTTCATCTGTTTCTTGCCCATAAAATACACAGAAATAAACTTGAACACCCTGGAAAAAGTTAAATCTATTTGAAGGAACTTAAGTGCTAGGGTATGGTTAATCCCCACCCCTCTCAAAGCAAACAAACAAACAAACAAACAAACAAAACCNTTTTAAAGAGGAGTCAATTATATTTCTTTGGGGATTTTTCTGGCATACTGCACTCACGTTTTCCAACTTCTCAACTGCAGATGCCAGAAATTACTTCTTTTTTCAAGAAAGTGGCATTTGAACATTTTTAAATTATAGTTGAAGTGGGAACCAACACAGCACTAAATAAGAACACCAACACAGACACAAATGCCAATGCTGGTGATGCAAAAAACCACTAAGCCATTTCATCTGACTAAACAGCATAAGAAACAAAAGCCTTTGAATTCCTAACAAGTTAAAACACAAATTGTAGGGTTTGCTATTAAGAGTATGAGATACCACAAGAAACTTTATCACGAACTATTAGAGCTGGCATTAATTTGTGCTTGGCTTCCACTGCATAAAGCCCAAGTGCACCCCTGAGAGGGGAAATCCTTGTGCCTGTGGAAAATAACTGCGAACTTTGCCCTATGGCAAGTTTGTAAGAGGCTGACACAGGAAAAAAGAAGTGAGTGGAAAGGATCTGACTGGAAACACAATAGCAGACTTAAAAGGCTCTGATAAATGAAAAGTCATTCCGAGATTAGGGTCTCATTCAAAAAAATAACAAAGACATTTTCTGGTATGTGGCTGAAAATAGATTCCATATGAAAATGCTTAGTAGAGCTTATCAATACTTTTCATTCTCAGCAGTCTCTGAATAAACACAGCATTTTTAAAAACTAAAATGACATTTTTAAAACATTCTGTAATTTAGACGCAGGAGCCACACAACTAATGTCTTCATTTTTTCAAACCAATAATGCAGTTTTAAAGATTTTGATGTTACAATTCCTTCACACTTTTTTTCCCCTTCCATCTGCCTGATCTTGTCCTCACTTCTTGTAAAAATACTACCAGCGAGGAAAAAGAAAACTTTCCTTGCCTGAAAACTGAACCGACTTAGAGTCAGTTGATTCAAATGTTCCAGAAGCTTTGCAGAGAGCACCGAGAAATGTTTGTCATTTTCAGACCATTTCTAGTACCCAATGAATCTTTAACTCTCCATTTGCAGGGTATATGTAACATTCTGAACTCTATGAACATTATGGACAAGATTTGTTTTCTTTTTCTATTAAAAAAAAAAGAAAAAAAAGAAAAAAAAAAAACAAAAAGCCAACAAACTAAATTGATGGGATTTTAAAAAGACGAAGCAAATTAAAGTTTTCTCAGGTTGTCTAATATTTGTTCATGGTGCAGCACGTAATAATCCATTTAGCAGTAAGAGCACACCACGGGG